>JAEMWC010000471.1:162500-172500 GCA_016490735.1 Pachyseris speciosa
ACATTCTCGCCCTTATCCAATGACAGCATAATGTCATTTGTAACAGTGAGAAGTGCAGTCTCGGTGCTGTGAAAAATCTTATACGCTGATTGAAGAGGCTCATGTAGATCATTTTCGCTAAGATAGCTATTCAATTGCACAAACACCGATTTCTCTATCAATTTAGATAGGAACTTTAAATTTGATACAGGGCGAAAATTACTAAACTGCTCAAAATCTGCGTTTAATTTCTTAAGAAGAGGTGATAGCAGCGCGACCTTAAGCTCCTTGGGTAGCACTCCAGATGACAATGACAGATTAATCACCCTTCTAAAAATAGGGATAAGACTAGAATAGCATTTCCGCATGATACTCGCTGGAAGTGGATCCAGTGCGCATGCCTTAATAGCTGAGCCCCTAATCAACCCTAAGACGTCTTCATCTGTAACCATTGTGAACTCGCTAAAGCAGGATGTACACTCAAAGTCCTCCATAGTGCGCTCCCCCAGCTTCTCTTTTCTAACGAGCAACTCATCACGAATTCGCACAATCTTGGCACTGAAGAAATCAGCAAAGGCATTTGCGAGTTCTTGGTCACTGTTCGCGGACGGATATCTTTTGTCTATACTCCTTTGCAGTAATTTATCAACTGTACGAAAAAGTAACTTACTATCATGGACATTTTCCAGAATAACTGCTGAATAATAATGTTCCTTCGCCTTATAAAGCAAATCATTTACAACAGTGCACTGTTCCAAATAATTTACCCTGTCAATTTCAAAACCAGTCGAACGCCATTTACGTTCGAGCCTTCGCCTTCTCCTCTTCTGAATAGCGATTTCCTCATTATACCAAGGAGCATTAGGTCCAATTACAATTGTGCGAGTTCTTTTAGGTGCCAGCTGGTCCAAAGCCCTGCATAACACCTCGTCATACTCCTTTGATACTGACTCAATACTTCGCGAGATACACCTGTCTCACAAACCGGATGAACCAATCATCTCATTGAAAGCATCGAAATCAAATCCCTTTAATTTACGAGAAACAACAGTCCTCCTCTCGTTTAATGGTTTCCGTAAATTCAAATTAAAGCAAACAGCCTTATGATCCGAGATAAACTGTTCCATAACTGTGACATTCTTTAGACCTAAGGCACCCTCAGTCTCATTCTTTGTAATGACCAAGTCCAAAATATGACCTCGTTTATGGGTGGGTACACACACATGTTGCTTTAAATTGAACAAATCCAGTAACTCCCCAAATAGTGTCGCGTTCCAATCGGCCTTGTCATCCATATGGAAATTAAAATCCCCGCATATCAAAAGCTCTTCCGGGCATATTACAGCTTCTTGCAATAGAACAGAAAATTCCTCCAGAAAAACTCCAACTGACGCACCCCCTGGGGGACAGTAAACAACAATTGCTCTCAAACTCTTACGAGCAACAAAAGTAACATCAATGCATTCAAACGATGTAAAAGAATGCTCAAGTAACCGTGTTTTAGAGCCAATACCTTGCTTATAAAGAAGAAAAGAATCTAATGCAAATGAGCGAAAACAATCGATTATTCTAATTTGCATTAGATTCGGCACATGAGAAGTTCGACGTTTGAAACGGGCCTGAAAGGTAAAGTGGACTAGAAACTGCTATATTGTAAAGGTCACCGTGCAATGATTCTGCCATTAGATACATTTTAAATAATGCCGGGCAAGTGAAGGAAAACACTAAGTCTTTTCCCAAGTTCAGAAATTTTATTTTACAACTGTCAAAACAGAGATCTATTCCCTGGACTTCATCTTTTCTCGCGCCATCTTCTTCTTGGAAACTTTTTTAACTTCAACCTCATCCTCTCCACGCGGCACCACCTGCTCACGCTCTGCCAAGATCATCTCAATGTGGCATGGGGAGCTCATGTATGCTGCAAGCAAAACGGCAAATGAAATATAGCGGAGTTGGTAATGTAAATTGACCACGGTAAAGAGATTCAAATAGCCTGTTCCAGGGGTTCAGTTGGTAAACGGAGCGCGTTAGTACTGGCAGAGCGAGGTGAAAATAAAGCGGCAAAAAATGGGGGGCAGCTTGGGACGGGCGGCGGGAAGTCCCAAGCCCCCCTCCATTTTTCGCCCCCGGCCTTTATTTTCGCCTCGCTCTCCCGGTAATCTCGCGCCCTGTTTACTATCTGAACGCCTGGAACAGGCTAAGATTAAAAAAGCCGACGTTAAATAAATAAATAAATTTATTCCTGTTCTTCACGTTACCACGGTACCACCAATAGCGTAGCTCCATCTTCTGTAAATCCACAATCCCTCGTTTCGCTCTGACGAAGGGCTAACGCTCAAAAACGTTGGCTTTTTGAATCTTTTTACGATGGTCAATTTACGTTATCAACAACGTTGATAAACCAAATTTTCCTGTTTCACTCTCCAGGCGACCCAGCGCCACAGATTCTTTAGAAACTAACCCCCTTTATTCACTCCTAATTAAATTACGACTCAGTTATTGCCGTTAGCCAAACAACTGAGGACTTTCCTTTACAATAAAGCATCCTTCGTAATGAGGAGCAGGGATGGCGCAGTGGTGAGAGCACTCGCCTTCCATCAATGTGGCCCGGGTTCGATTACTGGACTCGACGTCATATGTGGGTTGAGTTTGTTGTTGGTTCTCTTCTCTGCTCCGAGAGGTTTTTCTCCGGGTTCTCCGGTTTTCCCCTCTCCACAAAAACCAACATTTCCAAATTCCAATTTCATCTGCTTGTAAAGCGCATTTGATCATATACACATGGAATATGCGCTATATAAGTTCTAAATTATTATTAAATTATTATGAGCTAGAACTAGCTTGCACACGAGGCTCGAACGGGGGACTCTTTTCATATGCAAAAGCACAGTTCACTTCTCACTCTTAAATTCTTTACGGTTTTTCCCCAACTTGTTATTTACAGATCAAAAAGACTGAAAACGTTTTCCTTCATTTTTTAATACGTTAAAGCAAGGCTCCACTGGATAGCAGTTTTGGTAATAGATGAATACCCTGCTTAATCAAAGTTACCTACAGCTGTACCAACCAATCAAAATCAATCAAAAACTTTGCTTTACTTTGAATTCTAGATTGCAATACGCTAATATCTCTGAAGAAAATAAGTTAATTAAATTGGTAAATTTAAAATAATTGACCAATTTAATTAACTTCAGCAGCTAACTAAAACTGTTTTAATGACAGCTACAAAATCTTTGGTTGCATGGGTACCTGAATACCAACATGTTTTTTAGAAATTTCACTAGTACGTTTAGCGTTGCTTTGGAGGGTAAATAAGTCAAATGAACTGTAAAAAAGGAAATGAAAAAAGACAAATATTGTGTGACTCACGGTTAATACGTCCATGGGCTCTGTAAGTTCGCCTCCTCATCTTGGGGGCTGCATTTACCTGAATGTGTTCAACCACTAAAGAATCCACGTCCAACCCCTAAAAGAAGCAACGAAACAAGTATAGAAAGCGATCAGATTTAGACAAGGCGAGATATGTAAAAAAATGTTGATCCATGTATCATGTCGTGTTGAAAGTTGAAATGGGCCATTCAACAAGTTGAAAATGCTGTTGAATAAAATATAGTTACCTTTGACTCTGTTAAACAATACTCAACAAGCTGACCAACCCAGTTTAACTCATTCTGTTGACAGACAGATGTTGCATGATGTTGACTCATGTATCAGGGCTGTCAATGGAGCTGTAACCCGTAACACTTGTTACAGCTGAGCTCAGTCAATGTTACAGGTGACGGCTGCTTTGTAAATAAACAATGTTCACTGAGCAAGATTGGATATTACAGGTGACAAATTTCATGTTAGGCCTGCTTCTAAACTTAATGACAACCCGCTGTGTATCATTCACTTTGGTTGCTTAACTGACAGCTGAATTACCTTAAACTAGTTCCCAGGAGCTTTACATGAGAACAGAAAAAAGTTGGCATTAGTGTACTCAGTAATTATTGTTGTGGCTTGATCTCCATGCTCACCTTGAACTCAGCATTGCTCTCAGCATTCTTGAGTAGTTGTAGAAGAATCTCAGCACTCTTCTTTGGCCATCGACCCTGAGAACCTGGGGCTTTATGGTTCTTAGCCTAAAATCAATAAAATGGTTTCATAATCAACAAGGTTTGGTTCCAGCATTAGCACACTATCACTAGCTGTAATATTTTCATTGCAGGGTCAACACAGTGTTTTCAGTTGTTCTAAGTTCTGGATTTAGGGTATACAGCTATCAACATTGAACAGTTTCCCTGACAGAGCAATTTTAATATAATTGGGAGTCGTAAAACAAAAACCAAAGCAATCACTCTGACCAATCACAACAAATGCAAACAACACAGTTAACCAATCAGAATTTGAAGCAATTACATGTGCCAAGTGCCGAGAGGGAAAGCATCTGTATTCTATCAACTTTATTGCTCTCATAAGTAAAATATATACATGTACATATGTAGTAAATCAATAGTATTAATAAAAATAAAAGCCCAAAAGGGATTGCGCACATGGGAAAAGTATCCCATGCAAGGCGCAGCTTAAAATCTAATAGAAAAGAATCTGAAAGAGATCTAGAATTTAATAGAATTACAATAAATCTAATAAATAACTAATAGTGCACAGTACGGTGCAAGTAAAATAAGTCTGATAAAATTAAGAACGGTGGCAAGGGCAGTTACGGGAAAGGAACCAGTTGCAGGGCATGTCG
Source organism: Pachyseris speciosa (assembly GCA_016490735.1). Taxonomy (NCBI): domain Eukaryota; kingdom Metazoa; phylum Cnidaria; class Anthozoa; order Scleractinia; family Pachyseridae; genus Pachyseris; species Pachyseris speciosa. The sequence continues at coordinate 167,209 of JAEMWC010000471.1, forward strand.
ATATTATCAGTGTCCAGTAACGTAAAATAAGTGGCACACAGAAAGTTTTCTAGGCAGGCCACGAGTGCTTGTGGTTTGAGCTTCCAAGTGGTTCAGAAAGTGACACGAGTTTTGTTGGTCAATCACAGAGTGAAGTAAGGCAACCAAAGCAAACGAGAATTACTTTTGACACTCAATTGAAAACTACTCTGTCAGACATTTCTAACAATGCATTAAATACATGACGGCAATCGTAGCTCCTGACTGATTGAGCCACCTTATCAAGGGTGCATTTTTTGGGGGAATATTCTGGAATATTAATACAGTTGAACCTCGTTTATCCGGACTTGCTGGAATAAATAGTCCAGATAATCGAGAGTCCAGATAATCGAAAATATGAATATGAATAAGACAAAACACAACTGAAATAATTTGGAAATGCAATACTGTACTGTATGGTACAGTTAAATTTCATGCAAAACTTTGGCCTAAAACATTTGCTCTTTGAAAAGAAACAATTCTCTTAGATTTAACCATAAGTTACACGTAATAACCTAAATTAAAAAATAATAATTCATGACAGTTTCTAGGGATCTTCATCAGGCCTTGTTAATATCCAATAATAATATCGACTGTACTCTGAATAGTTGATAATTGTGTTTATTTGGAAGACCTATTCTGTTTTTGGAACAAGTAGAAGAATACTCTTTTCATTTTGCTCTCACAAGCAGAATGAAAGGAATAAGAATATAGGGGGTTAGTTTCTGAAGAAACTGTGGTGCTGTGTCGGTGGGGGAGTAAAACAAGAAAAATTTGGTTTATCAATGGAGTTGATAATGTAAATTGACCACCGTATAGGGATTCAAAAAGCTGATGTTTTGAGTGTTATCCTTTCATCACAGCGAATCAAGGAATTGTGGGTTGTGCATGGTTTATATACAACATGAGAATATGATTTACTTTTTTCCATTTTAAGCATCATTTGAAAGCTTTTCTTTTTAGAAATATTTATTGTACATAGTTCATCTTAGAGGTTAACATTGTAAGTGCATTCAAAAAACTATTATTATTATTATTATTATGCAGCAGTTAAAACTTTTGTGTGCATTATTATTATTATTATTATTATTATTATTATTATTATTATTACCACAGAGAATACTAGAACACTATCTCCTAATCACATCATGCTGCAACGTAAAGTAACAATGGGAGTGTATGATTTCCCCATCATTATCCAGGTACAGTTCAAAGGATATCTTGTCGAATCAATGCTTCAGATTAACAGACAACAAAATTACCTGAGCTTTACGTCCGATGCCACCATTAAATCTACGGAATGGAATGATCTGCTTTTTGGCTACTACATCCTTCAGGTATCTATTGGCCTTTCGTATGTGCATACCCTTGATCGCCACAGCTGTTTCATGAGTGTTCTTAAAGTGCACACGGAGGTTAGAGCCTCGTGCCTTGCAAGACTTTGTTGGATTCTCGGGATCGGTCGAGTACCGAGTCATACTTGCGTTATTTTACCTAGACAAGAAAACGTTCACAATTATTGATTCCAGTAAAGTGTAGAGAAGCTATACGAATACAAGGCAACGGATAAACAATGTTGCAGAATTTCCACGCAGCGCAGAATTTTACATCTTGTAACACTGAGGGTTCCAATACTTGGTTTTAATCCAAACGCGGACGATCTGAGAAATGCGTCCATTAAATATCAAAGAAGTGAACGACGAAGTTATTGTCAGTATCTAGATCTATCCCAAATACTCGGTGCTTGGAACACAAGAATTTGTACAATTCCCTCAGCAACTATGATCATTTAATAAAGTCAGAGTACGAAGTGGTATCTAAACTAAATGTATTTTGTGTTTTAAAGAAGTTTTCAGAGAGGATTGCTAAGATAATCGTCGATATCAATAACACATTGAAACCAGTCTCACCTTCAAAGAGGAAGGCAGAAAGAGGACATGTACCCAGAAGCCTTTACGATATGGACAGTCCACTGCGCATGCGTAGCGCGCACAATCTAAAATGGCATCCAAAAGTGAATAGGTTTTCCACGAGAAGTGGCGTTTTTATGCCCGTTTCGTTTTGTTTAATGCACTTATCACGATGTTTTGGGGTGAGTATAATTTTTACTCCTGTCCTTTTGTGTCTGGCTTTGTTAAAAGAGTAGGTAAAGCTGTAAATATAGTGAAATAGTGAGACAGCCCTCAGTGTGTTGGGAAGCCTCTAAGACGCGTTGAAACCTATATATAAGCTTAGCTATTTAAAGTTAAGCAAGCTTACATCAACGTGTGTGTAATCAAGTGTCACTTCCGACTTAAATTTTATAATCATAAACAATGAATAAAGGTCTATCCAGTGAAATGAACGTTTAAATTATAGGAACTGGACAAGTGCTGGCACAATATTTGGAAGATAGATTTTAACTAAACTTAAGCATAAATTCATTTGCTAACCTTATGTAGTTTTGGCTTCCCATTGTTATGACGAACAGAGGTTGTATTTTCAATGTAATGAGTCTCATAAATTAGTATACCTGGCCCCTTCATTTACATACACTGAACAACAATAGTGTCCATTGAATTATGCTTGTTCATCAAATGCCTCTGATACGAGTAAATGAAGTGGCCAGGTATTCTGAAAAAGCTCTCAAAATGGCCTTTGGCTGTTCACACCATACAAGTCAGGTCTCAGCAGGTATACTGTTACAGGACCCATGCTGCAAGTTTACAACTTCGAATGCATTAACATAAGTCAATTAGGGGGATCCAGGGGCATCCTCCCCGGGAAATTTTTCATTTAAAGTCCTGAAATGGCTGGAAATGCATTTAGAACTTACATGGTGTGTTGAAACTTATATACTTTCAACAACAAAACAGCAGTGTTTTAAAAGAAGAATAATCGGTTTTGGTTAAAACATTGAATAGAAAACTAACTTTGATTTTGTTTTAGTATTACTTGATTTTTAGTTTTTTAAAGCCCCCCCCCCCCCAATCCTCCCCCAATCCTCCCCCTGCGCAGTCCCTGTGTTGTGTTAGCTGTGTGAATGTAGTTCTTTCAAAAATTATTTTGTTTATTCAGGTGTCACACTCGATTCTGGTAAGCGATACACCCAAACAGTGGAGAAGTCTTTCCACTTATCCATGGCTGCACTGGGTTTTCAGAACTGTTCTGCAACACCAGTGACTGTGATGGTTGAAGTTGACAGAGCGCAGTTTGCATTGTGCACACTACAACCTGGGAAAATCCCGCAGCAGCCTTTGGATTATTGTTTTACTGAAGGAGAAGAGATAACATTCTTTACAGAAGGCCCTGGGGATGTCCATTTAACAGGTATTATTTTTATATTTAGGTGGTTATCAATGTTTCTTGTGCTGTACTATCATTTGGGAAAATGATCAGACCCTCGGGAAAATCCTTGCTTTTGAAAAACTTTGTATATGCCTTTCTGTCATTTGTCCAATTTGTTTAGATTCTCTCAATACAAGTTTTTAAAAAAGGGTAGATGGCCATAACATCAATCAATTTACCTATGCACAAGGAAACTTAGTCTTTCAATGTTCAAATGTATGGTTGAACAAAAGTATGGATGATATTGTATATCTTTGTAAAAGGGGAAAAAGTGTTATATGTTCAGTCAGTGGTTTTGTAGATGTTTCTTTATTCCTGTGATCTGCATGTTCAGTCAAGATGGGATATTGCGAGGATAAATTAAATTCTGGTCACTATTGGAATGTAAAGGATTAAGCTCAATTCCCTTGTTGGTCCCTCCTTAGTGAGCGTTGCTCAGCTCTCTAATAGGCATTCCCATCCCTTGCAGGCTATTTGATGGATGAACCAAATGCTTTGGAATTTGAGGAAGATGATGATGAAATGACTGCCGAGAGTGAGGATTCATCAGAATCTGCTTCTGAGGGTAGTGGTTCAGAATCTGAAGATGATTCTCTTGATGATGAAATAACACTGGGGCATTTAGTTCAAACTGGAGAAGTTGCAAATGATAATGATGGTGATGAGGACAATGATGAGGAGAGTGCCGACGATGACTGGGATCCATCAAAGGACAATCCAAAACGAAAGAAAAGAAATAAGAAAGACAAGAAGAAAACAAATTCAAAGGAGGAACAAACTGTTGATATGAAAGAGAAAAAGTCAAAGCATACTCAGGGAGAGCAGCAAGGTCTTAATTCAATCAGCAACATGCTTGGCGAAAGTGATGATGAGGATGAAGATGATGAATCCTGGACTCCAGAGGAAAAAGTTGAAACAGCATATAAGGCTAAGAATAAAGCAACAAACAAAAAGGATGGAAATGAAAAGAAAAGACAAAATGAAACATTGGAAAGCAGAGAGGTGCAAACTGAAACACCAAGAAAGAAGGCTAAGAAAAAAGGAAATAAAAAGAATAAATCTCAAAGGGAGGAGAATGGAACTATTTTAGACAACAATAGTGAAAGCCTTAACAGTCTTGCTAGCCCAGTAAATGCTTTAAACTCTGTTAAAAGCTCAAAGCAGAAAGAACATGGAAAACAACAGGATCAAGTAGAGACTCCACAAGGTAGCCCAGCAAAGAAGAAAAATCAATCACAAGCCACTGAGGTAACGTAAAAAGCCAAGCTGTCAAAGTCAGATGTGCCATAATAGCCTCTTTTTCAGGTTTAGGGGAGATTCAAACCAGCTTACAGTGTTTTCAAAAGCAGCCGGGGCCCGACTCAAGGCACTGGCTACATCGAGCGTTAGTGCCAGGTTCTTTTAGTATTCCAAAGTATGAGTTGATGTAGAAGATGAATGGATCAAAATTTCAGCCCAAATTAAAATAGCAATACCTATGGATTAAAGTTAAAGATAAATTTTTTTGTTGTTTCTGTATCACATTAACGTGGACCAGAAACCAGCCTGGAAACCATTTGCATTTTCCCACAGAAAATTGACATTTGATCCTGCTATTTGACGACTTGTTTCTTTCTCCACATCGTGTTTGAAACACTAATAAAGTATACAATGAACTAAAAGTACCTTTTTGGGCCTGAAATGCACCAGATTGCACCTCAGGGCATACAGATTTTCAAGCTTTCCTGGGGGAGGCCCCCAACCCCCTTTACAGGTGGGGCAAACCCCTCCCCCACCATGCCCCATGCAGCTTTGCTGCACAGCATCACTGACATGGCGCATTAATGCTCTGGCTACTCTGCATTTTCCCCCTTGTACTTTTCCCCATTTTGAAAACCCTGAGCTTAGTGTTTGGTGTACACTAAGTGCCTGGGTCTTGTCAAGGGACTGTATATTGGGTGAAACTGA
>JAEMWC010000471.1:177500-247500 GCA_016490735.1 Pachyseris speciosa
GCAGTAGGAAGCGAACACTCGTGATACGAGATTATCCCATTTCTTTTGTTCCGCGACACGATGTCAAAATTCAAATCTGACAGTACAGTAATCTGACACACACCAGATGCTGCTGTACGCGAACTTTCTCAAGCGAGAATGATGGAGAAGTTCGCATAAATCCTTACAAAAAAGTTCTTGTGGATGTTTTATGATGTGTTTATTAAAACCGCGTACGTATATTAATGTGTACTTATTGACTGAGTGGGAGGGCCGGACGGGAAAGTCCGTACATCAAGACCGAGAGCCAAATATTTTCCTGTCCGGCCCGACCTGACTCAGTCAATAAGTGTTTTATCACATGGCCTCTTAAGACTCTTCATGAGCACGTAGAGGATGAATTTTTTTACAAAAAAATTGGCAAATTTGCACAGAAAATTGATCTAATATATTGTTTGCATTTGCTTTCTGGTAGTGAAATAAACGTACATGGTTAGACGCGACGAAATCCTCTAAAATCGTATCGCTCGGGGCCGTACGTATTCCTAACAGGGCCGTATACGGCTTTTTCCGGCCCTGCTCGCGCTAACGCGTACAGCCCTCATACGGGAATTTTCTCAATAGTTTCACAATGAAATCGCACGCGGGGCCGTACTGGTCATATGATAAATGCCAGAAAGTACCGGTGTAAGTTTACAAATGGGAATATAATATAGTTGTTTTTGTTTTTCACTGGAAATAAAGATGGTTTGCTCCTCAATACTAACTTGGTACATATGCTGAAACATAAAGCAGTTTTCAAGTGATTGTCATAGAACCAGAACCAAAGAAATTACTACAGCCAATCACAACCGACCGAAACAGGGCATTGAGCCAATCAGAACTGAAGGAATTACACGTAACCGACGCAAAGCGCGAGAAAATGCGCGCGTGCAAGTCGCGATTGGTTAACAAGGGTTCACCAATCGCAAGCTAATATGCCTAACCAAGGGTTATCCAATATTCAAGGGTAACCTTGAGTATGACTGCAGTCCCATAGAAGAATTCAACATGTTAGGTTGCGAAGCCAAAAGGTAGAAAAGGAGCCAGATTTTTAGTATATTTATCTTTGCAAAACCTTTTCTGCAGTTTGCGTTCATTTATCAACTGAGGGCTTCTCATGTTCATGCGAGTTTAACGTTTCATTGTCTGCTGTTGCGGTAGCAGCTTCACTCGGTCCACTGTCTTTAGCCTCAAGTAGCTGCCTCATGAGTGCGTCCCTCTTGATCACACACTTTCTTGTTAATGTTTGAAGTGAGTCGATAAAATGAGTGTGGAACTCTGACAGGGCGGTCACTCCTACAAAAACGAAACAAAAACATGAACTTTGTTTCTGACTTCTGCCTGATAAGTGGTACATAGAAACGTAACTGCCACAATAATTCGAGTTAGTAAGAAAGCAGACTGATGCTACCAAATACGCAGGTCTTTTCCTTTTCTTACACGACGAAAATGAGATTCGCAATTAGAGCGATCAATTGCTTTTGCTTTTGGTGGTTTTGATTGAGTGTTGTAAGTTCAAACTAAAGTTATCGCCTTGGCCAATCACAATTGACGTAAGCAGTGCAATGCACCAATCAGAATTCAAAGCAAATATAAGCACACTGCGTCAAGCGCGGGAAAAATAAGAGCAAGCAAGTCGCGATTGGGTTTGATTTTGCTTCTAATCACTTGAAAATGGGTGCGAGTTGTGCCAACCAATCACCGAGCTTAGCAATACAAAACCAAAGCAAATACGAGTTTCTTTCCAGGTTAAAAGTGGAGATCACTCTAATAGTGTCTGTGATTAACCTTTCCCCAAAGCCAATCTTGGTTGGGAAAAAAAAAACTTTTCAAGGCTTTATCAGGATTTGAATTCTTGCCCTCCGAGATGCCACGCCTTTACGACGCTTTAAGCCTTCACTTATTTTTACTTTTCGGAAGCAAAAAAAGCGACTGCAAATCAGTGAAAGTCATCGTCGCCTTGCCAACGCGTAAGACAACTTTTTCAGATGGTTCGAAATCTTTGGTTTGAGTGAAACTGCGTTGCTCAACTTGTCAACTTTTATTACCTTTTCCATCCTCTTGTTTGTGCGACTGAAGAGAGTCCATGGCATCAGACAGCTAAGCATTAAATAAAAATCAGAGCGCATTACATTTGTAAGCATTTATTGAGTGGAATCTAACCAGGTGATGAGACATGGGACAAATTTTAACAGCTTTTGAAGACAGAAAAAAAGTAGCTTGTGTCATTGCAACAAATTGCGTGGTTAAAAGTTGTCCTCACGTGGTATCACCTCAGCAAAGTATACATACTCTCTTGAACCTGATCCTATATGAGAAAAAATTGTTTTTGCTGACATAATTCAGACTTCAAACCCCATCCCCTCCAAAGATCTATGTAGAGATTCCTAAGCAGTTTAGTAGGGGTGAAGTCAGCAAAGATTCAACGGTGCCACTGGCTGAGGCCTTCCAATGAGTGATCTGGTGTCGCTTTATCGCTCGTTGTCGCCTGTTTCGTTAAGGAAAAATGTCGCTGTCGCAAAGAAAACAAAGAGGAATGGAAAGTGAATTGTCGCTGTCGCAAACTGTGGCGCGTTTTCTGCTAATATCTGTCGGTTGTCGGTGTCTTTTTGGAGCCATGTCGCTTGTCGCTTCCTACCCCTTGGAAGACCTCCTGGCTGCCAGCCAGTCGCTACAAATTATTAGTAGCAAAGCTTCTTTACTGAAGTGGCTGTTCAAGCGAGAAGTAATAAACCTAGTGCGTTCGAAAACCACTCGCAGCGCGAGCTTTAAATGTGAAGAATGTTTAAGGTCTCACTGATACCCAGATAATAGTAACATCGAATGTTACTCGAGACTCGAGTAGTAGGGCTAAATCGCTGCATTGAAATCAATTTTCTTGTCAGAATACTTTACGAAATGGTGAGCAGGGATGGCGTAGTGGTGAGAACACTCGCCCTCCACCAATGTAGCCCGGGTTCGATTCCCGGACTCGACGTCATATGTGGGTTGAGTTTGTTGTTGGTTCTCTTCTCTGCTCCGAGAGGTTTTTCTTCGGGTACTCCGGTTTTCCCCTCTCCTCAAAAACCACCCGGCATAGTAAATCGAACCCAATCGAACTAAATATCAATCGAACTCAATCGGTGGATTGAGTTCGATTGAGTTCGGCAATCTAACGAAATCGAACTCACCAAAAAAAAAAAATCAATCGAACCCAATCGAACGTTCGATTTTCGAACTCGTGATTTATGTAAAATAGACGTTGAAAATCCATTACCAGATCTTAGAAGCTCGAGTTACTTCAGCCCTGAGTGTAGCGCACGTGTTTTTCGTAAACGGAGATATTCCGCAGAAATGGCTTCAGATGCGTTGTGGATCGTAAGCTTCAAATGTATAGTCAAAGGCTACCAGGAATGCCGCTTTGACGTCAAGGATGGCGAAGTTTTCAGGGTTTTAAAGAAAATAGGCGAGAAAGGCCGTGCCTTCCGAATTGCAAACGAGCGCGGACAATTAGGTCACCTTCAATGTGAACTGGTTGCTCCCCTGTGGCCTGTAAATGCTTCGATGACTTGGTAAGTGAAGATGTTTGTAAGGGATTCGCGAATATATTAATTTGCCTCAAGTAGTTAATATCGCACAACCCTTATGAAAAACAGGGGAAGCAAAACTTATGCATACTTTTCACCTTTAGTGGGGTCTGTGGGCCACCATTTGATGATCCTAAAGGTCGCTGGCGAAGAGGAGGTGGTATCAATGTCCCAATTACCCTAAAGTTTTCAACAAGGCGAGCCGAAGCATTGAATGTAAAGGAACTCTTCGTCTCAGGCATTGGACTAACTATAGGCAAAGTTACCCGTATTATCAGAACGCTGAAGGCATCCACTTCGTTTCCCGTACTACATGTAGACAAAGACAGTTCAAAGTTGCTAGGTATAACCGAAGTTGGTATATTGGTTTTTAATGGAGACAACGAAGAGTCTGACCATCCTCCTAGAATCTACAAGGAAACTGGCAGATATATTTTGTGTAATAGGAGAGAATGTATTCTTGTCCTGAATGGAGAGGCAGATAATAGTCGATTCGTTATGACGGAAGACGATCACAGGTTCATTTCAGAAAGATTACCTGCACTAATAGCTGCAGAGTCAAAACGTGCTAAGCAGGGGGAGAAAGAAAAGCACGAGAAAATTGCAAAAATTAAAGCTGGGGATCCTAAAGATATGACTGTGATACTACTACGCGAAGTACTGATGGAGATGGGCGTGTCTTTCAAATCAAGTGAGAGTAAAGCAAATCTAATTGAAAAGGTAACACAGGCCAGACAAATGCAAAATGACACATGTGACGATAATGGGCTTGTCACCGTTACTTCTACGGATTCATTGAATTTACACACAGAGGAACTACGCGAGGTATCAGAGAATTCAATCAGCTCTCTTTTTTTCCACAAGAACAATGCTTTGTCATCTTCAAGCGCGACACTCTTAAGAGCGCGGGGCAAGAGAACTCTTGACACTCAAGAACTAAATGTACACGAACATCTGATCATTTACTTTGATTTTGACCTAAAGAGAAAGATAATTTTATTGCTGCATTTACTATTTCTCCTTTCTATCATGGCAGTAAGATGCTCCCAAACGTCCAATATACTAACGCTTGTTCACCTCTTACTCTCTTGTTCACTGTTAATTGTCCAAGATTAATTTGAGAGAATCATGTATATCGTTCGTAAGATATTTTTCATAATCATCCATCTACTTTATGCCGTAGCCTGTGTCGCGGTTAGTAATTTGCTTGTATTTTTGCATAAAAGTAATCCTTCGAGTTGTCTTTCCGTAATTGCAAGTTAGCTAAAAAAGGAAAGGGTACAACAATTTCGGAATACGCCCGCGGGAATAATGATAGCTTTGTTTTGTTCTCTTAACTGCCGTGGACAGTTTATAAATGGGGTTTGTGTTATTGACTAAATAGTAAAAAAAGCGCAAGAAAAACTTGCTTTGGGCTTGCTTTGTATAGGTTCACCAGAGCCAGTCGAACGAAATCCATTTGTGTTCGATTGAGTTCGGTTTCCGAACTCAATCGAACACAATCAGACGGATTGACTTCGATTTGTTCGATTGAATTCGATTTGTTCGGAAATCGAACTCACTGAAAGTGTGGTGTTCGATTTCGTTCGATTGCCGAACTCAATCGAACTCAATCCACGTATTGAGTTCGATTTTCGAACGTTCGATTTACTATGCCGGGAAAACCAACACTTCTAAATTCCAATTCGATCCGGAATGCTCGGACGTTTAATACACGAGCCCCCGGCTCGGGAGACTGGGCAACCACTCCTCACGCTATTGAGCTTAAATAAATTGATTTGATTTTGAAAAGGTGCCGTCACAAGCTCAGCCTAACGACGAGAGCAATAGAGTACTAAAGTGATGACGTCATCAAAACTAAATTTGTGAAATTATGGGATTTGTTCAGATATTCAGAAATTACACGATCAAAAAGACCTACCTGCCAAAAATCAGTATTTTCTTAAAGTTTGAGAGCGAGATATTAGCACCGTTATGTTCTGCTGACTCCATACAAATCCTTCTAAATTTTACTCAGTTCCTACCATTATGAACCGAGTCAAATTTAGAAGGATTTGTATGGAGTCAGCAGAGCATAACGGTGCTAATATCTCCGAGCCAATTTGCCTTTAAATACAGATTTTTGGCAAATATTTCATCTCGCTCTTATTGAAAATCTCAACAAATCCCATAATATCAAAACTTCTAATATTTGTGAGGTCACACTTTAGCACTCTATAAGCGTGACTCGGTAAACATAAAAGTTCTCTCGGGGGTGGGGGAACACCCCCTCCACCCCCCCTCCTCTCACTCTCTCTCTCTAGAGAGCTTGCTCTCAGGCTACACATTCATGTCTTCACGTTATCTCTCTCATATGTTGAGCTTGCGGCGCCTGTGTCGATAAGCGTCTTACAGACGAGGTGTGCGGGTCAAGTGCGGTTGGTACAAGTGCTTATGAGATTCCTTGCAGTGTGACAGTGACTGCCTGACAAACAAAGGAACACGTTGACATTAAGTATCAGTCAATTCCAAAAGCGCCCATCCCCCCTCCCCCAGGCAAACACCTGGGCATTTGACTGTTTTGAAAATTTTTCATCAAATGCCTCGCTGCGTTTCCAGTTTAGACGGTCAAATGCCCCACTGTCAGGGCATCAAAAAGGGCAAATCAAGTGTCAATCTATAGCAAATCACTCGTTGCATGAAGCATTTTGGCACGCTCCCCGCTCATAATGAATATTTCATTCTAAAATTTCTTACCTTTTTCAAACCAAATCCGAACAATTGTGCGCCAAAACTCTTTTCCGGTGTCTTTTGTCGGCACTCCAAGCTTTGAATAAAGGCATATCGACTGTATATTTAGTAAACAACGGAAAACCTACGCGGAATCTTGAAGTGAAGGGAGCGAAGCGGCTCTCGTGGTGAATGAATGAATATTTGCGCGCGAAACCCTTTAGCTGGCGACCACCGAGCAATGTTTAGCCGATAGTCAAATGCCCCACCGTGCGGGACAAATGTCGGATCAAATACCCGGGGTATGCCTGGGGGGGGGGGGGGGGGGGGGGAGATGGGCGCTTTTGGAATTGGCTGATACATTATGAAGGCATGCAATTTGCACTGTAAGGTTATCCGTTTTGTCGATATGAGTGCGCACCTAAATGAGTAAAAGTTAAGCAAATTGTTCAATTTTCCACCCAAAAAGGCCCTAAAAAAATTGCCTTGCATATTTGGAGAAATATTTAGCCTACCGCTAATTGCTCCTGCGCGGTGAAATTTTCACTTTGCCAGCCATAGAACAAACAAGAAGAGGGAAAGAAGAAGAGATACATAAATAACAAATATACGGGATCGTATGAAAAATTCAACAAAATAAAGCCTTTCCCCTCATACCTTGAGCAGATTCAGATCTATTACCACCACTTTATACTCCAAAGATATTTTGACGTGCAAGTGAATCAGAGGATTTGACTACCAAAATCATCAAATTGAGGAAATAAAACAAAAGTGACCTCAGTGGATTCGAAAATTCAACCTACAACCTATGGAAGGACGTGAAGTACAGAGACTTCAACGGGACGGGGGGGGGGGGGGGGAGAGGGGTCTTCTTTGGGCCTAACATGCACTTCTCGGTAGCAGGGTCTCCCTCCTCCTCCCCAAAAAGGCTGCAAAACAAAAGAAAACACCACAAAGAAAAAGGAAGCGTTTGTGTGATGGAGCCATAGATCATCTATTTACGCAGAGAGACCTGAGGTTTATCACAAGATAAGAACACTGAACAGTTACTGCAATGTTCGCACGTTTACTTAATTTAACTACACTGAAAAGGCAATCACAAGACTACTCGAATATAAAAGCTGTCAACTACTTGAAAAACCCTAAAGCCGACCTAGGACTCACTTAAATTGGAAACCGTGGGATTACAAATCTGGCAAAAACTTGAAACGAGTTCAGATGTTCCGTGTCAGAAAACATTTCCTTCAAGAAGCTTGGTTTAGTTCTATTCAATCTTGTACATTTTTCCTTTGTACACCGAAGCATAGATTTTGATATCTTTGATGGCAATTTCATCCACCGCCAGTGGATTCTGTTCCAGGATGGTGAAGTTAGCCAGCTTCCCTCCTTCGATGGTGCCCATGATGTCATCAGTGCCCATGATTATAGCGGCGTTCTTCGTGATGGCTTCCATACCTTGATAGGGCGTCACCTTCAGGTCTTCTCGGTAGCAGTTGTTATCTGCAGTGATACGGTTAATAGCACTCCAGGCCAGAAGAAGCGGCTGTGAAGGAGCCATAGTGAAGTCGGAATGGAACGCTGTGGGCACGCCTCGATCAAACAGCCATTTCATAGGTACCATGGCGTGAGCTCGTCTTTTCCCCAGACCCTGTTCGCTGTACTTATCAGCCAGAGTGTAGAAGTAGTAAGGGGCTGCAGATACCAGCAAATCCAGCTTGGCAATCCGATCAGCTTGGTCCTCAGTGAAGTAGCCTGCATGCTCAACTGTGGTTCGGTGGTGTTCTCTTGGGGATTCGTTCATCAGTTTCTCCACGGTGTCCAGCAGGGCCTTCATGCCAAGATCGCCATTGGTGTGCACATGAATCTGAAAGCCGTTTCTCCAGAAGACCCTCATCATCTTCTCCAATTCGGCCGGTGGCGTGATCCACTCTCCATCGTGACCATCCATGTAGCCATCTGCCATCTGCATTAACTGCGAATAGAATGCGCCATCACAGAGCGCCTTGACATGGTTAGGGTACATAATCACTTGGTCGTCGCTGAATTCTCCGGCGACTTTTTTGATGTGTTCCACGGCTTTCTGGTAATCTCCGTCGAACATTTTGGCATAGTTTCTTCCACTGGGGACGCAGTAGGTAGAGAAATGTGTTTTCTCCTTATCCTTCAGTATCTCGTTGCTCCGTTTCACTTCCAGCCCTTCGTCCATCAAGGGAAACTCTAAATCAGCCACAGCGGTCATTCCAAAACGATGGACGACCTAAAAACAAACAAACAAACAAACGTTGAGTGACCAACACAGGATAATATAATACAGGATGTTTCCCGTCCAATTATTTTTGCCAAAGCGCGCCACTTGGCGGCTCGTCCAAGCAACAAATTGCTGACACAAGAGAGGATGATCCTCTCTTGGCTGACAGTTATCATAAGTATGCACTTAGGTCTTTTGACAAACCCTCATGGGCGAGCAATACATGGACTAAGGATAGATCTTCCTGTGTGACTTCAGTTTTTCTGACTGAGAGATTATAACCGCTGACAGCTCAAACCCACGTTTGTGTTGAAGATGTCGAAAGTGTCAACATTTAGGGTTAGGGAAAGTAGACGGAACTTACGTAAAAACTGACATGTGATGAAATGCTGGGAACAGCCTCGATCGAGTTACAGCTAATATATTACGTAAGCTTCAAACTATAGTAGGTGTTATACTTTAAAACTGACGTTTATTTCAATCAGCGATGGTAAGGCTCTGAAAAATTGGAACTTGAGTATTTTTTTTCCAAAACATTCATCCCCACCCCTCATTGACCCATCGGCTCGCAGACTGCGGAACATTTGTAAATACTTGTCATCTGCACGCTTCTATTAAATTCAAATCTGCTGTAACTTTACTCGCAATTTACGATGATCGAAATGCGATAGAAACATGTCTTATTTTAAAATAGAAACTGTTGGCATTCTCTTAAAATTTTTACTAGTCTGCTTCTTTCCACACCAATAGAGTACTAAAGTGATGACGTCATAAAAACTAAATTTTTGAAATTATGGGATTTGTTCGGATATTCGGAAAGAACACGATCAAAAAGACCTACTTGCCAAAACTCAGCATTTTCTTACAGTTTGAGAGCGAGATATTAGCACCGTTATGCTCTGCTGACTCCATACAAATCCTTCTAAATTTTACTCAGTTCCTAACGTTATGAACTGAGTCAAATTTAGAAGGATTTGTATGGAGTCAGCAGTGCATAACGGTGCTAATATCTCAGAGCCAATTTGCCTTTAAATACTGATTTTTGGCAAGTTAGCATCTTTCATCTTGCTCTTTCTGAAAATCTCAACAAATCCCATAATTTCAAAAATTCTAATATTTGTGACGTCACACTTTAGCACTCCACTGGAAAGTGTTAGATCACACTCCGTCACACCGACGCCACACCCACAGCTCGAATACGACAGGGTCTGGCAAAGATGAGTCAATGGATGTAACTGACGTGAAAAAGTGGGGCCAAATGCCCATAAGTATTGCAGCTTTACTTCTTACCTGGATCAAGTCATTGTAGCCATTCATCATCATGGGAAACACTGTATCCTTGCCAAAATTTGTGGTGCTTATGACCGCGTCCAAGCCCATCTCAAAGAAATGACCGCGTTCCCATTCCACTTGAGGGTTGTTCATCAGCGCGTTCTTGTCTTCGTACGTGAGATGGTCGAGGGCGTACGAGTTGAGGTAGACCTCGTGAAAGCTTCTGTGCCATACAGCGACAGGCATCGTCTTCGCCGCGGGGTTGACTTCGTCTATCACCGTTTTGCTCATGTCGCCATGGAAGTCCTGATGATAACCCCAAGTTATCAGAAACTTGTTTTTCGCAGTTTTGGACTGTGTGCTGATGAGGTCACTGAGACGTTTATGGTAGCCGCGTTTGCTCCTCACTCCCTTGTATTCGCCGCTCGGAAGGATCCAGTCGAACGGCGTGATGAAATGCATCTGCAGAATCAAGGCCGCCATGGACGGGTGAAGATGGGGGTCGATGTGTCCTGGCATCATGCACCTTCCCTGCAGGTCCATCTTGATTGCGCCAGGAAACAACTCTTGCGCTTCGGATAGGCTTCCAGTGAAGGCGATCTTTCCATCTTTTTCCATCACAGCTTCGACGTACTGGGGTTTGTCGCCTACCATGGTAAGGATACGACCACCGTAATACAGCGTTGACGACATTTTGATTTCGAGAGGAGAACCTGTTCGCTAAGAAGCCTGCGCACAAAATGACTGGATCATTTGAAGATAGCCTTTATAAAGACGCCGAGTGTGCGCACTGGGTTTTCTCGGTTGATTTGCACCAATCACAAGCAGCCACCGTGCTCGCTATGCGTCCAGCTGATACCAGTGGAAATGTGACGATACAAAGTGACGATATCGCAGGACAAACGATATAACAAAAGCTCCGTATCATCTGAAACCACGCTGGATAACTTCTCTCATGATTTGCTCAGGGATTTAAGCGGAACGCAAATGTTAGCACTGCAGCACGTAGACATTTCACGCTACTTTTTGATAAGATTTAGCACAATAACTCAAGTTACGCTTGAAAGCAAAGGTCTTAACATGGGTGGACACCTGGGTTAACCGCAAAAGACCCCAATAGTGTCCATTGTACCTCGTTCTTCAAAAGCCTCCGACACATGTAACTGAAGTTGCAGGGTATTCTGGACATGATTGTCATTCACTGCTGTTAATTGTTTTATTTTATTGTCCTTGGTTTATTATCACTACCTCTATTTTCCATTTTTATGTAATACCACCATGTATGTGGAAAAGCAAAATACATTGTTGCAAATTATTCAACTCATTGTTGTTTTCTAAATAAAAAAAATATTATTCAACTAATTGTTGCAGGATAATTGTGAATTACCGGTATTTGATCCAAGCACCTCCCACAACAACCAACCGAGCAATACATTCAAAGGTCAAATGTATTGGTATAAAGAGATTGGTGAGCGGTCCACCCGCCCGCCCTTCCTAAGAATAGTGTGCGCTATTTTTGCCAGTGCAAACAATCGAGTCAGCTTATTCAGGCGAGTCACGATCTCAGCGTTGAATTTCGGTTCACTTGCGTGCAGTTCTTTTGTTCTTTATTCTATTAAAGGATCTAAAGGAGAAAAAGTCATTCAAGTGTCGTTTGGCGTAGTGCATGCAAATGCACGGGGCGCCAAACGGAAAGGAAAAAGTTAGTACACCGCAGCACGCACACATTTGTAAAATACTTAATCATGGTACTTTCTGACAACATTTAGCGTAATCGCTCAAGTTAGGCTTGAAAGCAAAGGTCATAACTTGTTTTTCTCTCGACTTGTACTTCAATTTTGTGACAAAATAAAATGGTTGGTTGGAATAAACACCAACTTTACAGCCAAATGCACAATACGAGGCTCCTTCGACAAGAAGTCAAAGTGGAAAGGACTAATTACTAAATTTATGTCAAGGGCAGGGCTCCTGTGAAGGATTAATTGGGATTGAAGGAAGTCCTGATCTGAGTATCGAAGTTCAGTTTATCTTGTTCTTAACCAAAGGGGAAAGAGTCATCCAAGTGATGTTCTTAAGACTTTGTTGTTCGCCCTACGCATGCCTTTCAACTCCGATAGAACAGGAAAAGGGCGTACAAACGGGCGTGCAAATTACAATAAGATCTAGCGTCCTACGCAAGGGTGCTCGCACGCATTCCTCCTCCAATGCGTGCGTGACGAATCCCTAAGCACCCCTGCGTGGGAGAGTAATAAAGATAAGGTTGCTGATAAATCTGTTATGCTCGGTTTCAACAGAATGGTGCGCATGACGGAACCCTAACAAACAGGCTTAAGCGACGCTAAATACAGTCATATTGACACAAAGTATTATCCAAGCAAACCCTTGCAACAAAATAAGCCGATAAGGATGATACACTGAAGTGCCACTGAAAAAAACACTCCGATCCTTTTGAAACTTAAATTAACGCACGACTACCCCGCCCGATCCTTTTGAAACTTAAATTAACGCACGACTACCTCGCTCACTAGTCTTACCGTCTTACAACACACAAGCATTTCTAATCGTGTCTTATTTCAACCTATTTTCATCATGAGTCGAAGCAAAATATCGTCCGTTTAATGAAAAACTGTCACCGTCATGGACATTGTTCCTCGTACGCCCAACCACAGGGACCCAAGCGCTTTCTTTGGGTGTATCATTTGTCTTGGCTGATGCGTATGTAAAAATAATAAAGGTTGATTGATTGGTTCTAAATCGTACAGGAAGGTATCTCTTCCAAACCGACCAAAGAAAGACACAGGTCCTACACACAGGTAAATCTTTTCTTTTTTGTTATAGTATCAGTAACCTATAAAGCGCTCGGGGACTGTGTAAAACTTTATTCCTCAGGAATAACGGCATTCACCTACGCAAATGGGCGGGACAGTCAGCGTCAATTAAGCGCCACTCTAAGTGGTAAAATTTGCGTGTTAGGTATGTTCATTGTAGGTTTTAAACGACAAAATATTACAAACCTTGGCCCTGCCTTTGAAACAGTGGAACAAAAGAAAACACGCAACTGACAGACTCAATTGTGTGGCTTTTGATTTACTTGCGCCGACTGCAAAACTGCCCTGCAGTTTAGCCTCTTTGATTTAAAATGTTATGTCTTTTTTAGCACGGTAGAGGATTTGCAATGATCGACATCGCTGAAACGGTGCTTTCGAAGTAAGGATGGAAAGATCCAGAACAGTTTTTATTTATGAGTGTTTACTAGATTCCTTCAGAAAGGAAAAACCACAAAGTGGAAAGGTTACATAGGTCAAATTCCCGGAGGTTCATGATACAAGACGGTTTGGGGTAATTATCAGGGGCACCCAACGACAAGTTTCGTTAGATATCTCCGGGATATCTGTTCGGTGGAGGGTAGTTCGCCTTGGGCTTTCGGCGTCGATTAAAGAGTGCACTCGAATTTTCGTAACTAAAACGTGGCCTAAAAGATTCGCAATGGGGAAATCATAGCCCCTGAGGTTTTCGGAAAGGTCGTAATTGCTGTTTTTGGCAGTCAAAAACGTCAGCTAGCATTTTCGGAAAGCAAATTGTTCCCTAGAAAGTTCGTGGAAAGTTCATTTGAGCTAGCATTTTCTCAAAGGAAGATTTTGTTCTCTAACATTTTCAGGCAATTACAGTTTCAGCTGGGGAATTCGAACCGATGAAATTCTGCTAACGTAAACTGATCACTTTCAAGGGAAGTCCTGATCTGAGCATCGAATTTCAGTTTAACTTGTTCTTAACCAAAGGGGAAAGAGTCATCCAAGTGATGTTCCTAATGCACATGTCATCGGCTTCCCCGAGGGGTCGACCCCCGGGCTGACCAGGGGGATTGTAAAATCAGTCAAGCAAACTGAGGAATTTTCCCGGGGGGTTAGGGAATCTCTCAAGACAAAGTCCCCTTGGTGAGGTGTCTCTCAGCTGAAAATCCCCATGAGATCCTTTTCAAACTTGTGAATTCCCCCACCCCCTACTCTTTGATTGTAAAACAATGTCAAGATTTTTCCCTACCCTCGGGCAAAGAATCCCATCCATCTCCTTGTATTCCCCCACTTATCTCCCTGGTAGGCCCGGGGGTCGACCCCACGGGGAAGCCGATGACATGTGCATAAACTACGCATGCCTTTCAACTCCGATAGAACTGGAAAAGGGCGTACAAACGGGCGTGCAAATTACAATAAGATCTAGCGTCCTACGCAAGGGTGCTCGCACGCCGGCATTCCTCCTCCAATGCGTGCGTGACGAATCCCTAAGTACCCCTGCGTGGGAGAGTAATTAAGATAAGGTTGTTGATAAATCTGTTATGCTCGGTTTCAACAGAATGGTGCGCATGACGGAACCCTAACAAACAGGCTTAAGCAACGCTAAAAACAGTCATATTGACACAAAGTATTATCCAAGCAAACCCTTGCAACAAAATAAGCCGATAAGGATGATACACTGAAGCGCCACTGAAAAAAAAACTCCGATCCTTTTGAAACTAAATTAACGCACGACTACCCCGCCCGATCCTTTTGAAACTTAAATTAACGCACGACTACCTCGCTCACTAGTCTTACCGTCTTACAACACACAAGCATTTCTAATCGTGTCTTATTTCAACCTATTTTCATCATGAGTCAAAGGAAAATATCGTCCGTTTAATGAAAAACTGTCACCGTCATGGACATTGTTCCTCGTACGGCCAACCACAGGGACCCAAGCGCTTTCTTGGGGTGCATCATTTGTCTAGGCTGATGCGTGTGTCAACATAATAAAGATTGATTGATTGGTTCTAAATCGTACAGGAAGGTATCTCTTCCAAACCAACCAAAGAAAGACACAGGTCCTACACACAGGGTAAATCTTTTCTTTTTTGTTATAGTATCAGTAACCTATAAAGCGCTCGGGGGCTGTGTAAAACTTTATTCCTCAGGAATAACGGCATTCATCAACGCAAATGGGCGGGACAGTCAGCGTCAATTAAGCGCCACTCTAAGTGGTAAAATTTGCGTGTTAGGTATGTTCATTGTAGGTTTTAAACGACAAAATATTACAAACCTTGGCCCTGCCTTTGAAACAGTGGAACAAAAGAAAACTGTAAAAAAAAAAATATATATAAAAAAATATAAAAATTTCACGCAACTGACAGACTCAATTGTGTGGCTTTTGATTTACTTGCGCCGACTGCAAAACTGCCCTGCAGTTTAGCCTCTTTGATTTAAAATGTTATGTCTTTTTTAGCACGGTAGAGGATTTGCAATGATCGACATCCCTGAAACGGTGCTTTCGAAGTAAGGATGGAAAGATCCAGAACAGTTTTTATTTACGAGTGTTTACTAGATTCCTTCAGAAAGGAAAAACCACAAAGTGGAAAGGTTACATAGGTCAAATTCCCGGAGGTTCATGAAACAAGACGGTTTGGGGTAATTATCAGGGGCACCCAACGACAAGTTTCGTTAGATATCTCCGGGATATCTGTTCGGTGGAGGGTAGTTCGCCTTGGGCTTTCGGCGTCGATTAAAGAGTGCACTCGAATTTTCGTAACTAAAACGTGGCCTAAAAGATTCGCAATGGGGAAATCATAACCCCTGAGGTTGTCGGAAAGGTCGTAATTGCTGTTTTTGGCAGCCAAAAACGTCAGCTAGCATTTTCGGAAAGAAAATTGTTCCCTAGAAAGTTCGTGGAAAGTTTATTTGAGCTAGCATTTTCTCAAAGGAAGATTTTGTTCCCTAACATTTTCGGGCAATTACAATTTCAGCTGGGGAATCCGAACCGATGAAATTCTGCTAACGTAAACTGATCACTTTCAACATACTTCAAACACCATAATATACTTAAAAATGCCTTTCTACAGCTTTTGGTTGATTTGGCTCGTTAGGTGCCCCTGAATTATGAACAATAAACTTAGTTCAACTGCGAAAACTCTCTGTTGTTAAAAGCAAAACAAACCTCGCGAAGGAACACATTCTAAAAGTATAAGTCCTTCACTCATAAATATAGTTTACGAAAAAAAAAATACAGAGTTCCAAAGGAACATTCTGCCCGATCACAGGCGGCCGAAGCTCCCGTGGTGTGATGACCATTTTGCGTAATAACGGTCATAACAAAATTATAAGAGTTTGTATGGGAATATTCACGATCGGTCTTAGAAAGCAAAAATACTGTCAAATACTTAATAAAAATAGCTAACCTTACTTCCACGCTGCATTGCTTGTTGTCTGTTAGCTTCCTTTGCTGTCTTGAGGCCTTTTCAACGAATTATCTCTTATATGAGAATGAATATATGCTGGGTTTTCCACTTTTAAGACCCAGCAAGAGATAATTCGTTGAAAAGGTCTCAAGACAGCAAAGTAAGCTAACAGACAACAAGCAGTACAGCGTGGAAGTAAGGTTAGCTATTTTTATTAAGTATTTGACTGTATTTTTGCATTCTAAGACCGATCGTAAATATTCCCATACAAACTCTTATAATTTCGCCATTATTATGCAAGATGGTCATCACACGACGGGAGCTTGCGCCGCCTGTGGCCCGACAGCTTTAACTGGAATACGTGGCCACTTCAGATTTCATCCACAGACTTAAAACAATCCGTTACCTTAATCCCACGTGCTATAGCCTGTCCATGGATTTTACGTCTATACCTGACAGCAATTCCGTTTGCTGTTAAGTGTATTGTTTTTTTTTCCACTGGAACACTTGAGAAAGCAGGAGAAAGGGAACGCCCAAAGGAAAATATTACCAAACACGTAAACATTTCATTCTAAAATGCAATTCTTTCACTCTGAAGTTTGATTTTGCACAAGAAGAATAAAGAAACAACTTAGCCCTGAAGATTTCGCTTGAATGTCCAGACACACCACGGGATATAAATTTGGGCATCCACGTTAGCAGCCCTCGGTCCCGAATAAGTTATCGGGGCTGGTTCAATTGGTCATCTGCACATATCGGGATGCAAACCCCTGGAGAGCTACAAACGGCGGAGGTTCTTTCCTTTGCGCCAACCTCCATTATTAACCTCCCTAAAACTCGATGCACCCACCTCCCTCGAACTACGTCGACTCTCTCCCAACGGCAACGTTGACAGAAACTTACTTTCGTTCGTTTCCGTAAAAGTTTGTAACAGATTAGATGAACTATGCACTAAAATATGGAAATGAAAAGATATTTCTTGGATTATTGGAAAATTTGAATGTAAATATTATTGCGTCTTTTTAAAAATAAGACCCCAAATTGCTAATTCCGCTGGATTTGTAACCCGTTTCCCCCGCCCCCTCCCCTTGAGACTTGGCAGAAATGCATCAGAACTACGTGAGAACATTGTACAACATACATTCGATCCGAAACTTGTCCAGCGACCGTTTACATTCAACGGATCTGCCTAGACGCAATTTCAGACCAAACTTTGCGATTTCCCCTACCCTATTTCAGACTTGACCAAAAATTCGAGACCCTATTTCAGACTTATTTTACGTACACGGTTGGCGTAAACATAATTTGAGAAGGGCTTTTGTTGATGGTCTTATCGCCCAGTAATGAAGAAGTAGCTTTTTCTAAAAAAACATACCCAATTGAAGACTAGAGTGCACAAACCATACCCTATTTCAGACCAAAATAGTCAAAATCGATACCCTATTTCAGACCAAAACAGCTAAAAACCATACCCTTTGGGGCTGCACATACCTATATAGAACATATAAGGGAGTACACCGAGTACACTCCCCCCCTCCGGTTTTCCACTCCTAAGACCCAGCAAGAGATAATTCGCTGAAAAGGCTAAAGCTAACAGACAAAAGGCAATACAGCGTGGAAGTAAGTAACTTTCTAAGACCGATCGTGACCATTATTACGCAAGATGGTCATCACACCGCGGAGCTTGGGCCACCTGTGCCATGATAAGTTCAGATCTTATAAAACACGTAACTGAAACCCACTCCTGTTGAAACTTAAATCATCTCGACACACGTAATAACAACTGAAAAGGTTTTATTGAGTGAATAATCTCAAATTAAGTTTGCACCATTTCGAGATCTATCTACGGTGTAGATTCGATCAGTAGATTTCACAGTACAATCAACCTTTGTACGCAACAGAACGTTTATCAATAGATTTTATTTTCACCCGAAAACTTTCAATTTCCACGCACCAAAATGAGGCACCTCCTCTTCACGGTGAAAAGGCGCCATTCTTTGTTCAAAATCACTGTTTTTGACGAAGAAACAACATTACGCCGTACATTTCTAACTAGCGACATGCAATGTTTGCCCCCTGGCGATCCCATAATCCGTTGCGCATAACATGGGTATCTGGTTACTGGCATTCACGTCATTCAAAATCAAGGGTTTTCCTGGGCGCTTTCCATTGAACAAAAATCACCGGTACAAATTCTCTGAATTTTCGCTGGTCAAATGGAACGCGTCCGACGATGTCCCAGAAATTCGAGGTCATGTGCGTTGACATGCTGGATGTGCTTCGTCCGCTTATTGGTTTTTCCGCTTGTCCACGTGAGCTTATGCTCGGTAAGGAGACTAAAACCGACATCTGTCGCGAATGGAACACGAAATTTCGATAATTCTGGCAAAGAGGGTGCACTCAAAACGTATTCCTAAATTTTCAAAACCTTTCCCAGAACTTCGCCCGTTCCATTCAATTTCGGACCGGAAATCTCGAAAATTTTGGATGAATGGAAAGCACTCCCTGTCTTTTATTTTCTTTCCAAGCCTCGCTAAACATCACGTATTATTTTAGCACACATGACCTGAAATAAAAACTATAAAAGATTTTAAAACTAGTAGGAAGTCAGAATAAAAACACCCTTCATTTTACCTTAGTGGCGTTGTCCTTGAAAGTTGAGAGAAACTGTTTCAAGCTGTCTTCAGAAGCTGTTTCCTTCAGTTCTTTGTAAGCATAAAGAATTTCTGTTAAAATAACAAGGTAATAGTACTTGGGATTAGTGAAATCCGATTAGCGTGGCCGGAAAGAGTTGTTGGAGTTTGTCAGAAATCCCTCTCTGAGGATAGCCACCGTTATAGGCGTAAAACATGTACCCAAGCCGACCGTTTTCCCTTTGTACTTTTCCTTAAGTTTCACATGGTAAAAAGAGCGCCGTAACATGAGAATATGAAGCAAAGAAATCTGAACACGTTGTTTTTCCTTCTGTTATCAAGAAAATACAGAGTCAAAACAAAAATCAATCGCAACTTGACTCACGGGTCGCGTTTTCCCGCGCTTTACACCGGATGCACGTTTCATGGGTTTTACCTTACGCCAGTTACATCGTTTGTCCTAGTTTTCAAACAATGCACGTTTTCCCGCGCTGAACAACGGTTACATGTTTCCCGCGCTAAACTCCGGTTGCAAGTTTTTTCCACGTTGGACACCGGTTTTACATTTTCCCGCGCTAAACACCGTTTGCATTTTTTCCCGCGCTGCGCTAAACACATGTTTTCCCTCGCTGAACAACGGTTACATGCTTTCCCGCGCTAAACTCCGGTTGCATGTTTTTTTTCCGCGTTGGACACCGGTTTTACAATTTCCCGCAGGTTGCATTTTTTATCTCGCGCGAAACACTAGCTGTATGTTTTCCCTCGCTGAACAACGGTTACATGTTTTCGCGCTAAACTCCCGTTGAATGTTTTTTCCGCGTTGGACAGACCGTGGGACACCGTTGGAGCCGTTGGACATACGATGGACACCGGTTGCATGCTTTCCCATGCTAAACAACGGTTCCACTTTATCCCGCGCTAAACAGAAGCTGCATGTTTTCCAGCGCTGAACAACGGTTGCACGTTTTCCCGCGCTTGGCACATGGGTTCTTTCTTCAAGTTAGTGCCATTTCGACTTCAATTGCTCAGCGCTACATTAAAAATTAAAGTACTACAGCTACTTCAATTTGCAATCTTTAGTTTACAAATTAGAAATAAAAAACAAAGATGCGATTCTTTTAAATTTGGTTTTAGTTTTATCATAGATGGCTTTTCATTACAAGGGGTAACAACAAAAGCAAAGTGAATCTTCGTATTGGTGGACGCTGAATAATACAAACCTTGTAGAGACTTGCAAAGCAGTTCTATCAAATTCCCTTCAAAATCTTTATAGGCTTCACTATTGATACAAGACAACAAAATGAAGGACGTTACGTTACTTTTACTATCTGGCTAAACTAGGAAACAAGGTGGTAGACTACTTCTTACTGCGTGAGAAGAGAAATTGCCAAATGTAAAACACTTCTTGTACAATGCCGTAAAAGCTCTATTAAGAGCCCCCCCCCCCCCCCCCGCCCTCTCTAATAAGCCCCCCGTTTGGAAGTCGGTTTTTGAAATAAGCCTCCCCTCTCTAAAAAGCACCCCTCCCCTTTGGGACATGAGATTTTGTAGTTAGTCCCTCCTAATTCCCTCTTACAAAATCCAATTTTATGACACCCAGTTGGTTTGTGTTTAAATAAATATACACTCAAACATGTAATGCTATTGGCTGCTCTGTATTAAATAATAAAGTTTCACGGCAGTTGTTTGAGTTTAGTACAAACACTATTTAAGACGAAAACGAAGGGTTTAAGATTTGAAATAAGCACCCCTCTCTATTAAGCCCCCTTCTCTAATAACTCTTCCGTCAATGAGGCCTGAAATTAAATAAGCCCCCGGGGGCTTAATACATCTTTTACGGTATCAGTCAGGGGAGCAGGGTTGGCGCAGTGGTGAGAGCGCTCGCCTTCCACCAATGTGGCGACTCCCGGACTCGGCGTCATAAGTGGGCTGAATTTGTTGGTTCTCTATTCTGCTCCGAGAGGTTTTTCTCCGGGTACTCCGGTTTTCCCCAAAAACCAACATTTGATTTGATTTATTTAGAGTTGATTTGATTTAGTCTCCCCAATTAGTAGAGCATCTGTGCTCGGCTAAATAGATTTGAGACTTAAAGAAAGTGATTATTATTACAAGACAATTCTGTTATTTTTGTATCATTCCAAGTTGATCGTTTTACTCGTAGTACTCATTTACTCCGATTTTGTAAAGAGAAATAAGATGATGATCAGTTGAACTTGCCTGACAGCAGACAACAGAGACCCGCCATAGTCAGCCTGGCATTCATATACTTGCTGATGGAACGATAGCTCCTCCTTGAGAATTTTTATCTAAAAAAGCAAGTTTTCATAAGAAGCCCTGCACAATACTCCTGAGAAAAAAATAAGCAGCTATATATGCAACCCCTTGACCCCTTGTGCTGCATGTAATGTGTTTTTTCTTTCTTTCTTTTTATATATATTTTATTTCTGGGCCCGCAGTAATTGGCTACTTAGCTGTTGCGATTTCCCTGCCAAACGTATTGATTTTTGTGTGTGTGCGTGTGTGTATCAAAATGGCAAAGCTAATTAATAAAAAAAAAAAACGACTCTTAATCCCGAGGGAGGTACTCCCCCATATGGTCTATATAGGTATGTGCCGTTGGATAGGGTATGGTTTTTGAGGTAAAAAATAGGGTATCATTTTGCCCAAGTTGGTATAGTGTTCCTGGTGTGATCCTTAGATAGATGCCTAAATTGTATCAGCTAAAATAGCAGTGGGAAAAAACTAAGGATCTGTTAAAATTGAGCTATCCATTAAAGTGTTAGTAAAGCGATTTTATAAAGATTGTTTTTTTTTCCTGACAGTTAGTCATTGTTTCGATCGTCATTTTTCGGGTTTGAGCCTTAAATAGGGTATCATTATAATGATCAATTTTCGTTTCTGTCATCCTTAAATAGGGTCATGGTTTAAGACCCTTTGCAGCACACACCGATCAGAAATTTATGGGAATACCCCCCCCCCCCCCCCGAGAAATCTCCCCACATTGAGGGCGGCACACAAAGCTGGAACTTAAACCTGTTTCTGTAGTATAAAGCAACTACTGCTTAAGGAGTATTGCGACTCCCCTTTGAGTGGGATGTTTAAATAGACGACCAGCAGTGTTACTCCCATGCCAGCCGTTTGTCAATAGTAACCATCTAATATATACACCTGCAAGAAGAGCGACTAAAAGGGGGCAAACTTTATATTTTGTCCAATGTAGCATTTAGATGGCTGACAATGGGTCTCAAAATTCTGACCCAGAGAACTCGTGTCTCAATATGCCAACATTAAATACGTCCTCCACTTCCCTGACAGAAATGGAAGGGGTTCTCCCCAAACCTAGCCTGTGTGGCAAGCATTGAGTACTAAGAAATAGATTTCAGAAGTTTGGTTGCATGCAGAATGGGTCAAGAGCAAAAGAAAGAACAGAGGGAACATGGAAATACTTGTTATGCAGGCTATCCCAAACCTTTCTCAGCTTCAAAACTTAAACATACTTCAGAGGACATAGAAAAGCACATCATCTATAATTATTATACTGTTTTAGAGTTTCTACACACCAAAAGGCAAATCTATCCCAAAACTATATTCCTTGGGGAAGTGCACATTTTAATAGCTTACATAAGGGAATAACCTGCCTGCACCCAGCTGGGAGCAGCTCATTTTAAGCCATTAGCAATCCGTATCTGAGTATAGCTGAGCAAATCTCCTCACGCTCACATAGTTGTTTTTAGCTCTTGCACTAATGACTACTGAGAATATGACTGCTAACATGCCTAACATCTACCAGAAGTTTTTAGACCTATTGTTAATACAGTACCATATGATGAATGATTATCCGCCACACACCTCAAGAGACTGCATGTGCTTTAAATAACCAATGGATTTCAACAGAGCTTGCACTATTAACCTCACCTGAATAAAAAGCAATTGTATTTAATAATTATCATCTTATTGTTATAAGCACAATCTAGGTGAGGATCAATCTAAGACCCAAAGGGGGTTGTGCCCAGTCAATAAGTACCCCTCCCTCCCCCCTCCCTGTCAACACGCCCACTATAGAGACTATACAATACAATACAAATTTATTTAACCACGCTAACCACACACAACAGAGCTGATTTCCAGGTGGTGCATAGATAAACACATTACAATATATTACAAGTAAATTACAATAAATTAAAGTACATTAAATAAGCCAGGTGGTCAAAAATCAGCCATACATGGAATCAGCATGACCCAGCAGAAGGCAAAGAGGAAACCATATATTTGAACTTAGAGGGCAATTGTGCTGTTTTGGCCTCCTGGGGAAGATTGTTCCAGAGCATGCACCTTTTGGCTTTGGAAGTGATGATTTATGATACTTTCATTAAGCTTTATAAAGGAGTCTCTCAGGTGGGGAGTGGATTGATCATTGAGAACTTTATACATTAGGACAGCCTTAGTATAGAGACATCTGATTTCGAGGGTTTTCCACCTTAAATTATCCAGCACATCAGCAGATCTAATATGATACGAAGAAAGTATTTTTGACCACAATTATTGCTAGTGTTGTAAACGGGAGGGGTATCATGGCCAACAGATAAGCGTCGACTGTTTGGTAAGGTTAGACTTGGTCAGTGTTTCGGGTTAGCAGCACTCGAAGGGAGCCAGGGAGACTCGACTTGCACACGTATACAACATTTTAGCACGCTCGCTATACTGCTATGATCATATTTCAGATACGTATTAAGTGGTGATTGATCTATTTGTCAACTAATTTAACCAGATTGGATTTCACTGAGCGAAGTGTCATGCTTTCTTTAACTTTACTACACTATCCCCTCCCTTAAAAGGGCATGTCCCCATGCCAAGCAACGAGGAGATGACAAAACTACTGAAATCTTAGGGACAATAAAAATCACTAGCTAAATCAATAATAAAAGTTCAGTTCTGTGATCAAGACACAAAGTCTCTCATCCAGACAGGAACACGAACTTCTCTTCTGGGTCTGTCCAAGACAGGTGGAGGTACTTCTCCTATGATTGGTTCTGGGATTGGTTGCTGTGCATCTCTAGGGACCTCGTTCTCAATTCTTGTCACAGTCTCATCCCCGTCTGCTCCTGTCCCATCTGAGTACATCAGATCTGTTTCATCCTGTGTGTGGTGAGGGGGAAGATGAGGTCTTCACACTGGTAAACTGGAGGGATACACAGTAGGCTGATCAGGCTGCTGGTCTGCTGGCTGGGGATCTCCACACAGCTTTAGGCGATTGAAGTGTACGACTCTGTTTCCTACGATTCTCTACGTCTTCAATTCGGAAAGTCACATCACTGATTTTCTTTACCACCAGGTGTGGTCCTTGCCACGGCGAATGTAACTTCTTCGTCTGCCCTGTCTTCATTGCGGGAACATGAAGGTACACACTATCTCCAACCTTTATTTCTTGTCCAGCAACTCGGCGATCATAGTAGTCTTTCTGTCGTCTCTGGGCAGTCCGCAGGTGCTCTCTAGCTCTCTCATGGGCTTCGTCTAAGGTGGATCTGAGGTTCCTAACATACTCAGAGGCTACTTCTGGCTGATGAGGCTCACGACCATACATGACATCAACAGGTAAATGTACCTCATGGCCAAACAAAAGATAATATGGCGTGTACTGAGTAGATGAAAGGACACTCGATCTGTATGCCATCATTACCATGGGCAGGTGAACGTCCCAGTCACACTGGTGGTCTGAGACATACTTTGCCAGCATGTCCTGCAGGGTATGGTTCATCCGTTCAACCATGCCATCACTTTGCGGGTGGTACGGTGTCGTTCTGGTCTTCTCAATACTGAAGAGGGTACACATCTCTTTGAAAAGCTGAGCTTCAAAATTACGGCCCTGGTCGGTGTGGATCCGTTCAGGTCCTCCATATCTGGAAATAACCTCGTTTATCAGCTTTTCTGCAAACGTCTTCGCCTCTTGATTCGGAAGGGGAAACGCCTCAGTCCATTTTGAGAAATAGTCTCCAACGACTAGGATGTACTTTTGACCAGACTCAGTGGTAGGCAGGGGGCCCATGATATCCAGTGCAATTCTCTCAAATGGGTATCCTGGATAGCTACTGACAAGGGGTGCTCTTCCTGGCTGCTGCGGAGACTTCCTTTTACTGCACTTTTAACACTGACAGCACCAATCCTCAACGTCATGCTGCTGACCATACCAATAGAAGCATTCTCGTACTCGCTCCAGGGTCTTGTTTACTCCCATATGACCAGCTGAAGGTGCATAATGTAGAGCGGAAAGGACTTCTGGAACCATGGATCTGGGAAGTACTAACTGCAATCGGGCACCATGACCGTCTTCAGTCTCCCACCGGCAGTAAAGGACACCATTTCCCAAATGCAACCTGTTCAACTGTGCCCACAGGCTCTTGGTTGCTTTACTGGTACCCTGTACCTCCTGCATAGCCGGTTGGTTAGTCTGGTTCTGCTTCCAAAACAGAATCTGCTTCAGGTCAGGGTCTACCACTTGTCTGGATTGCAGATTGGCCGCTGTCCAACCAGGTACCCACGTACTGGCACTGCTGTCTATTGCATTATTCTGGACTGTCTGGACAGTTTCCTCAGCAATCTGTAGGGGGTTTCTGGACAGCGCATCAGCATTCTGGTGCTTCCTTCCAGGTCGATGCTCAATTTTGTAGTCGTACTGGGCTAACAACTCAAGCCACCTGGCCACCTGTCCCTCAGGTTCTTTGAAGCTCTGGAGCCATTTCAGTGCATTGTGGTCTGTCCTCACAAGGAAGGGTCTCCCATACAAGTAGTGGCGGAAGTGCCTGATTGCATACACCATGGCAAGCATCTCTTTCTTGGTGGTGCTGTACCTTCGCTCACGACCATCAAGCACACGACTTGCATACACGATCACTCTCTCACTCCCATCTTGCTCTTGGGAAATGACTGCTCCGAGACCATAGTCACTTGCATCACAGTCCACAATGAACCTTGCATCACAACGGGGAAAGGCCAGTACAGGAGCTGTCACCAGTTTCTCTTTCAAGGTACGGAAGGCTTTGTCACACTCTGCAGACCACTGGAACCCATCGGTGGATTTTGCTGTAAGGCGGTGCAAAGGGGAAGTAATCTCTGCAAAGTCTTCTATAAACCTCTGATAGTACGAAGCCAGGCCCAGGAAGCTTCTTACATCCGATACCTTGGATGGGACGGGTCATTGCTCAACTGCTCTGATCTTGGCTGGATCAGTACTAACTGCTTCAGCAGAGATTACATGGCCAAGATAAGGTACTCTCGGTCGCAACTGGAAGCACTTGGAGGGTTTAAGCTTCAGCCCTGCCTGGCGGAACCATTCAAAAACCTCTTGTAGCCGCTCCAGGTGTTCCTTGAAGTCCCATCCAAAAACAATGACATCGTCCAGGCAGACCAGTCTGCCACTGCAGGCCAGCAAGGACAAATTCCATAAGTCTCTGGAACGTGCTTGGGGCATTACAAAGACCAAATGCCATAACCTGGAATTCAAAGAGGCCATGGCGAGTTGCGAACGCAGTCTTCTCGTGGTCTGCGGCATCCATCTCTACCTGCCAATAACCACTGGCCAGATCCAACGTGGTAAACACTTTGGCACCTGCTAGTGCATCTAAGGTTTTGTCTATACACGGCAGTGGGTAGGCGTCCTTCCTGGCCACATCATTAAGCCTCCGGTAGTCCACACAGAAACGAGTACCACTGTCTTCCTTCTTGACCAGGAAAATTGGTGAGGCCCACAGACTGGTAGATGGATGCACAACACCATTCTGTAACATGCTTTCTATGTGCTGGCGCACAACCCCTTGCTGATGCAATGGTAGCCGCCTTGGTGCTTGCTTTATTGGGGGAGCATCGCCTGTATCAATCTGGTGCTTTACCATGCCAGTTCTACCCAAATCTGCTGGTCCTGATGAGATGTCTGCATAGTCATCCAAAAGCGTGTTCAGCTTGGTCCTCTGCTCACTGGTCAGGTCTAGGGAGTCAAGGTTAAATTGGCTTGACACCTTTGGTTTCATCTTATCACAGGCTGCTGCAGGCGCAAGGTGGTGGCACTTGACTGGATCTAGGATGCTTCCTTCTAGCTCACTGAAGGTACCAACTGAGGTGTTCTTGTACAGGGTCACAGGAGTTGGTGATAGGTTGACCAGTTGGACTGGTACTGCATTATCCTTGGGGTGAGCTACCACAAGCGCAAGTAACAGATCATGCTGTCTGGCAAAACTCGGAGATGGTTCCACTAACCCCAACAAACCATCACCACACTCAGCCCCCTTAAGCTTAGCATGCAACACCATTTCATGACGTCCAGGAACAACCACAGTTTCTGCCAAACTTATTCTAAAAACTTTGTTCACGCCACACTTTGCCTTTGCCTTAAGTTCAACAGCCTTGCCTCCAACACTTAGTGACTTTACCTCAAAATCAATTTTACAACCATGTTTGCCCAGAAAATCTATACCTAGCAAACAATCCTGGGTAACATCTGCAGCGACTAACACTGAATGAACAACATTCACCCCATCAACACAAATTTGCAGGTCACACTTCCCCCTAATATCCAAAGGTTGGCCATTTGCTGAAACCACTGGTTCACTAACCGCACTTAACTGAAAAATTTTAGGGGACCTGTCAAGTACCCGCTGATGCACAAGAGTCACTGCCGACCCAGTGTCGACCAACATGTCTACAGGCTGCCCTCCCATTAGGCCAGGCACATACACTGCAGCATCACTAGAAACACTATGACTACTGGAAAATGAATTCGCTTTATTAATTTCTTGGGTCTTCCTGACTTTTCCGACCGACGCTTGACCCACGGCGTCGATCACGGCTGATCCCTAGCTGATTGGGTACATTCGGCGATAAAATGACCCTTCTTGTGACACCTAAAACAACACCGTTCTCTACGATCCTTTGTTGTCGGACCCAGTCCCCGACCGTGTTGTTTTCGCTCGTTCGAAGTTTCCGTCTGTTGCTTTTGCACGAACTGGACCATTTGATTTACGGCGGCCGTGTTTTTCTTGATTAGATCTACGAGTTCGCTCTTCTGTTCGGACGGTGGCTCCTGTACGAGGCGGACCGAACGACCTCCACTACGACGAGACTCAGCCTCGTACATGGCTTCGATTTGCAAGGCGTGACTTACCCCCTCATCGAGCGTTTTTGGGCCGGATTCTCGGATTTTCATCCGTATCTCCCGGTCCTCCAACGCATCGATGAACTGTTCCTTCGCAAGACTGTCTTGCAAATCGGCCACCGCTTCAGGGTATCCTTTCCCGACGAGCCTCCGCAACGAACTGGTGAGATCTGGCAGCTTCTCGTCGCGTTCCCGACGCCTCGCTCGAAATTCGGCCTTGTGTAGTTCGATCCGCTCCTTCGGAACGAACTTTTCGCGTAGTGCTGTTTTCAGCACAGTATAATCTCCCCGTACGTCCGGCGATAAACTCTGTAGTTGGAGCAACGCAGCTCCACGCATACGGACAGCGAGAAACTGTGCTTTCCGCGCGTCGTTCCACTCGTTTATTACAGCACAATCTTCGAAATGGGATAACCACGAGTCCCATTCTTCGTTCCCGCCCGCCGAGAATGCCTCCGGCATAACTACAGGCCTATTACTATTGCTTGTGACGAAGCAGTAGCGCCTGAACTAGTGGCAGCATTATCTCCCTCGGTAACCATATTTTTTTTTCACAAACTACACAACAATTGAGTGCTACAAGCGATAACCCTAACACGTACACAACCAAACCAGTCCCGCAAAACCAATTGCGACAAACAGCTTCACAACAACTTATTCACAACAACTTATCAACCAAAAACACTACTTATTTCCAAGGATTGCCAAACTGCTAAATCCTTGAGCGACTGGTCCACGAAGACTTGGATAAATCCCGCCGCTTGCCACCAGTGTTGTAAACGGGAAGGGTATCATGGCCAACAGATAAGCGTCGACTGTTTGGTAAGGTTAGACTTGGTCGGTGTTTCGGGTTAGCAGCACTCGAAGGGAGCCAGGGAGACTCGACTTCCATACGTATACAACATTTTAGCACGCTCGCTATACTGCTATGATCATGCTATGATCATATTTCAGATACGTATTAAGCGGTGATTGATCTATTTGTCAACTAATTTAACCAGATTGGATTTCTATGGCGCGTTTTTAGGGTCAAAATTAATATTAAAAACTTTTTCCAAGATGACTTTCGAATTGCAACTCTTGTGGAATGATTAATTGCTAATGTAGTTTCTTTTGACATTTTTTGCGAAAACTTGCTTCTTTCTGCACGTCCATGGCGTACAGACATAAACATACGCAGGCTATTTTCCGAACATAAGAATGACTTTACACGCAAGATTATTTCCGAAATATCAAAACTCTTACCACAAAAATTCTTTATAAAGCTCTGTTTCTAATACATCAACGTAAGACACCCGCAACACTGCAAAAAGTAGAATCCTTAATTAAGTGAATTACTCACATTTAACGGGAATTTGCTCTGGAAGTAGTGACTTTTACCTCAAATAAGTGCACTTTCCTCAAAACAAGGTGTCACCTCTAAGATAAAACATTGCCACTCTTAAAATAGGATAAGCACTCTTACCAAAGCGCTAGTTTCTTATTTTGAGTATTTTAACACTAACTTCAGAGAAACCAAAACACTTAACTAAGTGCCTCAACTCTTTGTTGAGTGACGGTCTTTAGATCTTGTGTTCAATTGCTTAACGAAGCATTTTAACACTAGTCAAAGGGAAGAAATCTTTTTTAAAGGTCATGGAGTTCCTTAAGTAAGTGTTGTCATACTAACCTCCTTCTACATCCCTCAATTATAATAAATAAACATTTTTCGGACTGTTTTACAGTCACTGCACAATGAAAACAGCCAAATGAGATAATTAACTAGCAATTTGTATTATTTTTTAAAGTGGAATGCGTGAAGAATTATAGAAAAATAGAATGTCGGCAATAAAAGAAATTGAACAAAAATGGACAGATGGTGGGTCCGAATGATCTCTGTAAATATCACTGTGTTTTCTTCGAACACGCTTAAAGCTGTTGTATTTAGAGAAAAATTTACGGCAAGAAGGTATATCACCAAGACCGCAGACAGTTTGAAACTCGTCGTCAGGATGCACTTGATAGAAGTGACTCAGTAAAATCCTCAGTGGTATCGCAGTGAAGTCACAGAAGTCGAATACACACCTCCCCTGCATCTCAGGAGGTATATAAACTTAAATTAACCCTTTCCTGCCCAAGGGGTTCCCCATTGACGAGTAAAATCGTCTGGCGTTAGACAGAGTAAAATCTATAAGTGCCAATTGGCACTCACGGGCGGGAAAGGGTTAAATGGGGACATAGTTTTTGATGATGTTAACCCTTTCCTGCCCAAGGGGTTCCCCATTGACGAGTAAAATCATCTGGCGTTAGACAGAGTAAAATCTATAAGTGCCAATTGGCACTCACGGGCGGGAAAGGGTTAAAGCTATCTCGTTGTAGTCACATGCAAGACCGTGAGGACCTGGGAAAACACCGTCACAGGGACTGGGCAACTCAGCCTCGTTTTGAGAACCTCCTTCGTCAACGGTCAAGATGGCGGGACGGTCAATATTGTTATCCACCTTTCATCAACTGATTTATCCCGAAAACTAAGGGAAGCTGGGTTGCCAAAAACCTTAACATATGTGTTAGAAGGTAAGGGTAAAATATGGTGTACTCTTTGGACGACTTCAATCAGATTCCTGCTGATTTACGATGTCATACCTGTCTTACATGTTTTCCCGCCATTTTCGTTGATAACAGCAAAGGAGATCAAAGGTTCTACGTTACTGATGTCTTCTCCAGAAGATAACAAATACGAACTCGAAGAATTATTAAAGTGTTGAAGATCGGATGCACCTTAGGAGTTTCCTTTGAGAGATAGTAAGTTTGTGAAATGTTTATATAGTTAGTGGATTTGTTACGTATCCCACATCATTTTACGGGTCTTTTTTACAACAATAAAGCCATTAAACTTTACATCTTTAGGGGACATAAATTATAGTTTATAAGTAGTGTCAGGTTCTATCTGTTTTCCCTTTTCATTTTGACCTTACAAAGAGTATTAATCACTTGACCTGTGTTTGGTCTTTCAGAGGAAATGACTAGCCTAGGGAAAAGTGATAATACACTTGGACATGCAGTTATTCTACTGATGGCCTTCTACTATGTTTTTACTTTGAATAGCCTCAGATAGTCAGGAATGTGTTTCTTTTCCTACAACAGTTTGTTTTGTGTAATTATGAACTCGAAGTCAATGCTTGTGTGATCAACAGTTATCATGAATACATTCAAAAATACCTACATGTAGTTTTCGGTGTAAGAAAGCACTAGGAGTGTGCTGTGAGTTAAGAATACCAAATATATGAAGAGATTTTACTAACAATCTTGTTCTTTGCATCTGTGAGGCTTGTGTGACAGTGAATTTGGTACAGTCCTGATTTTGTTATTTTTCTTGTTGAGATTACTTGATAATAATTAAGAAAAGAGTCAGCATGTGGCTGCCATATTGTTGAAATACTGTACTTCAACAGATTGAAGGAATAAAAACACTTTCACATACAGTGACTGTGAGGATGTGACGTCTCAATTTCTTTTGGTTTGCTCTTAATGACTTGGTTTTGCTCTTTAGAGTTGTGGAAAATGCTCAGAAATTTAGAGTAAATGAACCTTAAACTAGTGTAATCATGGTCCTTTGATAATAATTCATCATCACTTGGGAATGGAAAAAAACACAAATGACAGTAAAATTTACTCTAAAAAAATCCCTTCTTCACTACTTAAAGTGTAGTTCACAAAAATAGGAACTATCACACTCTTAAACAAGTGTATTCCTTCCTTTCTCTAATAAGGAAGTGGTACTTAGTTAAGTGTACACTCCTTTTCTTAAGAGAGGATATACTCCTAGGGTAAGATCTAAAACCCTTAGCAAAGGGATTTGTTTGCCCTTAACTTAGAGATTTGACACTGATCTTAAGTGAATTTAACTCTTACCCCACGGACAGCAATTTAAGAGTTTTCCTCTTAAAAATTAAGAGTTTTTCTCTTAAATAAGAGATATACTTTTTGCAGTGAAGCGATAAAAAATACCAGCATCGAATTACTATTGAATTACATGTCTTTCCCCAAATTTTCTGCGAATTAACTCACCACGCAAATTTTCTGCAAAAAATTAACCAGGCGTTCCAGTCTTGAAATGTCACGTGACATCAACTTTCCCATGATGCCCTGAGGCCCACATGTCACACAATTTGTCACATCTTGAAACTTGGTTGGGTTGTTCTTTATCGATCGTTTCTTTCTTTCCGTCGTTCTTTATCAGCTACAATGGATCCATATTTACTACGCGAGTGCGCGCAGCGCTTGTTGGAGACAGCGGACTTTATGCGTAACCGGACCGCTGCTGTAACGTCCACAACGCAGACAACCACAACAACAACCTCGAGCTCGACAACCGCGCAACCTCAACCAAACAGCGCAACTGTTAGGAGTGAGCACAACCGACTGTTTGGCTACCGGCCGCCAGCTCCGTCACGAGCTCCTCGAAATTCTCGTGCAAATAGTCGGGGAACGCGCCGCTCGCACTACACAAACGCAGCCGTAGGTCGTGCGAGCTCCACGTGGAGCAGGTCGTTCGTATGTATGGCGACAGCCGGACAGCAAACGCCACCGTCAACCTCAGAGAGGATTGACCTGTCACTGAACGGCGTTAAAAAAGGGGGGTTAGATAGGCCTGCGCGACTCCCACTCGCGTGTTTTTAGCCTTGAAGCTATTTTTTTTCCTCTAACGAGTATGTCTTTCAGGGAACGCCCTCTCTTGTAGGATATAAGTGGCGGTTTCTTAAATATTTCTCTGAGCATCGGTTGTTTCTCCATAAAATGCCATTTGCTCATGAGGATTTCTTTCAAGTTTGGCACTGATGGGTGATATTCCGTTACAAACGGCAAGATTCGTTTGTTTTCTTTCTCTTTTTGTCGGAGGGCTTGTTTCCTGTTTTGAAACTTTACTTCTGAGAGGTTTCCTTGGATGAAGGCTTTAGGGTAACCTCTATCAACAAGGTGTGTTTTGAAATTTTCTAGTTTCTCTTCAAAGAGGCATTTCATATTCAAAGAGAAAAACCTTCTTTGAATCAACAACTGCATCACGTAAATCTGAAATTATCCTTTTAATTTTCACATTGCCACGTTTTATGTACATTCCGTTGTTACTATGTAATTAGCATTTTTCCTACTTATAAATTCAACTTCTAACGCTTTGTAAATCTATCAACTGAAGATGACAGAAGTTTCTGTCGAAACATGTTTTGCAAATTTAAGAGTGTTGTCGTTTTCTTTAAAATCTTCAAATATTGTTTTAGAAGAGTTTGTCCTCAGAAGTCTTAAAGTGCATATCACCCCAAAATATTTTTTCACTAAAATGAACCTTTGCACCGCTTCGAAACGCGTTTGACCTTTCGTTTCTCTTTTTTACCAATTGCTAACTTTTTATAGTATTTCAAAGTTGCGAAAAATTGAGCATCGTTGTTTCACGACCGAGTCAGAAGGGGAGTGGGTCTATTCCTGGGTTGACGTCACAAACTGATTTGCATGCATGTTTACAAAGACTTGATGCGATGCAAATCAGTTTGTGACGTCAACCCAGGAATAGACCCACTCCCCTTCTGACTCGGTCGTGAAACAACGATGCTCAATTTTTCGCAACTTTGAAATACTATAAAAAGTTAGCAATTGGTAAAAAAGAGAAACGAAAGGTCAAACGCGTTTCGAAGCGGTGCAAAGGTTCATTGTAGCGAAAAAATATTTTGGGGTGATATGCACTTTAAAGCCTCTCCTTTCACAAATCCCTTCCTAACACCGGGTGGGTGACAGGATGAGAAATGAGTATATTGAAATGTCTCAGTAGGCTTGAAATGGGTTCGCACATCAAGAGCTGATGTTGTTTCGAATCTTGCACCTTTGTATATGGTGGTGTCCAAGAAAGTTATTTCAGTTTCTGAAACTTCATCCGTGAATTTAATTGTAGGGTGGTGTTTGTTTGCTTTCTCAATGAACTGTGTTATATCTCCTCTGTTTGTGTTCCAGAGGGAGAAAATGTCGTCTATGTAGCGTTTCCAAACGAGCGGTTTAATCACGCTTTGGCTTATAATTTCTGTTTCGACTTTTGCCATGAAGATATTGGCGAAGGCAACAGCCATTTTCGTCCCCATAGCAGTTCCATGTGTTTGGAGATAATCTCGTCCATTAAATTGGAACGAATTTTCTTGCAAAATAAGCCTTAGCGCTTCTTGAAGCTGCTGAGTAGGAATAGGAGGTTTGTTTTTATGGAATGCATCATATGCTGCGCATATTGTTCGGATTCCTTCCTCCTGTGGTATATCTGTATATAAGCTCGTTACGTCCATTGAAACAAGGATAGTCCCCTTTGGGACTTTCGTTCTCTCTATGAATTTGATAAAATCAGTGGTGTCTTTCAGATATGACTTTTGCTGTTTTGCTATAGGCTGAAGAAGTCTGTCAACAAATGTTGATAGTTTCTCCGGGGCCATCGCACCCTGATATTATTGGTCTCCCGACTGGTATCGGTTTGTGAATTTTTGTCAGGGTGTTGAAAATCGGAATTCGAGACGGGTTTGGTGCTTCACAAAACCATTTTTTAGTT
The DNA here is from genome assembly GCA_016490735.1 of Pachyseris speciosa. Lineage (NCBI taxonomy): Eukaryota > Metazoa > Cnidaria > Anthozoa > Scleractinia > Pachyseridae > Pachyseris > Pachyseris speciosa. The sequence goes on from JAEMWC010000471.1 coordinate 211,850, forward strand.
GCTTCGTCTATGTGGTTTTTGTGGTAGAGTTCATTAACTAGTTGTCGGACTTTGCAGCTTGTCTCATCTACCATTGGTTTTTCAAGTGACCTGTAGTGTTCAGTGTTATCTAGTTGAATTTGACCCTCTTTGATTTTGTCTTGTATGTTGAACACAACAGTGGTCGTCCCTTTATCTGCTTTTTTTAAGGTTGATTTCGTTGTCTTGCTTTAATGCCTTAAGTGCCCTCTCTTCGGCTGGTGGCAAATTAGTTTTTGGTTTTGTGAGTTTGGTTTCCACTAATTTAACTTTAACCTCTTCTAGATAGCTCTCTAGGGCGATTGATGGTTGTATGGGTGGTTTCCATGTGGATTTAACGTGGAATGGATGTGGTTCTTTTTCCTGCCCGTGAAAAATGTATCGCAGTCTCATTCTTCTTGCGAAGCTATCAAAGTCACGCAAGAGTTGCCGTTGTATTTGCTCCTCGTTAGTCACGGGTGTGGCAATAAATTTCAGCCCTTTCGCCAGAAGGTTAATCTGGTCATTGGTGAGATCTTTATTAGAGAGGTTTTTATGTGGTTTTTGTTTTTTTTCAAGCCTCGCGTTCATATTTCTTTTGTTTTTGATTTGTTTGCGGTCTTTCCGCTTTCTGTTCGACAGTGGTTTGGTTAAAGGTTTCCGTTTGGCCCTGTCATTATCTAATGACTCAGTGAACAGGCATTTGTACTGTTTAAATCGTTTATTATTCTTGCCTTTTACAGTTGACATTAGATCGCTGAACTCGGCCATTTTCTTTTCTAGGTTTTCTGCTATCTTGTATATATTGTTGAGCGATACAGTGTTTTCTCTAGGCGCCGAGTGTTTTCCTTTCTTGGTTTTTGAAAATGTAGTTACATCAGTGTTTGCGGTTTCGTTAGAAACTTTCGATCGTTTTCCGCGTTTGATTTCTGATCTCAACCGATCGGTTTCACGATAATGAAAACGAGTTAGAGCCTTTAGGAACTCTTGCTCCGCACTTTTGCGGATGCGTTTAATGTCAGTTTTGAATTCAGTGTCCGCTCTTATTCGAGCTCTTGCTGTGTACTTGTCTTTTTAGCGCCTTTATTGCCCTCTCGGAGTTGTTAATTTTCTCTTCTGCTGACATTGTTTGGCTGTAACGGCGTTTTCTGTTCTGCTGTTCGTGCTTTGGCTCCTCCTTTATCTCGTGGTACCGCTGCTTTTCAGGTGACCTTTGGCTGCTTTCAAATTCTTCATCCGTGTCTTTAAGAAACTCGTTTTCATCGCCTTCAGGTTGTGAAAGTTCCATATATTCTTCCTCTGTTTCAGAGGCATTTTCTTTGCTTGTGCACTAGCTGCTATCCTCGACAAATGACGAGCTACTTGTTGCAATCGGTACAATACGTAGTCCGCCACATGATCACTCGAATCTTGCTCTAGTCTCCTAGAGAGGTCGATGAGATGTAGACAAGATTCACCAAAAAATCAGCAGTAGAGCTCATTTTCGATTTCACTGCGAACACGGCCGGTCTAGGTCGAGGGAAGCGATCCGAAGGCATCGTGGGATAGATCACGTGACATTTCAAGACTGGAACGCCTGGTTGATTTTTTTCAGAAAATTTGCGTGGTGAGTTAATTCGCAGAAAATTTGGGGAAAGACATGTAATTCAATAGTAATTCCATGCTGGTATTTTTTATCGCTTGCGGGTCTCTTACGTTGATGTATTAGAAACAGAGCTTTATAAAGAAAGTAATGGTAAAGAAAAACACTTGTACGCCATGGAACGTGCAGAAAGAAGCAAGTTTTCGCAAAAAATGTCAAAAGAAACTACATTAGCAATTAATCATTCCACAAGAGTTGCAATTCGAAAGTCATCTTGAAAAAAGTTTTTAATATTAATTTTGACCCTAAAAACGCGCCATAGATTTCACTGAGCGAAGTGTCACGCTTTCTTTAACTTTACTACACTTATCTAGTAATCTAGCAATCTGATGCTAGTAATCAAGCAATCTGATTGGTTAATTTGCTGTTGTCGATAATAGTCTAGACAACACTGCTTTCATGACAATGATCTTGGTCATGCTCTGAAGTAAGCATTTTCTTTGACGTTGATACTGTGGTAAAAAGAAGAGGAATGTGTTATAGTGTTGTCTGTACTCTCATCCAGAATGATGTTCATCATCACAGTGGTCAAAATTTGTTATGACCACTGTTCTAACGGATACCATCATCCATAAGAGTACAGACAATGCTATACCACATTCCATTTGTTAAATATACCTCAAAATATACTTGCTACAGACCCTTGCTGTTTTTACTTTAATTTATAAAACATTTCTCATACGTTTAAGAGAGCTTAACAGAGCTTTACTTCATCACGGTTATAAATTATGTACCTCATGTAGCTTCTTTCTGCTCATGTCTGGCATGTGAGACATGATGTTCTCTTCAGTTAAGTCATGCCTGAAAACCTTCTTTAGTGGAGGCTGGAAATGTTAAAGAGAAAAATCACAAAAATTGTAAATCATATAATGTAAGCTGACAACCAAAAGCTGATGCATTGGGAAAAAAATAGGACAGCATCTTCATATCTAGAATGAACTAGTAAACTGGAGAAAGTCTGGGCTGCTTAATTACCCTTAGCACCAGCTTAGAATGATTGAAACTCTCAAAAACACTTTGACAACTTAACCTTGATAGTGAACAACCACCAGTGCACTAACAAAGAAAATGTGCTAAGATTCTTCAGTCAAAAATTCTTCGGAGTGGATTTAGAGAGAGAATAACTTGTTACCCGGGCTGCGCGCGTCTCGCGCGGCGCCCGGGTCTAGAACTACCGACGGTTCTCGAATATTCTTTTTCGTCGTCGAGTATCATCCACAAATGGCACTTCCGGAGTTTCTGCGCAAGCGCTAACTATTTTTAACAACAGTGATGCGTGTTGTCACGTATGGGAAAATGTCGATTCATCTTGTGGCTTTTGAAGTCTGAACAAACAATATGTTAAGAGAAGTGTCTATGCGAATGTTTGGAAGTTCAACGGCGAGAAGAAAGTTTTTAACATGAGTAAACTTAACGGCAGATGGACTGCTGTGTTTCCCCGTGTCTGCTTCAGTAGACATCGAGTAGTCTCTAATTTTGGCGATGGATTGTGGGGGCACGTGCGCGCGCGAAGTTGCGAGGAGACGCGACGCGAGGGGAGCGCCAAAAATTAGAGACATAAAGACAAAGGGAGTTTGACCTTTCACGGCCGAGTGATTCGGAAGTATAAATCTCATATCAACAGCAAGAATGATACTTGTTGTCACGTATCGGAAAGCGTCGATTCACCTTGTGTCTTTGAAGTCTGAACAACTAATATGTTAAGACAAGTGTCTATACGAATGTTTGCAAGTTCAACAGCGAGAAGAAAGCTTTTAACATGACCAAAATTTAACTCCAGATGGACTGCCGTGTTCCCCGTATCCGCTCCATTGAGATGTACATTTTGTTGAATAACTCAAGTACGGGATATCATACACCCCTGAGACTTTGACAGGTAGTTAATTTACTATTTTAATTTCTGGACTTTAATTTTTGAATGATAAGCGATTAGTTTTTACAAATGTACTAGCGTCCCTTGAAACTGTCCAGAAACGTTCCTTTCTAGTGTTTCAAATGACCCTGGATTGACGTATTTGTAAACAGTTTCACTCTGCTAATTAATTTTCTACTCACATTTCACCGAGACTCCATTCACATTTATGCGAAAAAATCCAACATCGTTCAATAAGCGTTTCCTTTCTCAAACAATTATCCATCGAAGCGAAAACAAGTGTGCTTAGTTTTTTTTTTTTTTTGGAATCAATACACTATTTTTATCATCTTGCATAACGATAAACCTCTGTGGCCTAAAGGTCATTGTTCCTGCCTGTGACGCAGCTAACCCGGGTTCGATGTCCTTTAGTGGTATATATCACGGGCTTTATTTTTTCTGTTTCTCTTTTTCTTGTTCTTTTAGAAATATTTTTTACAAGTGTTATAATTATTGTGCTCAATGGTTGAGCTGTATTTTAGAGGAATATATGTTGATAGGGGTCTAAAGAAATAGACTCCAACACAAGCTAAACACAATGCGTCCGATGTAAGAAAGACAGACTTCCCTCTATTCTTTTGTTTAGCACTAAGTTAGGGATACAATACTGTTTTTTGCAAGCCCGGGTTTAGGCTAATTGTAGCCTCTTGTTTATGGTGCTTAGGTGCTGAACTGAGTAGCTATCAGTGTTGTTTTGCAGGGATTGAAAAACTAGCTGCCATGTCAACCTTCTACCAGAAAGAATGGGGACCAATCATTTGGACTCTCCCCTTCGACGAAATCCAGGAAGGTTGGACCTACCAAGGTCCCATCTAACATAGCACACTTTTAGTAAGAAACACAAGGCTCACTACCACAAAATTGGCAGTGACCCAGGGATTGTTTTGTAGCCTCTGTCCTTCACAGCTGCAGTGTTTTCAAAACCAGCTGTCGCATCCAATGGCAATTTTTCCATATGCGATGGCTACTTTCCCTTGGGGAAATTCTGAAATAAAGCTTTTTCTAAAGAGCCAAGTATCCACAAAAGAGTTTGTGAGTAAATAAACTTGAAATTTTGCTGCAACATTACTTTAATCTGCTTGCATATGTGGTTTGAACGTTCAGCAACAAAGTGAATTAACAGGCTTATATTGTGTGGTAGGCAGCGGTTTCCAATGCAAAGTACTCTATTTAAGACAACACATTCCATCTTCATATCCCATTTTGTATCTCAAACTGCTTGGAAAATGTATCTACAAGAGTCTAGAATTTCAAAACTTTCCGGGGTAGCATGCCCCTGGACCCCCTTAGGAGGGCAAGCCTTGCAACTCCTACTCAACACAATGCAACTCCTACTTTCAAAAGTTGTGAAAACACTGAGCCATTGTTTGTGTTGGTCCTATATTCCCTCCCCACCAAGCGAGCTGGACATTCCATTCCCGGAACTGACCAATCACGTTGTGGCTTTTAAATTTTGGTGGCTAACTTCCCGTAGCCTCCTTCACCGCCGTTGTCTGTGTCAGTTTATATTCTCCCTCCTGACTGGATACTCAGACACAGTAGGAATCGAATGTCCGTCTCAGTTCAGCAGACATTGGTGGGGAGGGAGAATAGGACCGACACAAACAACGGCTGTGAAGGAGGCTATGGATTGTTCAATATAAGAAAATTGAAGAACAGATTTTGATGACAGGATAGCTTACCCATGGTGCCGCTGGGTAAAGAACAGACAGGCACAACAAGTCCTCACTGCAGTCACGTAACATGTCACTCACTGCTGTCACATGACTTGTTAGCCTTTCTCTGATTGGCTCTGATATATGTTGACTTGTTAACAATGCTGGGGTTGTTGATGAGCAATGGCTTTGAAGGGCTTCTTTTAGGCAAACCATGTTCTTATATAATTTGCACAGCTTGGATTCTAGTTTAGACTGGAAAAATAAAACAAGAAGTACTGGGCTCAGATTCTGAATAAGAGACCCAACATTCAAGAAGTTAAATAATAATTCTTTTTCTACTCAGAAGTCATGATGGTCATGTGATTTGGGCATTACAGTGGTCAGGACCTGAGTTCAGAGGTTGCTTGGTGCAGTGGTTGCAGAAAGGTACCACACTGAGTTTTATTTGTGAAGGGTTATGTATCCAATAGAATCCTGCTATTAGTAAAAATTCACTTTCTCTTTTACATACAAAATGTACCAGTATTTTCATATTATATTTTGTGTTAAATGCCTTTGGTTTGACGTACACTAAATTGATTTATCTTGTTATTTTGTTAATAAAGTGCTCTCTCTCTTTTTTTAAATTTGTGATGTCTGTTCTGAAGTTGTCTTTTGTTTTAAAAAGTGCTTTTTTTTTTCTTTTTTTTGTGTCTTCTTTTTATTATTTGTGTTTTCTTTTTTGTTTGTGTTTGAGTCTCCTGGGCCACCATAAGAAGAATGTCTTACCACATGCTTCAAGTTAAGATGTTCCACCTTCCCACTGCAACAGTCAAGTAATGTCACAGGTTGATCAATGCCACCTTTTGGTTGTTTCAGGAAGTCACCCATGTACACGAGTGGCAAGGAAAGATCTTCAGAATCTGCATACTAAGAAAATGGTTGAGATTTGAGTCCAATAAAATTTTCCTTATAGTAAGGATAATAATAATATTAACATGGTTCAAGAATTTATCAAGTAAGTACAACCCTAAGGAGGTCATCAATGACTCCAAGGGGAATGGGAGGTCCTTTATCACCAGATGTTTACAAGGAAAAAATGAAGACAAACAGAAACTGCCAGTGGTGGAGATGGTGTGGCTCAGACCAAGAGACCCTCCCTGGATAATTACCTCTTTGTTTTTGTATAAGTCAAGTTTCAACACCTCCACTCTGTATTCTAAATTCTGCACAAGTTCATGTGATACTGTCAGATAACTTGAGGAGCTGTCTGACGAGTAAAGACTCCTGGCAATAAAAAGTAACAAAATGTCACTTACATTTTTTTCATTTTTGTTCCATTGTTGTTTACCTTTAGTTATTATTTCAAAATTACACACTTTGCACAAAGGTCACTTCTTGGCTTTGAGGAAAATTACAACATTTTGTTATGTTATGATAGCCAGCAAAATTTAATCATTGAAGAGGTCACATCATTACCTTACTGCCTCTCTCAAGTTCAAAACTTTATTTTCAACTTCCAAGAAAACATTTCTCCTAGCCTGCAATGCACTGGACTGAAGAAGAACCTACAAAAGAAAAAGGAGGGGTTTTGCGGCCAGTGAGGCCTTCTAACGGGAAGAAATGAAACGTGATATGACTCCAAAAACAGGCAACAATCTTCTCTCAAAACACAGACAGCCAACACAAAATTGTTGGAAAAAGCGTGACAGTTTGCAACAGGGTCAGTTCACTTGAATCCATTCTTCTTTGCTCTCTTTGCGACAGTGACATAATTGTCCCTAACAAAACAAGCGAGGAACAGAGTCATAAATGAGTAACAATTAGCTACACCAGACTACCCCTTGGAAGTCCTCCAGATTAGGTTTTAAACAGGAGTTCAAGAATTAACGAGGAGTAAACAAGTCAGTTATTAGACATCTTCACTAAAATGTCCTCTATAATGTCCTCTAACCTTGTTAACCTGATATTACCAATGACAGTTTGGATGTATGTTTGCTAACCTCCCTGTCAAGTGTAAGTGCCAGTTAAATAATTAAAAAACATCACATTCTAATTGTACAGTCAATTAAGAGACTAACCTGTCTTTCAAGCTGTATAACCTGTGACTTCAGAAAGTTAACTCTCCTTTCATCAAATTTTTCCGCTGGAGACTCTTCTAAAAGCTGTTTGTAAAGAGACCTGAAAAGACATTTTTGACGCCAACTGTGACTGTTATCTAGCTATTCACAGCAATTTATATTAAATAACCTCTTCTCTGGTTTACTCAATTTTATTATTTTGGGAAATAATTCTTAATGTTCTTATGTAATAGATAAAATATGAGCAGGAGACCTTCATGGGCATTTAAAAAACTCATTAATAATTCATGAAGGAAATACAAACAAAATTAATCTTTAATGAGTGTCTTTATATCTGATAAAGACACAGCTAAATTTTACATACATTTTCTAGGCCAAAATAATCCTAAATCTAAATTTTAGTGGTAGAATGGATAGATGTTCAGTAAAGTTTTTTAAGCCGATCAATAAATTCGCAGTTCGTGTTTTATCACGTCCTAAAACACTTGGCTGCGCCTCATGTTTTAAACTTCATAAAACACTCCTGCTCATTCATTAAACATTACTTAAAAAGGTTCACCTGCGGCTTGCCATTTTAAAGCCCATAAAGGTCGGATGCAAAATTATTTTACTTGTGAAAAATGAAACAATAAATTGTGTTTGTAATGTTAATCAGTAGAGCTCTGTATCAAAGTTAATGCATACTAATTAGCTGAGCAGGATTCTTTTATGAAAGTTAATGGAGCAGTTGATTTGTATTGGGGTTTAGAGAGGTGTACATGTGACTCAAATACTACCCATAGATTGGCCATAACTCTTATGAATTATTAATGAATTTTACAAAAAAGTTACAATCTAGGCTATTTACTGTTGTGCTGTGAAAACTGTGAACAGTTTCATTTTATTTTGACATGTCAATTGTGTATCTACCAACGAGATACCAGGTGGAACTGCAAGCCCCATTGGTCACAAAACAGTTTTTAGCTTCTTTCTCAACAGGTAAGAAGGATAAAGCATCTATGTTCAATTAACACCCAATCTGAGTTGGATTGTGTCCGATTTGTGAAGTCTAACCCCACTTCTGGTTATACAGCTGACTTAAGCAGAGACCGGTCGAGTCGGGTCAATAGGGTTGACTTGATCCGCAACATTTCATAGTTCATAGTTCTTGCCGTACTTTCACCTCCGGTGAGTCTGATCAGAGACAACCCGACTTGGATCGTGCACAAGATGCCATTTCTTGATTGACTTGACTCGACCTGTCTCTGCTAAAGTTGGCTGTTTAACCGGAAGTGGGGTCAGGGTTCGTACTCTTTTTTTGGACTAAAAATTCAAGGACTTTTCAAGGACATTCCAGGGCACAATTCCAATTTTTCAAGCACTCCATCCAGTAAAAAATGCCATTAGAATGTGATGCTAGATGATCAGGTTTAAGGGATGCCAGATTTGTTCAAGTCTAAGTCTTTTCTAGTTCTTCCACTAAGTGGAAACAGTCAAACAGCAAATTTCAAGGTTTTTCAAGGACCCAATGTACTTTTCACGGACTTTCAAGGCCTTGAATTTTGATTTTTAAATTCAAGGACTGTCAAGGACTTTCAAGGTGCATGCGACCCCTGTGGGGTTGCAAGAGACTTTGCAAATACTCAAAGAACTGTGAACTGGTGTGGTAGAAATTGTTGACGGAGCGATTTGACCTGTTTCTTCCTCGAGGTCTGTGTCAACTCATTCATCTCAGGCATTAACTGACTGTACAAGTTAGATTCAGAGTAGAACTTGCCTCTACAACGTTTTTTACCAGCTTTAACTTCCCATTATTATAATAATATAACTGTCATGCCTTTGGGATTGCCGTCGTATTATCTTTTTTGTCTTTTCTTCAAGCTTTGCCCATTTTAAATCTTTTGCTCCCACAAGGCCCCACAAGCTTGCAGCTTTAAATCTTAGCCGTGTATAAATTAAGTTTCTTTACCCTTTTTTTTATTTCCATGATCAGCTTTAAAAAGTGAGGAAGATCGCGAGGGTGCTTTAAGAACAAGGAAGGTTCATATCATTTTGGTTTTGGTTCGACCTGACTTCCAGTAAGTCCAATTGGAGTCTATCCAACTCGATTGGGTGTATTGGACAACCCTCGTATGACATATGAATTGCAATTTTTTTGTGAGGATATGTGACACAAGGGGAGTGTATCTCCTCAAAAATTGCTTGCATGCACATATATTTGTATTTCACTCGCCTCACAATCCATCGCCAAAATGAGAGACTACTAGCAGCCTACATTTTTTCGACATCTTTCGTGCAACCATTTCACACAACAACAACAAAAAAACAATAAACTAAATTGTTTACTTGATAAACAGTAGTTCTGCTTTCAGCTCATTGTTTTCTTTCTTTAGTTCCTGTGGATACAGATTGAAATAACTTCAGTATTTCATAGTCATCGAATTCTCCAAAACAGCCTTTCAACTACGAGGCCTTTTAGGCATGTTGCTTGTAAACAGCCAGAAAACCATAAATTAAATAATATTATAACTGAGACTCCTTCCACATGAGGTTATGTATTTAATGAAAAAATTTTAAGTTTTTCAACTTCTCAGTTAGTATTTCCTATTAAACAGTTAAGCAGCAATGAAATCAGAGATAAAACAACTAGGAATGAAGTTTTTGTAGACCTTCAAAAGTGCCTACCTCCAATTCCTGATGGCACTTTTGTAACTGTCTGTCTTTTAAGCCTGTTTGTGTCTGTGTGTCCAAGTAAGACAGTCCAAACCCACTGGCATTTCTAGATGAAATCCCTTTAAAATCTGAAGTAGCATTGCCTGGAGAACCTGCAGGCCTTGTCTAGGAAAACAGAGTCTTTTCATGAATTTTTATTCATAAAAATTATAATTTTACTTTTCATGTACCAGTCAAGCTGAGTTGGTGAGCTTAGAGACCCCAGGACAGACATTTCAATAGCTTACAGAGGAAAAACATAAGCACGCGAAGTGTGCGTGAGCTATTTTGTAATGGGTGTCTGGAAAACTCAGACCTAGAAAACTCAGACCCCCCCAATCTGGAAAACTCAGACCCCCTCATAACTATACAAATTTTCAAAGTCAAATAAACGTGGGCAAAATGAATTATCGCAGTTCAGTGCGCTGAAATGTTACACCCTCTATTTATCGCAGATAACAAACACTTCACCTTTGTCGTCTCATGTTATTATAATTGGCTCCGGAGCACGAGACCTAGAAAACTCAGACCCCCCTAAACTGGAAAACTCAGACCCCCTCAAAACTATACAAAGATACAAATTTTCAAAGTCAAATAAACGTGGGCAAAATGAATTATCGCCGTTCAGTGCGCTGAAATGTTACACCCTCTATTTATTGCAGATAACAAACACTTCACCTTTGTCGTCTCATGTTATTATAATCGGCTCCGGAGCACGAGAACCTAGAAAACTCAGACCCCCCCCAATCTGGAAAACTCAGACCCCCTCATATCTATACAAATTTTCAAAGTCAAATAAACGTGGACAAAATGAATTATCGCCGTTCAGTGCGCTGAGATGTTACACCCTCTATTTATCGCAGATAACAAACACTTCACCTTTGTCGTCTCGTGTTATTATAATCGGCTCCGAAGCACAAGAACTAGAAAACTCAGACCCCTCATGAACGGTGATAATTCATTTTGCCCACGTTTATTTGACTTTGAAAATTTGTATAGTTATGAGGGGGTCTGAGTTTTCTAGGTCTCGTGCTCCGGAGCCGATTGTAATAACATGAGACGACAAAGGTGAAGTGTTTGTTATCTGCGATAAATAGAGGGTGTAACATTTCAGCGCACTGAACTGCGATAATTCATTTTGCCCACGTTTATTTGACTTTGAAAATTTGTATAGTTATGAGGGGGTCTGAGTTTTCCAGATTGGGGGGTCTGAGTTTTCTAGGTCTGAGGTCTGAGGTCTGAGTTTTCTAGGTCTGAGTTTTCCAGACACCCATTTTGTAATGGCTTACCACTGGACATGTGAACAATTGGTATAATTATCTCAGAACTAGTAATAAATGATAGCAGAAACGAGGCGTTTTCAAAACCATATGTTTTCAAAAGACTCCACTTTTGAAACCGTTTTTGAAAAGTCTTCATTTGCATCAGGGTTTTGGGGCATTTTAGTGTGGACGATAGGCCAAGACGCATCAGCATGTATATGTTTTCAAACAAAAATGCATTTGTGTACCCTGGATCCCAGAGGTTTTATTTTTGTTTAGTGGGGAGCGTTGAATGCGACTTATGGCACCCAGGGTAGCAATGGTGTGGGATTCGCTTGCTTTCCCTATATTGTGTGCAAGTTCTTGCCTGTTTCACTTGTAGGAACGGGCACTTCTGATTGGATAGATATATTTATAGTTTTGAAACTGTGTCATACAACTGCAGTCACAAATGGTATTTGCATTAGCAGTGACTGAAAATTCACAGAAATACAGCGAGCTGAATTATTGAATTTGAATGACTGGCAAAAATACCCTTGATTCTCAAAGCTCACTTCATCATTTGCACCCCTTTAAATTTCACGTCAGAGGCAGTCAAGTGGCCTTTTGAATATTTCCACGCCATTCTCATATTTCAAAGGGCATGTTTTAATCGGAAAAGACAAAAAATGTTGATGGTCTTGAAAGTTTCGGCATGCAAGAACGCAGTGAATGGATGACAAAAATTATTTCCTTTCCTATCTCGTGCCAAGAGCTACTTTACCATTGATCAACACAGCACAACACATACTTGATGCTGACCAGAAACTGACATGAGTTTTGAGCTGTCCTGTCTTGGTCCTGTCTGCTCTTTCAATGCACGCATGCGTTGAATACAAAAGGCCTCACTTTCCGGAAAAGACTACTATAATAGTAGTATTTGTTTGTCTGATCGTAATAAATATGACACGCATCACTGGTTGTATGGTTTGCAACATTTCGCCTTCACAAATCACTGCGCATGACCCACACACCTGGGTAAGTTAGTCAAATTGCTGACCATCACTGATCTTAATCTCTGATATACTCCTTTAAAAGAGGCAATTGGATTGGCTGCTAGCTGAAACAGTGCATCTAAACTAGCCTTTATTTCATTGGTTGGATGAATGGTTGGTCCACCCGTCCACCCAAAAGTGCTGCATGCCGACTAAGAAGCTATTTTGTTATACAAAATAACTCAAAAAGGATTATTCTGCTTGTATCAGTATTACTGTACTTTTCAATGGCACATAAACTATTTAAGGCCCACATTCACCCAAGATGCACTTTGCACCAGGGTACAATTTCTATACATGAAAACTCCATTCACATCGAGATCTAGCCAGTCAGATTGCAGGGTTCAACAAAAGAACCATTTCAAAACCAGATTAAGTGCTTGCAAAGCCTATTGGGTGAATGTGGGCCTTTAAGTTCAAAATTCCACCACCAGTCAGGTTTTTCTCTGCTCTGTCATGACACCAATCATTGTATAAGACCTCTCAGAAAACAATGAAAATCTCCTTTACTGGGTCAAAAGGTCAGTATGCGTCCTGTGACAACATTCTACATTATTATGGTTTATTGACTGTCACTGTAATTATGATTGACAGCAGCGAAAAAGGCAAACACTGGTTGCCCACCTTGAATGGGTTATTGAAAGGTCCAGCATTAACTTTACTTTTAATACTCATACCAAATTCTGTTTGTGAAAATACCACTTGGGAGAATTAACGGAACATAAAGATATTTCAACACTGAAAAAAAGCGGTTCAAAATACCAAACGTCTGCTGGACGATCTCCAAAGAAAAACCCTACCTTCACCAAGGCTTGTCTTGATTTGTTTTGACCAGAAACAGTAGGTCGAGATGACAAGGGTGCTTTCTTCATCAAAAATGGTTATTCTGGCATGATAAGAATCCAGCTCTCGTGAAAATATTGGAACACGCAAGTTCTTGTTATAAAAGATAACGAATTACGCATATGGAGAAAATTCGAATTGTTCCTGTAATGTTTCATTTCCCGCCTGATCCGCCATTTTGAATTTTGAGCCCGGAAGAGCTGGGAACTAGCAAACCTGAGTGACTGGGGTTGTTTACCATAAATTCCCGGAAATTCCGGTTGGAATGTAAATGGTAAACGTTTTTTTGGTTCGTCCCACTGGAGAATTCCCGGGACAAACGGGAGTTCTGAAAAGGTAGTCCTGTTTTCCCGGTTGGGACTTTCCCGATGGAAATTCGTTTACCATTTAGAAGTTTCGGTGTTTCGTACTAGTTTCACTCCTCTTGGGTTTTGGCCGAGCGTAATCTATCCAATCAGCGAGCGCGACGTGACAATTCGGAAATTTTAGGCAAATGGTAAACTAAACATACCATAATTCCCAACCGAAATTTCCGGAATTTTTTTCTAAATGGTAAACAACCTGGGGCTCCACTGGGGCTTAGACTGGGGGCCGGGGATGAATGCTCCCCCACCCTTCCCCCGACGATGAATGACTTTCACTGCAGCTCCTGCTTGCTAACTTTTTACGGCGAACTTGTTGCCGAAAGTCACAGTACAGCTACTCGTTTTTCTATATGTATTTATAAATAAGTGAAAAGTTTCCTGTCCAATTTCCACTTTGAAATGAAGCCACTATATCCGTTCGGTCTTACTCCAAAATGCCCCGTCTCCCTACGTCATATCGACTGATTTCCCAGTCCCTTCTATAGCTTTAACTGCTTTCTTTTAGGGGGTGGCCCATTAGAAATAACCGCAGGGGGGGGGGGTGACAATTCCCAAAAAAATTCCTGCAAGGGAAACTTGTCCAAAAAAAATCGTGCGAGCGGTGATACGTAAAAAAAAAACTTGCACAGGAAGCGACATGCATAGCATTTTAAAGTCAGAGACACCCAACGACAAGTAGTTTCGGTAGATATCTGTTCGGTGGAGGGTAATTCGCCTTTTAGGCTTTCGGCGTTGATTAGTGCACTTGGATTTTCGTAACTATTAAAAACGTAGCCTAAAGGATTCGCAATTAGGAAATCATAGCCCCTGAGGTTTTCGGAAAGGTCCTAATTGCTCTTTTTGGCAGTCAGCTTCGCAGGCATGGTACGTAATGCACTTAGCAATGTTAGTCCCGAAGGGGGGGGGGGGGGATACGGGATGAGGTGGGGACTTTGATCAACATCTCCTGCCCCGGGTGGGGAATTTTGACAACTTGAAGAGAATGGTGGCCCCAGGGTGGGGGAGTTTGATCAAACTTGAAAACTGAAGAAATATTAATAAAAGACCGTTTCTCGTGCTTGGACTTTGCCATGGTATAATACACGCTGCGATACTGCCTTCTTGAAACTGGTCGACAAAGCAGAGCCTGGATATGACTCATACGAGTGACTTTGCTATAACGAAAATACCCAGAAGTCCCCGTGAGGCACGGACAAGATGGAGGAAAGAAAGGTAATGAAAATTTGCCCATAATAAGACCTTTGTCACGCTTCCGCCATATTGGATTCATAACGAGGCTAGCCGTGCATCATTTCCAAGATGGTGCATTACCATACACCTTATTCCAAAATGGCGACCGCTCGGAATGATCTGGGGAGAGCAGCACGGAAACGAGGCATCGAGGGCCGGCGTGAAAATCATATGGTACTCTAGTCTCCTTCGCAGCCGCTCGGGCCGGAGTCACGCAACGCTCCCCGTCCCCACGCGGCTGCTTCAAACCGACATACATTCCTTTCTCAGAAATAAACCAATCAATGTGTGGCTTTCATTTTCTTGCGAATGTTCGCGCCTTAACTTTCAACCAATCACCTGGCTTCTTTTATTTGACCAAATGATGCAGTTCTTTCAGTAACAAAATGGCGGATCTCGAAGAAGCGTTCAATCTTGTAGCGTCAAAATTCGGCATACAGGCTTTAAATTCGCATCAGCAATTAGCAATATCGAAGTTAATTGAAAGGAAAAAGGATATTTTCGTTAATTTGCCGACTGGCTTCGGAAAATCTCTGATTTTTCAAGCTTTGCCGTTAGTCATCGACCACGTATCAAGTCAGCCAGGCCACATTTGTGTTGTTGTGTCGCCTTTGCTCACTCTAGTGGATGATCAAGTGGAGTATTTGAGAGGCAAGGGAGTTACAGCGGCCAGCATTAGCTCTTGCACTGAAGAGGAGGCGACTTTGATAGAAAAGGGAAAGATTTCTGTTGTCTTTGGCTCCCCAGAAGCTTGGATCCAAAACGAACGGTGGAGAACAATGCTTGGAAATTCTGTGTATTCCAAAAAATTATGTGCTTTGGCCATCGACGAAGCCCACGTAATAAGGGAGTGGTAAGTGGAGTCTGTATATATTTTAATTCTTAGCACTCCACTATGCCTTATTAAATTTTAATCTTGCTTTGCAACGCGAATTGATCGAATACCATCCTTTTCATTGTTTTTGTTGCAGTTTAAATTTTTCATGGTTATTGTTTTTTCTTTTACAGGGGGACATCCCAAAGCAATAAGATGGCTGCGTTTCGTCATTGCTATGGAAAGCTGTATGAGTTGCGGTCCCTTGCTCCAAATACCCCAATGGTTGCATTAACAGCAACAGCAACAAAGCTCACTGAAGACACCATAAAAAAAGTTCTCCTAATGCAGAATCCATTGGACATTAAAGAAAGTCCAAACAAGGTAAATCTTACCTATTCAGTTACAAAGATGAACAAAGATTGTGACCTCGAATTATTCTTTGAGTGGCTTGTAGAAGACATCAGGAAATTAAAAGATAAGTGTGACAGGACCATAATCTACTGTCAGACCATAAAACAGTGTGGGATTATCTATGGAATGCTAAGAGGACTATTAAGGAAAGACTTATTCATTGAGAAGACAAGCACTGGTGAAAAATTGCCCTTAGTAGAGATGTTGCATTCATGCACCCCAGCCACAAACAAGAAAAACATTTTGACCTCCTTCCAACATGAGGATGGGTTCATAAGGGTCCTAGTTGCAACTATAGCATTTGGCATGGGAGTCAATTGCAAAGCTGTTCACAGGATCATCCATTATGGGCCATCAAAGAATATTGAAGCCTTTGTTCAAGAAACTGGGAGAGCTGGACGTGATGGCCACCAGAGTAACTCATTTTTGTTGTATCATGGCATGCTTTTGAATCATGTGGAGGGAGACATTAAGCTGTTTATTAAATCAACTGATTGTCGAAGAAAAGCAATTCTGGAACACTTCGACGATGATAATGAGAGGCCTCTATTGAAACATCTCTGCTGTGATAATTGCGCCAATAACTGTGACTGTGGTTTGCCAGAATGTAAAACTTCACTTCAATATCCTGTGTCTGTAGATGCAAAGAGTAGCAGAAGTTCAAGCAAGACAAGAGATATTCAACCACTACAGAGGGAGCATGTAAAAAGCTGCCTGATAAAGTATCACAAGTCACTCTTAGTTGATTTTGTAGGCATGGCTGCAAATGCAAATCTCAAAACATTGACCAACATTCAATTCATGCTGGGATTTGGAGATCTTCAAATTTCACAGGTTCTTGATAACCTGGAGCACATATTTGAAATGTCTGATGTTTACAGAATAGTGGAAATCTGGCATAAAAGGCATGCACAAGAGATTATGCGAGTAATTGGTGACACTTTTCATGACACAAATGTCAACAGCAATGATGCTTATGATGTCAATGATGATGACGATGATGACGACGATGTTGTTTTCAGTGAGGATCTACTTGACGAATGGAGTGACATTTTACTTGATGATGAACTGTTTGAAATGGTCATGGACAACATTTCACTTTCCGAGATGGATACAAGTTCTTTCTTTGGCAATCAACCCAATGATTCATGTGATGTAGATATTGTTGATGATGACAATGATTTGCTTACAGCTTTTGCAGGAACATCTGGTGTGTAATTATTTATTATTAATAAATAATTGATATTGAGTGGACATTTAATTGACCCTATTCAGGATTAGTAAATTACTGGATTATTCCAGTATCTTAAACTACCCCACCCCTCCCCCAAAATAAAAGGTTTTTACAACATTGTAGAATATTGTTAGTTTTCTTTTTATAAGAGATTCTAGTAGAGGATTTTACAAGATAGTATTGTCATAATTTATAAAGACTAGAAAATCATATTTTCACCCACACACAGTTGTGGATTTTCACTGCTTGCTTAAAACCAGGGTCTATGAAACTGATCAGAGGCCTTAGTGATAAAACAACCTATTAACAATCACCATTAATATCTAAATTTAGGATCTGCATCAAATTAGATCCTTTGTATTTTGCAATTTTATAAAATGTTACTTTGCGGATTTGTTATTCTCAGACCCTTAAAGTAATCATGATTGTGTTCTTCATTGTAATATTTTTTCAATAAAATGTCTATCTTATTAGTCTCCTTCATACATGTAGCTGCTTGGGCTGGTGTGACGCAATGCTCCTCATCCCCACGGCCTGAATGGCAACAAAGGAGACTAATATCTTATTGAATATTATTAATTCAGTAAACAATCAAACAGATCAAAATAACTGAAGGGTTATTCAATGGCTGTCAGCTAAATCTATCTCTTTTCTTAAAAACATTTACAAGCTAGAATAAATGTAGTGTCTGTGTACTGCGTATCTTTTGTGGTTCAAGTTTACAGTATGTCTACTTAAATGAGTAAAAAAATACTGCAAGATGTCCAATTTTGATTACTTCAGTCAGAAGATGAGCGCTAAAAACTTTGCCATGTTTTATCAGATTTAAAGACACTCAAGAAGCAACATCCCTTGTATTTTTTCATGAAATTTTAGCAAGTCTTTGAACCATGGATTAAAGTTTTGAGGACTTCCTTTTGGGTATGGTAATGCAGGATGAGCATGAAACAAGAAAATTAATGTTTAAGGCAAGCATAACATAACAATTATTGTTATCTACCTAGGCTTTCACTTAACAAAGCAAGGACTGTGATTGGTTGATTCTTGGTCATGTGTCCCTGATCAAATACAAATGATTGTGTCCTGACCCCGATGCAATTCTGCAGTTGTTGCCCTGTCAGTTTTTTGTTTCTTTCTTTTGCTGTGACTGTTGAAGGGAAAGACTAAATATTTAACAAAGCAGTTAATGTGTGGTCCCTTGGGAAGCTAGTTAGTTTTGTTTTCCTCGAGCCCTGATGTTTCCCAAGACAAAGGACTCGAGGGAAACAAAACTAACTGTTTCCCCCAGAACCATACATTAGTTTATATTATTACTGATCCACAGTCAAAGCCATGAAACTGCTATATTGGGGAGAGGATTGCGGTTTTGAAAGATAGAATCCTCAATGAAATGATTCATCTAGCACGTGAGCCCAGGTGGATATTTCTTTTGTGCTTGTTGATCCATTTATACAGACTTGATAGATCCAGATCTTCAAGTCTGTCCCTCTTAAAGTCATTGAACGTTTGGTAGTGCCGCCCATCAGTTTCTGTGAAAACATCCAAGTCAACAGCCCTGTTAACAAGTTCTACTATGTCTTTATCAGGTGAACCTTCTGGATGCTTGCCTGAGTGGGTTTGTCTGTTCAAACTGCCATCAAGTTTGTCTAAAATGGTCCGTGTTGCATTCTCTGCTTTGCACACTCGCGAAATTGCAGACTCTGTCAAATTAGGCCCCAAATTTCTTATCCCTTGCTTAACAAAATTGTTGCTGTGTTCCATGTCTTCATCAAGGGGGATATTTCCCCCTTTCACACCGTGATTGTTCACAAATCGGTTCCAAATAAACCGCTCCCTGTCCCTCTTTGACAACAAGGCATGAACTAAGAAGAACTGGTATAAAATCTCAAGTGCATATTTGGTGCTCTTTGATTCATCAGCTCTACAACAGAGAAGAAAGTATTTATACTGCCGCATGACTCGTGCACCGTCACCTTCCTTTATGGCATCAAGGAAATTGAAAAATAACATGGCATCAGTCATAAGAGCACAGTTATAATTGTAGACATCATCACCATTGTGTTGTTTGTCTAAGGATGGTGAAGGCATAGCAGTGGTAAACTCAACAGGAGGTTCATCAGCAACAAATGGTGGATCATGAATAAGTTCATGAGTATTCCTTCTCTTCTTATATTTGTATTTCTTGTTACATCCAGGAAACCTACATGGAAACTTGTTATCATCTGTAAGCTCTTGCTGTTGCAACAACTGCTGTTTTTCTTCAGCAGTAAGGATGCGGTCCACCAAATTACTACTGTCTTGGAAAATGAAACCATCAACCACCTTGGCAGCAAGCTCATGCAGCAATTCGAGTTTCTTTGATTTCTGGAGGTTTTCAATATTGGGAGGTAGAACAAACTTGGATGGTTTCCCTGTTTTGTTCTCAAGTCCCAACACATTCATGCCAGCAGCAATAACCCTGGACTTCAGCACTACTGATAAGAAATCCCTGTCTGCTCTGTATGCTGACTTGACATCACTGCAAACATTTCTCCTGTTTATCACTGTTCGGTCCGCAAACATGGTACACTGGTCAACAGCTGAAGAGGCACTGTAGAATCTTGAGTAGATCAACTAAAAAATAAAAATAAATAACCTAAATAAATAATAATGCTGTCCATAAGTTGGTCAAGACATGCTATTACAGTCTTAACCATAGTTCAGCTCACTTCATTTTACTCACACTTTAAGATTAAATTAAATCTACAGAGTATTCCCTTAAGTAATAAACTATTAAAAGAAGAAAAGACAGAAATCATTGGCTTTTGGGAAAGTGGGAGGTGGATTAAGAGGACCATACATGTAGCTTTTGAGCTAAGCACCGCAGATATTGCATAAAAGATTTAGGTAAGATGAACAAAACATGGCTTTAAACATTAGTTATTGGGAAATTATCTTCTAAGAGTTCAGCAGAAGTTATCTGTATATTTCCTTCTTCATTTTACAAATACATGTAGCTCTGAATTTCAAAAGTTCACCTTTACGGTATTATATTCTCTCATCAATTTGGTAAGTAAAAAAATGAGAATTGAAGCATATCTGGTGATGTGCATACCAGATCATAATAATTGGCCCTCCATCATGTTTTAAATGGACTTGACTGTAATTCAAGTACACCAATATGGACACTTACACTTAGCAATTTCACTGAGGCATGCCAATCCCCGAGTTGCAAGTGAATTCCATCCAAGCGATCCTGTGGTGTTAGTCCATTTGCCACTGAAGCTATTACATTGACAGCTCTTTCCACTGTCAACTGATCTCCTGAAAACAGCTGTCCATCCACTCCAATGGCTGCATCACTAGACTTGGGGAGATAGGTGTGGAACATTTGCAAAATTGCCAGCATGTCCTCGTTAATATTCTCATCCTTGAATATAAGTCCAAGGGGAACCTGTTGGGAGAAACAAACATCAGTTGGAAATACAATATTTTAGAGATAAAGATAACAGTGTACACTTTCTTAGAAATTGTATTTAAAAAGTGAATTCTTAATAGAAAACATTTCAACAGACATTAAGCATTCATTTCGAACTGAGAGGCATGAATTACAAACAACAGGTTTATATTTTTCAGCCAGGCAAATTGGTTAATTTATGCAATAAGAGCTTTTCAGTGATAGTATTAGTATTATTTTATGAAAGTTTATAGAACTTCAAAAGTAATGACCCCATGATTCCCCATGTTTACTTTACTCCAAAGAATCAACATTTAAATGATATATTGCATACCTTTTTGGACTTCTGAGACATCTCCCTTGTGTACCTATGTGGTATGTGGAATATGCAAGCATCCTGCAGTGGCTTCAAGACTTCAAAGTATGAGACTAAAATTCTTGAAGTCAAAATTATGTAGTCCAAACGTTGATTCTGCTGATCATACAAATTGGGAAGAAATCTGGTGTTTGGGATATTTACAATATCCTCAGGATCAGTTTTTCTGGCATCAAGGGAGTTGCCAGAAACTCGGTTTTCCACCATTTGGTGGTTGACCCAGTGGTAGTCTTGATTCTGGTTATCCTTAGTCATATTCCTTCTCTTTAACTGAAAGTCAAGGTTGTCAAAGGATATGACGAATCCAGGATGAAAAGACTTCCTCAATTCATGCTCCTCCCGTGTGGCAGCCATCAATTCAGGTGAAGTGATTACAGCCATTCCAAGGTTTTCCTTAATTGTTGAAATCCTGTCCTTTACTTTCATTAGTTTGGTATTTTCTTCTGAAATCTGGTCTCTGGCAGTGATTAGATCTGCATCATGATCCTTCCCCAGTTCATCAAGCTTACTAAGTATGCTCGAGTTGGAATTAGTAAGTTTGAGCTTGTTGAACCTGGAAATAGTAGCCTATTTAAAGAAGAATATTAAGTGCATGTAAGAGTGGAAATAAGATCTTTTTGCTCTTGCCACCTAGATTACATGTAGCTGTGGCTATTTGCAGGTAGGTCAAAATGCTGCCCAATAAAGTTTGAACTTGTTAAGTTCAAGTAAGGCAATCAGTTGTGCCAATAACAATATTATTAATAATCGCCTAAGCACACTTTGAGTGTTTGTTAACACAACCATTCACTGTACACAAGGGGCAAGACTAAATTAATGTTTTAAAAATAACTTTATCCTTGTGAGATGAAACTGTTTTGGCTTGTACAGTGTATTTGGTTCTGTGTTGACAAACATTGTAAGAAAGTATCTAACAATATTGGAAAACAGAGATATTGATAGCTCATGTTGTTTTCCAATTTTATCCTTATGGTTTCCTTTGTTTTCATTTTAAATGTCTGGTGATGAATTTAACACAAAAAAACACTATGCACCAAGGATAAAATTAAAACAACAAATTTTACATATTTTTACAGTGAAGACCATGTGTTTATACAATGTATTTTCTAAAAATATTTTATCTTCCCCTTCTATTCCTTCTTATTCCACTGACCCACTTCGATTCTGCCCGATAAACACAGTATAAAAAGAATCAAACTTACCTCAGCAGCTTTGCTCTTCAACAAAATCCCCATCGCAGCTGCAGTTGCGTTCATTTCACGATTTCTTTGTTTCAGGAGTATCGATCCTGCAAGTGCAACACTTCCAAACCAAGTGCCTTTACGGTTTGTTCGGCTGGCAGTGTTCAACAGGAACGCGTAAAATATTGGCGCTCTTTCTTGCCATTCTTCGCACAACTTTTGAAGATCAAAATTCTGCAAATCTTCCTTGCTTGTTTTTCTAAGCAATGACGCCCTGCTCTTGCCGCATAACCCTGAAACTTCCTTTGACACAGCTTTTATTACACTGGAAACGACATGAATTCGCACTGTTGGGCAATTCATGACAGCCTTAGCGATTTGGGAAGGGACTCCGTGAGCTAATGCCTTACCAAGAGTCTGGTAGGAGCCAAACAGGGTTTTGTTCAAGTTTTTGCTCGGATAATGTACATGTAACTTTACAATGGTGCTATCAGAGCATCCAGGTTTTGATAAATGGAAGTCCTTCGGCACGTTGCGAAGATCGCCATGAACATCACCCTGACTGTCAGAAAAAGCATTATTCATGGTTTGAATGGGTGAAATTCCGGTAAAGAGGAGTGCTTGTCTGCTTGATGGAACAGGAGTCGACTGAGCTAGCGGTGGACGTGTAGTATAAGAAGTACAAGCGGCAGGATCGGAATAAACATGTGAAGTTTCCGTAGAGAACCGAAGACTTTTCGCAGCACTCACACCTCCATTGTTGATCGGATCGTCTCTGTTTTCATCGCGTGCAAGTCTTTTTTCCCTCAGCTGCTCTCTATTTCTAAAGGCGGTCAGCAGTTCCTGTTTGATTTGTTGAAGTTTTTTCGCTGCTCTTTCGTATTTAGTCAACTGCTGAAAACACTGTCGGCAAACAAACAAATTACTGTCCTCGTGGTATTTCTTTACGTCAAATTCCAGCGACGATCGAATTATTCCAGCTAAATCAGTGGACGTTTTACCAAATATATAGACCTTATTTTTACTGGTAGGGATAGATGAACAAATAAAACACTTATTGCTGCTTTCCACGACTTTCTTAGGCGTCTCTCCCATCCCTTTCCATAACACGTCGCATGCCAGGGTTTTCCCGCGAAAGAAAACACAACCTCTCCTGTGATTGGTGCAGCGTATACAATGACAACAAAACGAGGGCTCATTGGTCCGAGCAAACAAAAGCGCAAAACAAAGGGAAAGGAATGTATGTCGGTTTGAAGCAGCCGCGTGGGGACGGGGAGCGTTGCGTGACTCCGGCCCGAGCGGCTGCGAAGGAGACTAATGGTACTCGTGAGCGATCATGCTTTAAAATTGCTCTATTCCATTCTGTCCTAAGAAAATTTATGTGGAAAAATGGTGTGAAAATCTTTTATCAGAAGTTTCCAGAAGACCGACGTGTAGTGTGTTCAAGCCGAATGGATTGTTGCCATACGAAGGGATCTTGGATTAACTTTAAGTGACAAAACACTCGATCAAGGGTATGTTTGCGCCACTTCAAGTCTTCGGGTTATATTTGTTCGTTTGCTGGTCGCGAGAAAACTTTGAAAACTACTGCTGTACCATCCGCTTTTCCGTGAGAGAAGTGTTTGCTCGTAAAACGAAAAGCACCAAAGCATAGTAGTCCGATCAAACGAAAAAGACTGAGGAAAACCTCAGCAACTCCTGACTTACTGTCATCAACCAAGACATCGTGATTCAGATATTTGTCCTCATAGAGATTCTAGGGAGCTATAAAACGACTGTGAGAAAGCTATTCATGATCTGGACTGTGAGAAAGCCGAGCTTACTGAAAAACTCCGACAATTCGAGGCGGATATTTCCAAGATTTACAATCGAAAGTATTTAGCGTCGATAAATTTATGCAGTCAGTTAAGCGTTTAGCTTCTTATTCTGGATTTCCCAATAGAGACATTTTCAAGAGTATAATTCAGTATTTAAATCCAGTAAAAGAAGGAGAAAATATTAATTATTGGCATTCACCTTCTCATGATGTAGCAAATATGAATTAGAGAAATGGTGAAGATGCCCCTGAACAAGGAAGACCAATGCAATTAAGCCTGGATTAATTTTATGTTTCTAAAGGTCAGCATCATTTCAGTATGACCCTCAAGGGCAAAGATCAATGACCACATGCCTGCTGATTTTAAAGATAAATATCCTTCTACCAGGGTCATAATTGACTGTAGTGAGCTCTGCTGTCAAATGCCTAAGAGTCTTCGTTTAAACAGTGATCTTTTTATAGCTCGTATAAAAACCGGCATACCAATCTGAAGGAGCTCATAGGAATCTCACCTGGGGGTGCCAAAACATTTATTAGTCAACTTTCCAAGGGGCACTTTTTATTGGAACCAAAGGTCAAATGACCTCTGAGGAAGTTGTGCAAACACAACAAATTGTCTCCCTTCAAATCCACGTGGAGTGTGTGAACAACAGGACAAAAAACTTCCACATATGGGACAGTCTAGTGCATTTACTCTGTTTAGTGTTGTCAGTCAAATGTGGTGTGTTTGTAAGCATAAGCACATAACTTGCGTACAGGCAACATGACCATTTATTTTCAGTTTGCTTACTATTTTGAACTATTATTTCTGATTTTCTGAACTACATTTCCGAGAAAAAAAAACTTAATTTAAATCTCCTTTTTAGCGTTCCAAGCAAATAAAATTTTGGTTAAGCTAATCCCGGGTAAATATTTTTCCTACATGTTTGTAGTGTTGTAGTCAGCTTCCCTGGGCCCAGTTGCTCGAAGCATGATTAGCGCTAACCCGGGTTAAATACCACCTTATGACAACTGAACTTATAGGCTTTAATACATCAATGATTAGCGCTAACCTCAGCCTGAAAAGCTCTTTACCGGCTCAGTCATTATATGCCGGGTATAGATGAGATTTTCGTCCGGGTCGACTAGAAGATAGTCGGTCTTTTAATTCAAATAATACTCATTCACGCTGTAAAAGAGCGAAGAAAATGAGATACTTAATTGAGCTTAGCAGCCTTAGCAAGGTCGGCGTTTCCGACAGCAAAATCACTTTATCACTTACCGCATACAAAATTGTGCTTTGGTAATTACGTAAACCTTTACAAGAATCACCACGACACGAACCGAAATTTAGTTAAGCATTTTTCAACTGATTAGGATCCCCTCCGTTCAACGAACTGCCAGGTATGTCTTCAATTCTCCTCGTAAATACTACGAACGCCATTGCTGTTTACATCGCTTGACTTTGACTTGGCCCTCGATGCCTCGTTTCCGCGCTGCTCTCCCCAGATCATTCCGAGCGGCCGCCATTTTGGAATAAGGTGTATTGTTGTGTACCAAACTGCAACAACGACAAGCGCAAGAAAAGCGATAAAGAGTTAGGATTTTATAACTTTCCAACAGAAGAAAAACTACGAAAGGCATGGATAATAGCCATTCGGCGTGACGAGGGTCCATTTTTCAAGGTATGAACCGTAGAAATAAAGTCCATAACTACGAACTGTCTTCTTTCACTCCATGATAAAACTGAAATTAAATTATACGACATTTTAACATCAAGCTTACTCAAATTCTTGAAGCTTAATTCTATATAGAACGTAAAAGTTTCAATATCAGTTTTTTTTTAACGATGACTGAGCTTATCAATCGTTTGAGTCAACGGAGGTCATTTTTAACTTCATTAAATTCGCTGCTAGTCAGTGTAAAGGCTCTCCATATAATTCAATCTCTGATCATAATTTTTTTGGCTTGCCATGGTATACAGATACAAAAGGACTCTACACTAGTGTGTTCAGAACATTTTAAACCAGAAGATATTGAAAGAACATTGGTTGGAAAGAAACGGATAAAGAAGCAAGTAGTACCATCAATATTTGCATGGTCTAAACCTAAACAAGAGCGATCAGAGAATTTGTATCAGCGAAGAAAAAGGCTTTGAACTGACACACAAACGCCCTTGAGCAGTGACGTGGAGGTCAGTAATAACAGGGCTGGATCTGCTTCCCCAGTACGATCATCAGCGGAACCCAGCAAAGAAGATCTTCGTAATCGGATAGCAGAACTTGAGGGAAAGATAGCTGTTATGTCCCTGGACAAATTTGGATTAGAAAGATTTTCCAGTAACCCAGAACAAATCCAGTTTTACGCAGGATTCAGTTCTTATGAGCTATTAACATCTGTGTTCAGTTGGTTGGAGCCTTATGCAAAGAGCATGACCACATGGTCTCAAGTTCAGCGCATTAGTATATCCTCAGTCGCTTTTAAAGGCAAAACCGGGGACCCAGTACAAAGTGTGCTTTACCACTAATTGATCAGTTTTTTTATTTTTAGTGCGTGTTAAGCAAGGCTTTCCTGTTGAAGACTTGGCTGTAAGATTTAAAGTTAGTCCCAGTACCGTTAGTAGGGTATTTTTGACATGGGCTAATTTTCTTTACTTTATGCTGGGTCAGATATCCATTTGGCCCACAAAGGCTCAGGTAAATGCCAACATGCCTGATTGTTTCAAGCGAACATACCCAAACACTTGTGTTATATTGGACTGCACAGAAATTAGGGTGCAGACCCCAAGTTCTAAAGTTCTAAATTCTGAATTTTATTCCTCATATAAGAGCCACACCACTTATAAAGGCCTAGTAGGTATTTCCCCAAATGGTGCAGTGACCTTTGTGAGTTCTTTGTTCCAAGGAAGTATGTCAGATAAAGAGATTACTCGTCAAAGTGGAATTCTCAACTTGTTAGAAGAAGGCACTGAAGTAATGGCAGATAAGGGGTTTTTAATTGAAGACCTTTTGAAAAAAGTAAATGCAACATTGGTGATTCCTCCTTTTTTAGGAAAAAGCAAGGGTTGTAATGTTTCAGGAGGTAAGCAGTTCACAGCTTCAGAGGTTTCTAACACTCAAGAAATTGCCAGACTTCGTATACATGTTGAGAGAGCTATAAGGAGAATTAAGGAATACCATTTCTTTGACAGAGTTCAGCCTCTTGTTTTAGGTGGTTCAGTAAATCAGGTCTGGGGTGTGTGCTGCTTTCTTACAAATCTAAAAGGACCATTATATTGACATTACAAATCAGCTTTCATATTTTGTATTGTGGTCTGAAGGTCTAGAATAATTGTGATAATATTCGTCATTACAGGGTTATAAGGAATGGGTGAGTGGTTGAGAGGTTGGCCAATGCCATGCTTACTTTTATGTCAGCTCTTATTTACAAAGGTTGCAGACAAGCTGTGTTGGCATGATGTTTCCTTATTGAAAACATTTTGGATCCCCTTTTCTCTCCTTCAACCCCCTGCCCCCTCCCACTAGATAATGACTGCCCCCAAAACTGATCACTTGTTCGAAAGTCATGTGACAGTGAACTATTCCTTTAATATTTTCTGGTATAGGTTTTTTTCCACATATTTTCTCAAAAATTTCTTCATCCTTCTTTGCATCCGAGCATGTACATCTGGAAGTTGTTTGGAACAGTTGATACTTCTGGTGGGCATTGATTGGCTGCGGTCTGAGAGAACCTGCTCGCAGGCTATATGACTGTCAGCATTTCATTAATTTGTGAACCATAAATTCAAAATAAAAGTTATCCAACTTGTCCTTCATGGTTGTTAGCATTTCACTGTCTGATCTGATTCTTTCTAAGTGATAGTCAGTCTTGCACCACACAAAAAAGTCAACCCAGGTCGTCTCCGAGAGAAGCAGAGGTCCATTCACCTGGTAGTAATAACTGTGACTTTTTTTCAGTTTTAGTGCACCATTAACTTCTTTTAGGTAAGGCAATTCAACAACAGAGTCAGACAAAGAGCATTTTATTTCTAGCGTGCCCCATGGATTTGCCTCACTCGGATCATAAACTCTGTGGTCAGGGGAACATGCTAAATGGGGACATGAAGGATTAATAATAATGCCACATGGGTAAACATTTAGATGCGTAATTTCGGCGTAGCTCGTGGCTGCATTTTCCTCATTCTCAACTCCATATTTCATTGCGGCTGTTTGAATTGTTTTCTTCATGAAGCGCTCAGCAAGTAACTCGAAATCTTTTTTTCGGCAACAGACATCCTTGAACTTACTTGCTGTTAATCTTTGCGCCCGGAGCTCATGCCACATTGAGTCGTCTGCCTGGTTCCGAGTCTCTTTTTCGTACAAATTTGCTTGACCGAGAGACAGTTGTAAGCCATCTATGAAGTTCTGCTGTGACATGGTCAGCACAGTGGAGTAAGCTTGGTTTACAGGAGGTAAGGTAAATATAGGAGGATCAGCTGCTTCAATGTTTACGTGTACTTTAGGCCTATTAGACGGTTTGACTCTTTGTTGATATGAAAGCATAGACCCTTTAGAGACATTTCCAAACTTACAGCTTACTTTACTGACATCTTTGCTCGCGGGTAAGGCACTATGTAGCTGTATTGATGGAAAATTCTCGATTGCAGTCCTTAAATTTTCGACAACAGATAAGTCCCCTATCACATTAGGAATAGGATTATAGAGATTGGAACGAATTCCATCTGACCGCTTTGAAGATGAAGTCGGCATTTTTACTTTTTGAATTGTAAGTTCTTGTACCTCCCCTGGATTTATTCCTTGAGATCTGTTTGGTACATTCCACGTTTGGGGTAAAGACGTTTTGGAAATGGCAGGAGGGACAGTCTTAAGACCAAGTGCCTGATAGTGAGCTAGAAGATAAAGTAAACCTATTATGTGATTGCATTTGCCCATGCCTGCTTCACATCCACATTGAGCTGAGAGCACCTTGGTTGCAGGGGCCACTGCTAATGTGACCTACACGGAAAATTGCATTAAACGGTATAAGTACGACATTTATGTGAGTCAAATTCCACATAAAACTTGATAATCGACAAAGACGCTAACTTCATCACCCTACCTGTAATCTCCATGGTTCGTCGTTTTTCCTTTGTGATTTGTAACTTCGTGCCTTGACAACAGCCTCGTTTTTGCCGGAAGATTTTACTGTGAAAATGATTTTCGCTGTTACAAACAATACATATGTTAACTTACAGAGATTTTAGTCCACGTTTTGTTAATACAAACCTTCCACGTCGAATATGTATCCTTCGCAAAAATTACTATAACCCCGAATCAAAACTTTCTTTGGTACTTTTGCTTCTTGTTTTGTCCATTCTTCGACAAATCGTAAGCTTATTTCGGGTACATTTTGTAAGGATTTGCTCCAGCACGACGGTTCACACGATGCAGTCGCCATCTTTGCATGGCTACTTATGCACGGCTAGCCTCGTTTGGAATCCAATATGGCGGAAGCGTGACAAAGGAGTATTGTTCTTTCATTCCCGTTGTTAAAAGAAAAAACTGTGGTTTTTAAACCTGGAGTGTGTGTATTGTTTAAGCATTGAAGAGGTCAGCCTCTTGGATCTCAATCTCTTCATTAGGCAACTTTTTAACTCGAAACTTTACCCCAGGGTGGGGAGGTTTGACACAAAATTTGCGTTTCAGATCAAAGTCCCCACCCCGTATTCCATTTACATTCCAACCGAAATTGCCGGATTTTTTTCGTAAATGGTAAACAACCCATGTCGGAAAAATATCCATGGCGGTACCAGCGGCATATGAGAACCAGGAGAAACGTTTTCTCGCGTCGAACGGTCGCGGGAAGAGGCGGGTCAGAAAAGGCTTTTCGCAGTCTTAAAATTTGTTCGCAAAACGAAGTTAGAGGCAGACATTTACAAAACAAAATACATGACTTTGTGGTCATTGACTTTTGTAAGATATGGTGGCTCTTAAAAGAGCCGTTTGTTTCTTGAAGCTGTAAGAGTTTAGGCACGCTCTCCGCGGATTCGACGGGCAAGCTGAATGTCCTTGGGCATGATGGTAACACGCTTGGCGTGGATGGCGCACAAGTTGGTGTCTTCAAACAGACCAACGAGGTAAGCCTCGCTAGCTTCTTGAAGAGCCATCACGGCAGAGCTCTGGAAACGCAGGTCGGTCTTGAAATCCTGAGCGATTTCTCGCACAAGACGCTGGAAAGGCAGCTTGCGGATTAACAGCTCGGTGGACTTCTGGTAGCGGCGAATCTCACGAAGAGCTACAGTTCCGGGCCTATAACGATGAGGTTTTTTCACACCGCCAGTCGCTGGAGCACTCTTTCTTGCTGCCTTGGTCGCTAGTTGCTTGCGAGGTGCCTTTCCACCGGTGGATTTACGAGCAGTCTGCTTAGTACGTGCCATCTTGTTCTTGAATAAGAAGAGAAATGTCGAAATGGCAACCGATGCAAATTTATACTTGGCGCCAGCATCTCTGATTGGTTCATTTTTCTCAATCATAATTGGTCAAAATAAGAAATAACTGTGTTTTGATTGGTTAACAAAATACCTGTTATCATTGGCGATCATTGGCTGGCTTTCGCAACTTTCGATCCTATTTTCATCGAAGCTTATCAAGCTTTACAGTCAGACTTATCACATCAAATACGTGTTACATTGTTCTTGTACTTCGCAAAATCTTCACAAAACTTTCGCCAGAACTTTCATTTAAATACCTTCAACCAAAGATGAATCGTTCTTTATATCCTGCCTCATGTCCTCCAATAGTTCACATTCCCGTGTGCATAGTGATGGTCGGTCTACCAGCTAGAGGCAAAACTTATGTCTCCAGAAAACTTACTCGGTATCTTAACTGGATCGGCGTCAATACGAAAGTGTACAACCTTGGCGAGTATCGTCGTGAAATGGCTGGGGCTCACTGCAAGCACTCGTTCTTCGATCCCAACAACGCAGACGGGATGAACGTGCGTGAAAAGTGCGCTGAAATAGCCTTAGAAGACATCACGAAATGGCTGAAAGGCATAGGGCAAGTTGCCATCTTCGATGCCACGAACACAACTCGAGCGAGGAGAAAGAAAGTCAGAGATCACTTGGAAAGCAACGGATTTAAAGTACTTTTCGTGGAATCCGTCTGCGATGATGATGAAATCGTCAATTCCAATATTCTTGAGGTAAAGGTGAATTCCCCTGACTATCAAGGAGTTAATCCAGAGGAGGCTTGCCAAGATTTCCAGGCGAGGATCAGTCATTACAAAAATTTCTATGAGCCCGTCTGTTTAGACCATGATCATGACATGCCCTTTTTGAAGGTGATAGATGGTGGTAAAAGATTTCAAATGAACAGATTGGAAGGCTACCTTCAGAGCAGAGTAGTGTATTACATAATGAATCTGCACATCACCCCACGGGCCATCTACTTGTCGCGACATGGGGAGAGCGAGATGAACCAGCAGGGTAGGATTGGGGGGGACTCCAACCTCTCTCCAAGGGGTGAGGAGTACAGCAAAGTATTGGGGAAGTTTGTCAAAGATGAGATGCCCGCCGATCTGAAAGTCTGGACCAGTGAGATGAAGCGAACCAATCAAACGGCAAAGCACATTGAAAGACCAATTGAGCAATGGAAGGCCATTAATGAAATTGATGCTGGAGTATGTGAGGGAATGACATATGAGGAAATACAGGAGAAATATCCGGACGACTTTGCCAGAAGAGACGAGGATAAATTCCACTACAGGTACTCAAGAGGGGAGTCCTATGAGGACCTTGTCGCTCGGTTGGAACCTGTTATCATGGAATTGGAGAGACAGCACAATGTTCTTGTCATATGTCACCAAGCTGTAGCAAGATGCCTTTTGGCATACTTCCTGGATCATAACTCTGAAGAGCTGCCATATTTAAGGGTGCCCTTACACACCGTAATCAAGCTGACACCAGTGGCATATGGGTGCAGAGTGGAACAGTTTGATTTGAAGATCCCTGCTGTGAATACACACAGAGAAAAACCTAAGAATGTAGCAGTGACCCGCTCCAGTGAAGATGCATTGGTTACAGTTCCAGAGCACGAGTAAGCAGTCGTGAGAAATACATTGTGAATTGTAAAAATAAGCTTTTCTAACCAAGAATTGTACTTATTAAGTCATTACGCTATTATCATCCCAAGTGACATAAAGGAGTTTAGCGGCTCCTTTTTACAATCACTGTATAATCATTGTAATCATCTTTCAAATGTAGACTTTTTAAGGGTTATAGATATATACTGGGCTGTTATTAAGGGCTGTCATCCAGGGGTTTTCCTGTATATTTACAGATTGAGCCTCGGCAACTGTGAAAGCAAAACAAGTTTGTTGAATATGCTATCATTAATGGCATTCCTGGCCAATTTTCAACATCCCTGTTTACTTCAAAAGTTAATGACAGCCCTCTAGATGTGAACATCAACCAGTCATCAGAGGGAAGAAGTTTTACTGGACCACTTAAAGTGCTGCTACGATCAGAAAATCACTCATCTTTTTTCTTCAAATTTCGAAAGTGTGTTTGCTTAACAACTGACTCGCGAAATTTCATGGTTTAATTTCAAGCAGAAGACTGCTTACTTTGAGTACAACTTTTAAATTTAATGGTCCGCCATTACTCCATTCATAACTGACCGATTAGGCCTTGGAGAGCTGGATCCAGGATAAAATGATGTCATTTACTCACTGGTTTAAAATTGCAGCTTGTGAATGCAGTTTATTAAGTATGCAAAACACAAGTTTGAGGGTCTGAAAGCTCAAAATTCCCATGCTGCATACTAAACCAGCCAGGTTTACACACGCTGCATTCTTACTCTTGTGAGCTTTCTACATCATTTTGTCCTCAATCCAGTTCTCTCAAGATTTTGAAGTTAGTAATGGCGGATCACTAAATCGAAATATTTCAGTCAAAAAAAAAACTGACTTCTCCAAATTAGAGTTGGGTGTTAAGCAAGCACACTTTCGAAATTTGAAGACAGCTGAGCATGCACAATGATGCTGTCGAGTGAGTAACAAGATTTTTAATCTGTCCACCATCTTTAATTTGGTCCATAAGATTGATTTTGGCCAGTGTTTCTTATAATACGCATTGAAGCCTCAGCTATATTTCTCTTTTGGAGATTTTATTTAGTTTTTCCATGCCATATCGATGGCATTGATAATCGAAGATATTTATCGGCAACAAATTTTGAAAAAACTTGCCATCTTTTTCAAGTTGATGTTTTGCCACTGCACGTGTGCAAGATCTGTGACACTGTTCCTTTAATTTTCTCTTCTCTGGGAGCTGGGATAGTTATAGTAGACATTGATGATGGCAGGGGTTTCATTAGAAGCCGGCACTGGTGAAAATCGTTGCCTACTTTGTCAGAATTTACCTCTGTCCACAGCCTACTGTGTCCATATTTTCACTCAAATTATTAAACAAAAAAAATTCATCAGGTCACTGCCCACTTTAGTTAGCTCAGACATCTACATGTGTTTGAAAACTTATTGAAACCCCTGTGAGGGGGTTGACCTTTTAGCATTTAGCTCATTAAAAATTCATTG
Source organism: Pachyseris speciosa (assembly GCA_016490735.1). Taxonomy (NCBI): domain Eukaryota; kingdom Metazoa; phylum Cnidaria; class Anthozoa; order Scleractinia; family Pachyseridae; genus Pachyseris; species Pachyseris speciosa. The sequence continues at coordinate 245,364 of JAEMWC010000471.1, forward strand.
ATTGTGAAACACATGTAAATAGAAGTGGACTTAATAGTTGTGACAACCTTGAGATGAACAACACTTTATTTTAAACAAATGAGACAGTGTTGTCTATTTTGAGTAACTTTGAATATTGAAAGGACACTTTCTCAGGGCTAAACAATTTGGGCTGTGAATGGCTAAAGTACAAATCATATCAACTTGAAAAAGTGGGGAGAGTATTTGACTTTCTTCTTTCAGATGGAATTTCTTAGAATTTTTCAAAACTCATTCTTTCTTTGAACATTTGCTTAATTTCATCTTTTCGGTGATCAAGTGGAGAACCATGAATTAATTACAAAAATAATTGATAACTAGAAGAATAAGTTTAATAAATTTGGGTGTTCTGGTGCACATGTTCCAAATAAAATACTTAGTCTTCTTTATACCTAATTTTTACCCAACTGATGTAGTTTTGATACAAAGTTTTGTGAATGATTATGAATTGTTCAAGGAAGAGAAGGTCTTCCAAATCTGTAAAATGTCTAAATAATCTATAGAATCTGTAGAACGTTTGTTATCTAGACACAAGAATAAGGAATGGGGATAACAACACTCCTTTTCATCTCAGTGTGTACGATAAGAGGGATGACTTGGATTGTCAATTTTCCTCACATGGACAGCAACATTTTTGCCAATCCGGCCTATGGTGTTTTCATATCTCAATTAGTGAGATATGCTAGACTTTGCACATCAAAATTGGATTTTATTGATAGACTTCACCGACTTTCATCACATCTCCTACAACCAAGGCTTCAAATCTACACTGCTTCGTAAATCATTGACTAAATTCTTGAAACGCCATGGTGCTATTGTTGAGAAGTATGGTGCTACACTACAGTAGATGAGATTAGCAATCCAGAGATGAGATTATATCCTTTATATTATCCTGACACCCACATTTGAGATCTTTGTTGCATCCATTCCTTACATTTTAATGCAAGAGTGCATGTGCAATTTTCCTGAAGTTGTGCGCGTGCTTGCTTATTTAGTTTACGTGTGCTTAGTTTGTTATTTAGTTCAAATGTGCTTAGTTTGTTATTTAACGTACTCCTATTATTTTACGTTGTTTTGCTTGCTAATACGAATTATCAATAACTGTGCTCACAGTGTGGGTGGCTCCTCGTAAAATATTCTGCAATTGGTATAGGATTTGAATGAGCCGAAACCAATTGTGGAATTGCACACATTTTAGGTATCCTACTGATGAACAGTTATTACATGCAGATATTTTTAGGAGCAACAATTATTGTTTGTGGTCTGTCACCTTTGAATCTAAAAATAAAAGTGGTTCATTTTATTCAATTGAAACACTTGCATATCTGGTGTTTGAGTACCGGTAATTGTAGTTCTTTATCCCTGTTACGTAGTATAACTATTTTCATAGTCTAACAGGCAATATTGCACATTGCTGTTGATGGAGGCCAGAGGCTGAGAATTTCCCCTGGCAATTATAACTTGTTCCCCAGCTTAGAACAGACCAAAAGTCTCCCTGGTTATGTTTTTAGTATCCTTGGCCCCATTCAGACGAGGTACCTGCTCTGCATTTAAGTTAGCTGTGAATCCACTACTACAATAAAACATTATTATTGTTTTAAACTTTACGAAAAGCTGGCTCTCGACGTGCTTATTACTTTTCAACAATAAATAATGGGAGTCACTCAGCTGTTTTTTTTTTTAGTTATTTTTGCTGAAAGATAAAATAAGGGGTGTTTTTAACAGGCTATAGTGTTGCTATGGTAACCTTTTATGTAAAAAAATTTCATAACTTATTCACCAATGATTTGGGTGTTTCTTTGATATCATTTTAAAGGTATTAACATATAAAGCTTGATAGTCATGATACATTAAAATAATAGAGCTGGAAACTGGTAGGAGCCACCTTAAAGTCTTAAGATTTCAGTAGTTGTATTTCTAAAGCTAAGAGACTTCTTATCCATATACTCCCTGTTCTTAAGAGAGTACAAGAGATACAGTGAAAACCCGCATGTAAGAACCTAGAGAGCGTTTTCATTCACGTGACTACCGGCCATATTGGTTTACTGAAACAAAAGAAAGTATTTGCATAAAAATAGAGTTCAATTCCCAGAGGTTATTAGTTTGGAACTCCAATATG
>JAEMWC010000471.1:252500-260000 GCA_016490735.1 Pachyseris speciosa
AAAAAATTATGGAAACAAGCGGGGAGGGGGTGGGGGGCGAAGGAATCGCCTGCAATCAAGCCCACACATTCTACCAAACGCCGTTCGCCCACGAACGGGGAGAAATGATGCATTTTCATTGGTTAGTGGCTTGTCAGTCAAGAAGTAAATCAGAAATTTGACAGTTCATGCATAAATCCGACATCAGAAACACGACGAACTGAGGAATCTTTCAAATTTTCTGTTCAGGAAACGTTGAATGATCTTTCGCAAAACGGCAAACAAATTCGTCTGAAACCGGAGCAAGAGGCCTGCAATTTTACCAGCTGGCTTTGGTAAAAGCGCCATCTTATCTATCAGATACTTGCGAGAGTGAAGGAGAAAATTTCCAAAGAATCTGCCCGTGTTCTCGCGATCTGTCCACTTCAGAGCTTGATTTAAATCAAATAATGGAGGGGAAATCCATGGACTTGACTGCGAATTCGTTGCCACAAGCTTCCCTTGTAGATGTAGGAGCGGGAAAATTTCAGTTGCTAACTCGTCAGCGGAAAATTCACTGGAGAAAGAGTTTCAGTGTTGGTTATTTCACCATTATTCGCTGTCGCTAAACGGTACTTGCTTCGCTAAATTCCATTTTGCTGTCGTTAACATACATCCACTTATGCTAAAAGCCATCATTTCCTACCGCTAAATTCCATTTGCTGTCGCTAAACACTTCTTCGCTATCGCTGGATGCTTAAAACTCCTTTCATGACCAGTGTCCTTTGCCAACGCCGTAAATTACATTAGCTATCGCAATAAATACTCCTTCGCTATAGCTTGCAAAAAATCATTTGCTATCACTAAATTCCATTCGCTGTCGCTGATACTCCTTCGCTATCGCTAAAAGCCATTCACTATTGCTAAAACTCATTTGCTGTCGCTATAAATACTCATTCACCATCACAAAAATTCACGCAGTATTTGCTTTTGCCGGTTGTCAAAAAGATTTTACCTGAGGTTAATCTTTATTTTATTTTTTATTTTTATTTTTTATTTTTTATTTGTTATATATATATATATATATATATATATATTTTTTTTTTTTTTTTTTTTTTTTTTTTTAATGTCTTGCAGTGATGGGTACTCCCATTGTAGGACTTTAAATTCATGTAGATGTAGATGTAGATGTAGATGATTGGTTCTAATTTGACAGTTGGTGTCCCAGGGGAGCGCGGCATTTATCTGGGCGTTCGGTAAAATGTCTGAGAATGACTGCAGGCGATTCCTTCGCTGCCCTACCCCCTCCCCGCTTCTTCCCCAATTTTTTGCTCACCGCAGTGTCACGCTCGTTCGCCCGCTTGTTTGCTCGAACTCCCCGCGCAGCGTTTGGCAAGGAATCGACTGCTTCGCAGGCTATGACCACCCCGTTTCGCGAAAGTTTCGCTTACTACCGTACTTGGCGTCCGAAAAGTCCTCATTGATTTTGAATTATTTTCTGTATCGCAATGTAAGTTTGAACAAAAAAAAGATGGTTCTAATCGTCAAAAAGTACATACGGTATTAAAGCAACGGACAAACTGATATTTATAGGGGCTTTCAAGAAACTAGACCCACTTCGCACCAAAGAAGTTCCCTTATTTGCTTTTCAGCAATTAAAGCGACGGGTTTGACTTTTGGCAGTGATACCACCTACTGCATATCAATAATTTATTTTCTGCATAAAAAAAGACATTTATACAGTAAAGCAGCGAAAAAAATTTCAAGTTGTTGGTCATTGCTTTCTTTTTATTTGGTGGCTTCTAAAGAAGCCGTTTTTATTGTGTTTTTCTTTCAAGGTTCTTTTACTTCTTGGCGGCTTTGGATTTCTTGGCAGCCTTCTTCTTTGGCGTGGCTCGTTTCTTCGGGCTTTTTGTTCGCTTCTTTGCTGTAGTCTTGGCTTTGGGTTTCTTCGCAGCCTTCTTCTTCTTAGCTGGCGATTTGCTCTTCTTGGCCGCAGGTTTCTTCTTTGTGGCCTTCTTGGTTGTTCGCTTCTTGACAGCTTTCTTCTTGGGCGTGGCGGCCTTCTTTCTGGGCTTTTTAGCTGCTGGCTTCTTCTTCGGCTTCTTCTTCGTCGGCGTAACGGCAGTTTTGTTGACTTTAAAGGATCCCGAAGCGCCGCTCCCCTTAGTGTGCATCAGCTTTCCCGACGCAACTCCCTTCTTCAACGCCATCTTGAGATGAGTGGAAATATCACCCGTCACTTTGAAGTTGGCTTTGATGTACTTTTCAATGGCTTGCCTCGAGGAACCTCCTCTGTCTTTCATAGCTATGATCGCTTGGGAAACCATGGCGATGTACGGCGGGTGGGCAGCTGGAGCAGCTTTCTTTGCTCTCGGTTTTCGGGCCTTCGCCATCTTTCGCGCACCGGGACTCTTTGATCTCGAGCGGGATCTTGATCTAGAACGGGACTTAGATCTCGAACGGGATCTTGACTTCGGTCTTGCAACAGCGGACATAACCAACGACTGACTCAAAACAGTGATCAATGACTGACAAGTTTGCTTCGAAAAAAAATTTTGCGATGCAATAGCGCAATATTTTTACGCGCCAATTTTATCACAAGAGACCTGACGCCCGAGGAAACAGATTTCAATCGCGCGGATCAGAACACACAAGCACGTAATCGATGGCTGACATGTTCGGAATTTGTGTTTCTTCAACGAGATTTTCAAGCATTTGCGTATCAACAGGTCACTGCACAAGATTGGTAAGTTATTGAATAATTAATCAAAAGGAAGGTCTTCTGGTATCTGCTTTTTAGACCAATCACTTTTAAACCATTACCGTATTATTTTAATTTCTTTTTCTTTAGGATAGGTGTCAAAATATAGTCCGAGTGGTGTTAATTACTGATAAATTATTGATTAGACGATTCGAAGTGATAAAAAGTCGTTAGGATCTAAGTTTAATATTTGGACATACGGTTAAAGACAACAAGAATGAGGGAAATGACATTTAAAGATCGTTTAAGCTGGAAAGAAGATTTCAAACAAAGACAAGATTGTCCGGTCGCCATTTTGTTAACTTGAAGTCGTGTTGAAACATTTTTCTCTCGATCCCGTCTTTCCATAATATGGCTCACTATTTTCTGTAATGACAACTTGTTTTCACTTTCTGGAAAAGAAAATGTAACAGCAAACAATTTTGTGCTTAATTTTACATGGTCTGAGGACTGTTTGACTGTTTGAGTCAGTTTCATTTTAGTTGATATCGCATCTAGGATATCCCAGTTCATTTTGAAAGAATACCTAACTGTTTTTGAGTTGAAGAAATGGCCGACGAAAAGTCTTAAAACGCGAAAAGTAACAACTATTTTATGAATGAATTGACTGTACATCTTTAGGTCAGGTAATATATAAAAAAGCATGTTTAATGCAAGAGTGAAAAACTCTTAGTATCTGCCTCGACTGGTTGACCTTAAAGAAAACAACACCCTCTGGTAAACCTCGCATGTATATTTGTTCTTTGAAGTCCCACGCTTCGTTTTTAACCTAATATATAGTGATGGATTCAAGGAGAGATGGACAGAATAAACATCACTTACTCACTTACTCACTTAGTTTAAAAGAGCTTCAGTTTAAATCATTAATCATAGGAAACGAACTTGCCTTAGAAACCCTAACCTTGCAAGCTATAAGATTACTCAGGTCAATACTTGCACTTTGTTCAAGGGACGTTCACAAGTCTTTAATAGAAAACTTATTGCTCTTTACTGGCAAATCAAACTCCCTCCAGAAAACTTTTGCTTGAAAAAGAAAAAGAAAAAAGACAGTGAGCTTTTGTAAGTATTGAAGGTAGTTTTGAGTTTATTTTCGGTCGAACAACTGTTCCTAGCTTTTGGTGAAGCCTTTTTAAGTCCAATCCAGGCTAAACTTATGGATCCGTCAATGGTTTAGAAAGATTGAGAAGAGAACTTAGACAGGTTTACGATTCGCCGACAGGCAGAAAAATCAAACCTATACATCGCCAACTTCTTGAAACCAAAAGCCCTCGCTAGCTGTTGTTAATTTGGGTCGCTTGCTCTCATTCGTTCTTCTAAACAGTTTAAATATCAGTGTCAGACTCTTTATCTTAGAACCGAGATCGGGCGTCTGAGTTGGAGGTTAAACTCCAGGAAAAATTTGATCATTTTTATTCATTCTGATATAGCTTGAAATTTCAGCAGATTCAAGCTTTTCAGGAGCTCCGCAAAAATCCTCAAGAGCGCACGTTATGTATTAAGGTGGGGATTCAGTGTACTTACCAGCACTCTCACTCTCTTCACGACAATTGCTTTGTTAGCAAGATTCCCTTCTATTGCATTCACTCAGTCTGTTTTACAATCTATCGACATTGTTGGAAATTATATCTCTGTCCCTTTTCGTTTCGAGATTTAACTAATAAGCTTTGTCATATATATATGCCTCCAATCATGGACAAAGTGTTGACACATTTGAGCAAAATAATCGTTTTCTATCAGCGTCCTTCCGTAATTGAAAAAACCTCTTTTTTGTCGACGGCCAAATCCCCCTCTCCCCCTTTTCAATGTTGAAATACGCTCCGTGGATACTGGCACATGGTTACAACATTGAAAAGGGGAGAGGGGGTCGAAATGTGAGAAATTGGAGATTGGAAAACTCACGCGTTTAACGAACGAGGTTTTTTTTAGGGAAGTGTCCCAACTACTTTTGTCCATGATAGTCGCCCGTCGAACTGAAATAGAGTACAAGGGTAGGTATGTAGGTCTTTCCCGCTCTTTCTCACGTCGGACTGTTTTTTTTTTTGCTACCACGAAAAGAGACAAGATCAATACCTGGTTCAGGCACAAAGACTTGTGCCTGACTGAAAAATGCACACGTTGTTACAAATTTCACTAGTATCACCTGGCAAGTCAATACGGGTCGGCATACCGACTTATCTTATAATATATCCAAATCATCTCACTGAATTTCTGAAGGCTGTTCAATAGATGGCAGAAGGGTCAAATTATAATGGAGTATTGCTACGTTATTTCCCCTCTTGTCGAATGGGCTTAAAGTCGATTCAACCCTATCTCCGTGTGCGCTTTCCAGGCTCCTTTCGATCGCAAATCGTCTGGGCTTATAGAAAGTCCGCCTCTTTTTGGGGGGATTGAACATGGATACTCATTCTAGACAAGATGCAGTCTTTTTCATCAAACGTGCATTTGCTACAACAAAATCGGAAGTTATCTGAAGTTACATTATAGCTTACTGGGTCATACGACAGTCGGAGGGAATACTCACTGCTTTTGAGCTAGCTCAAGGAAATCCCCTTTTTCTCCATTTTCCTAATCAGATTTTGGCCATTTTCAGCTGTTACACAACATTTCTCAGCAGTAGTTGAAAGTTGCACAGGAATCGGGTAAAACAGTCAGTTCTGTGACCACAGCAGGTTTATGCCGGCTGGGTTGCTTTGAAAGTCTTCTTGTATAAGACCCACCCTCTGCGACCTCTTCTTTTTATCGGCAACTACTTTTTCTTTTATCAGATCGATCTACCCTAAATTTTGAAAACGACAAACAAACAAAAAAACAACAACCGGCAACCAAACAACATGTTGGCAGAGAAAAAGGTAATCAGATTGATTTTGCCCTTTTCTATTTTCACAGCTTTAAATTTCATGACTGAATTAGCCTTGAAATTTTGGGTCCGGTTGTTCACCTGTTATTTTCAACTGCAAATATGTTCATTTGTTTGAGGCATCTCTCTCGTTTCTTCTTGTCATAAAAACAATACATGTGTTGTTAAATTGAAACTCAGTGGTTGTGCTGAAATTATTTGCTTTTATAAAGATTCCTAGTATAATAATAATAAGAAATGCACGCAAATTAGGCAATACAAAAAGGGCACAAAGAATGAAATTAGTGAAACTTCCCCCTTTATGGGGAGCAAGGATGGCGCAGTGGTGAGAGCGCTCGCCTTCCACCAATGTGTCCCGGGTTCGATTCCCGGACTCGGCGTCATAAGTGGGCTGAGTTTGTTGGTTCTCTACTCTGCTCTGAGAGGTTTTTCCCCGGGTACTCCGGTTTTCCCCTCTCCCCAAAAACCAACATTTGACTTGATTTATTTAGAGTTGATTTGATTTAGTCTCCCCAATTAGTAGAGCATCTGTGCTCGGCTAAATACATTTGAGACTTAAATAAAGTGATTATTATTACTCGGGATACTGTAAGTATACGGAGTTATAAAATGTGTCAGATTTCAGTCTTTTTTTATTTATTTTTAATTTTTTTCCTTACGTTACGTTCCGGTGTTTGGATTGGCCAATGCACAATAGCAGGCACGTGGCGGTGTGTTCATTGGTTAAAGCAAACCATATAGTCCAAAGGTCGAAAGGCTAACATCACGCGACGGTTGTTTACAAGTTATGCAAATTCATCGTGTTTGAGTTGTGAAGCTAGAAGCTAGATATTTTAAGACAGCACAGTCTGTCCCCGTGAAAAGGTTTGCCGAGTGTTAAGAAAAAGTTGGAAGCCTCGCACGTGTAGTGCTTATCGGCTAATCGATATCACAAGTCGAAATCGAATGCTGTGACAGAAAAATTACAGATTTTGCAGATTTTGTTTTCGTAATGTGATACCTTCAATTTAATACGTGACAAGTGAACACTCAAGGTTAAATAATCCACTTCGACCGCGGAACAAATTTTCCTACACATATCTTTGTAAAGTTGTGAAGCTGGATTTTAATACAGTACAGACTGTCCGTGTGAAAAGGTTTGCAGAATTTAAGACAAGGTTGGAAGCCTCGCACGTGCTGTGAGTATCGACTCCAATTAGAACGTTGTGGCAGTTCTATATTTAGATAATCGCAAAGTTGTTTTGATGTAATTTGATCCGGATTATACCACAACTCAATCGCTGTGACAGTTCTATATTTAGAGACAAGTTTGCGAATTTTTGGTTTTCACGTGCGTCAGAAAAAAAAAATTAAATTAAACATTTAGATTTTTTACCTTCATCAGGTAAATGACATTTAAGCCAAGTAACACGCTTTGTTTTGAAAATAGAGCAGTTTGAATTTCAAGTTCTTTTTACAATGCGCGACATCTGGATTGCTTCTGAGAAACATGTCACATACACGGAAACGATTCGCCTTGTGTTTTCGAGTTTGTTTTCAAGCTTCGCAGAGAGAAAAAAAACTCCAGATGGTGCCTCTTAATCTAGAAGTAAACAACAACAGCTGACAACGAATATGGATGGAAACTCTCAAAACGGTTTAACGAGCTTTGCTCGAACGTGAACAAAAAGGTCTTACGTGAACCCAAAAGCAAACCATTAGCCGGATAGTTTCGAGAATCAGAAAACGTGCGTCCGGCTTCTGGAACCAAAAAGTATCCCGAGTTAACGCTCATAGAGCGTCTTGTTATTATTATCAGTATTACTAGTAGTAATCGTAGATTAGAAAGTGCGTTCGAGTATTGGTAGGTTTGGTATGTTTACCCTAAAACCACCATATGGAGGGCCATGTGGTCCATGATGATCTTTGAACACTAAAAGCA
>JAEMWC010000471.1:265000-320000 GCA_016490735.1 Pachyseris speciosa
AAGAAACAATGTAAGAAAATTCCAGATTGGAATGCTCCCGGTTGGGATGGCGTTCAGGGGTTTTGGATTATGGATCAAAAGACTGGATACGATGCATGGCAGAATCGCGAGCCAACTCAATAGATTTTAAACGGAACAGCCAGTTTACCCGAATGGATGACTTATGGCAGGACAGTCTTATGCCAAAAAACATCCTGCTTATGGGTATTGCAGTCGATAATTTTAGACCGATATCCTGCCTACCTCTGATGTGTAAGCTAACAACAGGAATACTTGCTGATAATATGTATGACTACCTTGAGAGGGAAAGGACATTACCTGAGGAACAGAAGGGGCGCCGCAAGGGAATGCGTGGAACTAACGACCAGCTCTTGATTGACAAGGCTATTCTAAAGGATTGCAGGAAAAGACTCACAAACCTGGCGATGGCTTGGATTGCTTATCGGAAAGCATATCATATGGTGCCGCATAGCTGGATTGTCGAGTGTTTGGAGATGTTTGGGATAGCTGAGAATTTGAAAAAGTTTCTTATTTATAGTATGAAGACATGGAAAACAGAGTTAACATCATCGGGCGAGAGGTTGGGAGTTATCCACATCAGAAGAGGGATTTTTCAAGGGGATAGTTTGTCACCACTACCATTTGTGTTGTGCATGATTCCATCAACATTGATCTTGAGAAAATCAACAGGAAGTTATGATCTTGCCATCTGTATTAAAAGTATATAAACAGTTTTCAAAAATTGTAACGGTCACTTTTGAAAATGTATGTTGCCTAGCATACGAAACGTCAAGTCTATATAAAATGCGTTGGTTTACCATGTTTATCTCCGCTGTTTGTGTTTTATTTTCAATCAAGCTACGATGACCTATCAACAAGAGTTTAAATAATAACTTTATTTAACTGAAGCATGGTTTTCATATGTCGGGAATATCCCAGACGGTCGGGGATTTTACTGTTTCCCGACCATCCCAGATTATGCCGATTAATGAAAACTGGAGATCGTAGACATCCCCGTTCGTCTGGGATGGTCGGGGACAAATCGGGAAAATCGGGAAGGTTTCTATTTTGCCGATGCGTCCCAGATTTCTGCGGTTTTCGTTATCTCGGCATAAATCTGGCACGGTCGGAAAATATTGAAATCCCCGATCGTCTGGGAATTTTCCCGACATATGAAAACCAGGCTTTAAGCCTGGTTTTCATATGTCGGGAAAATCCCAGACGGTCGGGGATTTCACTGTTTCCCGACCGTCCCAGATTATGCCGATTAATGAAAACTGGAGATCGAAGACATCCCCGATCGTCTGGGATGGTCGGGGACAAATCGGGAAAATCGGGAAGGTTTCTATTTTGCCGATGCGTCCCAGATTTCTGCGGTGATCGTTATCTCAGCATAAATCTGGGACGGTCGGAAAATAGTGAAATCCCCGTCCGTCTGGGATTTTCCCGACATATGAAAACCAGGCTTTAAAGGCCATAAACTAGAAAACGGTAAGAAACAAGCAAGGCTGGTTACACGGCTAGGAATATATATTTAAACCAATATTTCGGGAGGCACAGCCTTCCTTCATCAGGGTGTTACATATTATGACCCTAAGATGAAACGACGTTACAGTTTTAAAAAAAGTTGTACATGTAACATGATATTATAATAAAGGTAAACAATACAACGTAAAATAAAAAAACGTTACAGTTTGAAAATTTGAAAAAAACGTAACAAGAAAACAAAAAGATAGGTATTATATTTCTTCTTTTCTGTTGATACCTAACGGTTCAAGAGTTTGACCTCTATCAATTAGATATGCTTCTCTGGCTCTTCGTACACCGTCACGATTAGATTTGGACAGTTCTAGTGGAATTAGTTGCATGTCAGAAGCGCTGTGACCGTTAGAGAGAAAATGTTCTGATACTGCAGTGGGTTTAGAGCTGTTGGTTTGTTTGTCGACTGTTCTACGATGTTCGTTGAAACGGTCCTTAAGTCGTCGTTTAGTTTCGCCTATGTATTGTTTGTGACAGTGATTGCATTGTACCATGTATATGACATTTTTGGAATTACAGTCAATGTGATGTTTGATAAATCTAGTTTCGCCGGTGGAATGAAAAGTATAGGTTGTAAGTCCATCAGTTATGTAGTTGCATGTTAAACAGTTGTGGCCACAACGAAAGGCACCAAGGGGTTGATTATTTTTAGCAGGTTTACGTAGTTTAGCACTGACCAATAGATCGTTAAGATTGTTAGAACGTCGGAAAGCAACAAGAGGTGCAGCCTTGAAAACGTCAACGCAGCGGGGAGATGAAGATAAAATGTTGAAGTGTTTGTGAATAATAGATGATACGGAGCGAATAGCTGGATTGTATGTTATGACAAGGGGTACACGTGTAGGCTGGTTAGTATCGGAATTGCGTTGTTTGGGGGCAAGTGCTTCGGTACGTGAAATGTTGTAAACGCGTTGTATTTCGTTGTTGAGGTAAGAGAGATTGTACCCACGTTTGTTGAGATAAGACTTAAGTTCGTTAAGACGGAGTGCGAAAGTTTCGTCAGAAGAGCAGATGCGTCGAAGTCTGAGAGCTAAACTGAATGGAATAGCTCTTTTGCTGTGTCTGGGATGGCAAGAGGATTGTAACAAGTAGAGATGTTTGTCAGTAGTCTTAGTGTAAAGATCAGTAGTGATTTTACCGTTGTTCAGTGACACGTTGACGTCCAGAAAGGGTATGGATGAGAAAGAATAATTGGAAGTAAATTTAATTGTAGGGTGAATGTTGTTGAGATATGTGGTGAAGGTGTTGAGATCGTCTACTGAGTGTGTCCATATCATAAAAATGTCATCTATAAAGCGCCACCAGGTATCGGCGGTTGGTGTGGGGCTTGTTTCATCAGTAGACGCGTTCCCGAAACAAGCGGCATGGCCCCAGTTAGTAGAGCCTCTGTGCTTGGCTAGAAAGATATGAGACTTAAATAAAGTTATTATTTAAACTCTTGTTGTTAGGCCCGTTATATTTCCAAGAAGTCGAGCAAGAAATCAAGGTTCTTGTCGCTGACCAAATTACCCGCGGGCTGTAAATACAATACCAGAGCTTGAAAAACATATTATTGTCTGTTTGTCGATTCACGGTCGCCCAGGCCGCTTTGAGCGACGATAATTTGCCTTTGCTGCTCTACTCCTGGGTCTATCTCACCGACAAGATTGTGTGCAGAAAAATCGATTCATGGTTTGATCTGCAAAACACGCTTCCGTTGTGCAATGCGGAATGGTTGTATGAGCGAAAGGAAGTAAACTGTTTGAGTGTTCTCCTGGACTTTGAGGATTTTATCACTGCTACAGCCGTGATGTCCAAGCCGGGGAAGAATAAATTGAGGTTGACGATAGCACCTTCGTCCACTCCAGAACCTGTGCAACCGTGAGTAAAAAGCTGGTTTTTGCTATTTTCTTTCTATATTTGAGCTCAAATCCGCTTTAACTTAGTTGCGCTTCGCGATGTTAACTGGCCATTGTCCGTTGTTTTATTTCTTCTCGTCCTGCAGTAATGATGCGGCTGGGTTCGGCGTGCAAAAAGTCGAAGAGATACGAAAAAAATTCGACGAACTTGGACTCGACTCCTTACAGCGCGAGAGACTGGAAGCTTTCATAGCCGAGAAGAGGAAGATCGTGGAACTGAATGCTGAAGATTTTGATAAATTGGCAGAATTAGGTGCTGGAAACGGCGGGGTAGTGACAAAGGTCCTGCATAAACCGAGCGGGCTTATCATGGCTCGAAAGGTGAGCTCGCAACTCGAGAACATTTGGAACCCAATTAAAATCTCAGAGAATAAATTTCAGTTTGATAATAACGCGATCTTTTGCGCATTCAATTTTCCTGATTTTCACTACAGAAATATTTTTATTTTCTTCTTTTAAAAGCGATTAGACGCTGTGTCGCACCAAAATATCTGTGGAGTTTTTGCGTAGGACCTCCTGGAATTTACGAGCTATTTTTGTACATTTTTTCAAAGAACTCGTGTTTCCTTACGCCCACAGCTCATTCACTTGGAAATCAAGCCTTCCATACGCAACCAGATCATAAGGGAACTCAAAGTCTTACACGATTGCAACTCTCCGTACATCGTGGGTTTTTACGGAGCCTTCTACAGCGACGGAGAAATCTCTATTTGTATGGAACACATGGTAGGAACAACGTTACGTGTGCTAACGAATATATGTAATTGTTTATTGTGTCCTTCCCCATTAGAAAACAGTAAGCAGCTATGCATGATCTGGCATTTAGTCGTCTGTTATAGGAAATATGTAAAAAGCAAATCGCGCTCGTTGGATGGCAGTTGAGGTATAAATTATTTAGCTGTTATTTCGCCCACGTCGACCTGAGCGCATTTTTGCAGTAAGCTCGCTAAATTTGCAGCATGTCCGTGCTCGAAGTCACAGATCGGGGGAAGTTTTCATTTTGCGGCGTTTGTTTTCTTCTCAAGATGTGTTTAAAAAGTACACATCCAATGTATTGCTTGAAGAGCTTGATGGCTGTCTATGTTTCTCTTGCCTGCTTGAGACCTTTGTCCTTTGCTTGTCTGCAAAATGTAAATTTGTTGTGTTGGGTTGTCGCTCAGGACTCGTTTTGGCAAAAGCGAGTTATCTTTTATTCATCCTATTTGTTTTTGAATAAAAATGTACTCGGTTTGACTGCTTTTTACCCCAATTAGTAACCTCTTCGAAAAATGCCTTGAATCATCATGGAATTCTTCGTTTGCAACCACGTGACCAAATTTTGTCACGTCATTCGTGTCGGCCATGCTGGTGGATATCGAAACCTCCAAAATGGCTGCCGCGGACGCGAATTCTATCGCAAGTGTTAGTTTTTCGGATTATTATCATGGTCTTACCGGTTCAGCTAAGGCAAGATATCGTGAAAAAGTTCTGGTTTGTGGATTTGATCCTTATCTTTTAAAAAAATCAGATTGTAGCGAGGATTTAGCCGATTATCCTAGCGTGGAATATCCCGACATCGTAAATTATTTGGTGCTCCAAACCTCGTGGATAACAGGGCAGCAAATGAAAGCATACAAGTCTATGGAGGCTTACAATTTTTTCGTTTCTGGATGGGTTAATACCATTCTCACCAAACCAGTAGCTGGAGCTGGCAAAGTAGTCATAACAGCGAGAGTAAATCACTCTCAACGAGCCAGGGAAACGCCATTGAAGACATGGGTTCTTGTTGAAAAGGAGGGAAACGTGTGTATGGCTCACTGTAACTGTATGGCTGGACTTTGTGAGGCCTGTTCACACGTAGGGGCGCTTCTTTTCGCCGTTGAAGCTGGAGTCCGAATGAGAGATTCGGTTACGTGCACTCAGGAGAAAAGCAGGTGGATTATGCCTTCGTATGTGAGGGATATTCCCTACGTGCCAGTTAGTGAGATGGACCTCTCCTCAGCCAAGAAGCGACACACTACCTTGGGTGAACAGAGTTGGCCGGCCTCTGAAGTCAACAGAACCAATGTTCAAGCTCCTTCGACAGAAGAGACAGCCAGCTTTTTCGAAAACATTTCAAAGTGTGGAATTAAACCAGCTATCCTCTCTCTTGTTCCACCTTACAATGCTTCATTTGTGTTTACTGAGACCAACTCTCTGCCACAGCCCTTAACAGATTTATACAATGAGCAATATTTGAATGTTGGCTTCCCGGAACTACTTCAACAGGCAGAGAGAGTATTCGACGAGTTAAAGATAAGTGCCGAGGAAGCTGAAGCAGTTGAAGAATCCACAAGAGACCAGTCAAACTCCAAACTGTGGTTTGAGCATAGAGCAGGACGACTTACTGCCTCAAAGTTCCACACAGCTTGTTCCACCAATCCAGATAAACCATCCCAGAGCCTCATAAAGGTGATTTGCTATCCAGAGTCCCACCGCTTTTCAAATGCTGCAACCAAATGGGGTCTGTCAAATGAAAGCAAGGCACGAGAAGCATATGAATTTTCAATTGCAGAAAACCATCTCAACCTGTCCGTAGCAGACAGTGGACTGCATATTAATGAACAGTGGCCTTATTTAGGAGCCTCGCCTGATGGTCTTGTGTTTTGTGAGTGTTGTGGTAAAGGTATCTGTGAAATTAAATGTCCTTACAAGTATAAGGATTCTATGCTCACCACTGCAGCAGAAGACAGCAACTTCTGTCTTAAGTACGATGGTAATGGAATTGGTTTGTACCTGGACACAGTACATCCATATTATTATCAAGTGCAGTGCCAATTGTTTATTACTGGTGTAGAATACTGTGATTTTGTTGTGTGGACTGAAAAGGATCTTTTCATTCAGCGTGTGGTACCAGATACTGAGTTCTGGGACAGATCACTGACAAAGGCGATTCTTTTCTACAAGAAAGGAGTTCTCCCAGAACTGATAGCCAGGTGGTATACACAGTCAAGTACTCAGCTTCCCGCTATGGCATCATCAGCATCAGACAGTGATGATGATGGACCCTGGTGCAACTGTCAACAGTACATAGAAGGAAGTCAGTTGATCGGTTGTGACAATCCTGACTGTGAAATCCAGTGGTTCCACATGTCGTGTGTTGGACTTGTAACAGAGCCTGATGGTGAATGGTTTTGCCCTTCATGCATTCAGTGAAGCTGATTGCCATGGTGGTTCAGAAGAAATGTACAGTAAACAACATTGTTGTCTTTTATTCAATTTATATTTTATATGCAATTTGAAACATCAGTAATAAGAAAATCTTTTAATATTTTTTTGTAACATAACCTCGTACATATAAGCCCCCCCCCCCCTCTCCCCCCCCCCTAAAACCATGGCTGTACAGTAACATTAATTTTGCATTCTGTAATTGAACCGGTCATTTACAACATAATCTTTACAAAACTTAACAGTAAATTTGGTTTTTACACAAGGATTTAAGTCTTGTGCCCTAATTTTTACGTCTCTTAGGGCCATGATATATTTTAGGAAAAAATTATTTTAGGTGTCACATAATAATAATTATTAAACCATGATGTCTGAGCATTGTGGCATTGGCGTTTCCATAGATGAATTAGCCAATAAATTATATCTTAATCAAAAGGAACTATGGACTCTGATAAATTAGTTAGGGAACAACAGATTATTGCGATTTTGTCTATTGGAGCTAAATCATCACCTCGCCTTGCTGTCACCAATTGTATAGGTAGTATTCCCTGCAAGATAGTATACTTTCTGCGTACGAGACCAATAACCCTTTCCACGTGAATTCTTACATTGGCAATTTTCCTGGTTTCCTCTACTTCCTCTGCAGACAGCTGCTTCTTACCTCTTGTAAATGCTGGGATATGAAGGCGTGCTTGATAAAAACCCACACTGTCAGCAATATCAAAGCCCCTGTCAGCAAGCACTATGTCCCCAGGTAACAGCTTTCTCAACAAACCAGAATTTTCTGTAAGATGTTTGTCACTCACTCTCCCACCCCATGCTTTGGATATAAACGAAATAACACCTTGTGGGGTTATGCCTATTAGAAACTTAACAGTATTGTGATGTTTATAGTTAGACCATGTCATTGCCCTTGCAATTAGGCTAGATGGTCTTTCTATAAATATCTCAAAGCAGTCAATGATGACTGCAACTCTCTTGCCAAAGTTGCGTTGGAAAACTGCAGGCATTGTGGCTTCAAGTTCCTCATGCTCTGGCCATTGTATAAGAAATTTTAGTCTAGTACTCATTACGTGTATCCACCTGTCAAATATTCTAGACACTGTTGACACAGATACATTAAAACGAAATGCTAAATCTTGCAAAGGGGAATTAAGTTTCAATCTAATTAAAACTAACAAGAACTCTTGAAACTGACAAAGTGCATTTTGAGTGTTTCTTTTAACATGTGGAGCAATAAGATTAAACACATGTATTAAAAGGGAAAATTTGGGAATTCCAGTGTAAAACTTGGTTTTTTCATCATTGTCTCTAAAGCTGTCCTCTGTTAGCTGAACAGCTAGGAGTTGTGCCTTTGTATTACTGAGCTCGGCAGTAATATCCTGCATGTAATTCTGCTGTCTGTCCAGTTGAACCATGTCTAGTTCTGTCTGGCAGCTCCCCTCTGCAGCAACAGATTCTTCTGCTTGGCAACATTTGTTATTGTCATCCACATCCACATTCTCATCATCATTGCTGCCATTAGCTAGATCAATAACATCCGTGGAATTTGAAGCCATTGAGAAATTGCTTGCATTCACTGCAAGAAAAATATATAATTATAAATATTTATGATGACATGAGACAGTTATGACCTAAACTTAGAAAGTGTTGTTTTGGGCAAGACTCCAGTGCAAAGAAACCTGGGATGTGGTTTGGATATATCACCATATGCAGCACCATGTTATGACCAGAACTTACTATCTGATTGGAAAAGAGTGATTAACTAGTTTCTAAATACAAAAATATTTTACTGGCTAAATTGTAACAAGAGACAATGACAACATCGAAATTATAATTCTTGACCCACGCTTAAAATACCCTTGCTTAGTATAACCATTGAGGAAAAAAAAAGTGCAAAAATGAATTTTCAATTTACAGTAAGTTGAAATGTACACCCACAAGATGTTTCAGCAGTCCCACTTTCTTCAACACTTTGCTCGTCTCCAATGCCTTCGTTGTCTTCATTGGTTTCGGCAGCAACCATCTCGGCGAGTTTTCGTTTCATATTATTTCTCCTCTGAGAACGGGCATTTCGTTCAACTGCCAGGGAGATATTTTTGATGTTTTCATGACCAAGGTTCACAGTAGGTGCCCAGTCAGGGTTGGTGGTATCTAACAGGTCAGCACGTTTTCCTGCAATTAAAATAGCTCTCTCTCTACACAAAAGCTCTATAAATGAAAACAATTCTTTAATTTAGGCCATGTAATGGAAGAATTAAAAATAGACTACTTGTTGATAATTTGAAGACTGAGCCAACACATCGCTCCTCGTGCACGCGACTCCCCATTATTTTGCTCAGCCGAAGATTTTATTTATCGAAAAGGTCGGCGCTGTTTCTCATGAAGGTATTAAAATTTCCCCCAAGCTACTCTAGCTTACTCTACATAATGTCTCACTAACCTGAAATAAAGTGATCGCTACAAACACGAGAGTTTTCAGCTTTCTTGTCATCAAATTCCTTCCTGTAAATATTCGCGAACCACTGTCTTCTTCGCGCCTCAGTCAATTTGCGGATTTCTTCTCCTTCTCCTGTTTTTATTGCTGGAAACCTGAAAAAACTAAATTTCCCTTTATCTCTGCTGCTGTTGTGTCCGCAATTCTTCACCGCACAAATAAAACCCATTGAATGCAATGCTCAAAAACACAAAAGAACTCCAACAACCGTGACTAAAATCCTTATGTTTAGCACGTGTGTTGACAGCGCGAGACCGGCGCCTATCCACCAGCATGGCCGACATCCGGTTTACAAGCCATTGCATAATTAGCTGTGACGTCACGTGAAAACGAAGAATATTAAGGATCGTGCTTGCTGGAATACTACCTTTGCAAACAAGATTATTTCATTATTGATTTAATTATTATCTAGGCTTGGTTTGCTCCACTGTTTTTTCCTTAGGCCAAAAATAATTTTTATGAGTGCTAAAATTATACTTTGCATTCAAATTTTGCTCAGCAATTAGATATTAAGCTCATAGAGTTATTGTTTATTTTCTTTTATTATTATTATACATTTTTTACAGGGCTTGGTTAGAAATAGCTTTTTTGTTTCCACACCTGCAGAATGTGTAATTTGCATACCTAGGGCAGTGTCTAGTCTGATTCACTTTCTTTCTGTTTGTGCTCTAGCAGTATTTGTAAACAATTGTGTAAGCCATTTGCAAAACAAAATTTATATCTAAGGTATTGTGATCTTGTGCAATCCTTTAGTGACAAATATTAGGTTTTCAAAAGACCTCCGTGAAATTTAAAGTCTCAGATGTGATACTTGTTGACTAAAAACTGTCCAAAATTCTAATTTAAGTACAATACCTACCTGACATGTTGTTTGAATTGCTTGCGGTATGTTTAGAAACGGCCTTTGTCAACATTTCCACACCATGACATTTTGAAATAGTTTTTTTCCAGAGCTGTTATACTTTTGGAGCAGTTAATGAAATAATGCTCTCAAATTAAGGAAACAAACTGCTCATAATTTGGCCAACCACTTTGCAAATTTTGGAAATTAGGTCAACTTGTTGTTTGCAGTTTTCTGTCCAAGGAATTTAAGTTCTTTGTGTGTGTTTCGTGTTCTACTAGCTCTTGCCAGAAAGGCATCGATTTCCCAGTTTTGCCCATTTTAGCCAGGCAGGTGGTGCTAATACAGATTTCCAGTGATCTTGAATGTTACACAAAGAGTATAACAAATAGTAAACAAAGAGTTTTTTTTTTCAACAGTCTTACTGTTCAGAAGCAGGCCCCTTCTTATTTTAGGTGTGCTAATCGTTTAGTACAGGTGAAGCAGCGGTCCTTGAAAGGCCAAGTTAATTAAATAATTAATCTTTTTAGATACCAACCAACAAGGCTGTCATTAGGAATAGATGTATAATGACATATTGCATCTCATATATAGTGCACCTGGTAGCCTGCGTGGCAGGTGCTAGAAAGGGACAGGGAAGGGGAGAACGGGTGCATATGTGAAGTGGAGGGGAGCGTGGGAAAAATGAGTGCATGCAGCAATGCCATTGTTTGTTTTGTATTTTATGTCCCGTTTTGGGACGTAAAAATCACTATTGGTCAGAATTAATTAAATGTCAATCACTGACTTAACCTGGTGCTCTGATTAGTCAACACTCATACCTCAACATCCTGAGTAATTTGATCGTTTGTTCTCAAGTTAAAAAGAACATGGCGGATGATCTGGAAGGAGAGTGCAAGCATTGTTTAAAGAAAACATCGTTGAAGTCTGAAAGTAACACCCTCCCTTCGCGTGCACGTGAGCACCCGCTTCCTCTTTCCCTTTCACCTTTCTGGCGCCTGCCATGCAGGTTATGCCCCTGGTTTCTTATGCAATTGTTTAGTTTATCCAGCTGTTTCGATAAGTATAACTTTAAATCTAATTTTAGCAACTTCAACAAGTTTCCGTCTTTGCCGCAAGGGAAAATCATGATTGATAATAATAGTCTTGGATCACTTGTTTCCATTGGTACCTTGTATATTGGAAAGGGATTGTCTAAGTTCTTGTCAATAGCACTAATTTAATTCCAAATCCTTTTGTTTCAAGGTTGCCATACTTAGCAAACAACAAAAGTATGGTATGTTCTATTTTAGCTAAAATCACAGTTTGAAGTTGCCGTCTGTCAGACATTTTCTGGAGAACAATACATTTGTAACATGTTTGTTAGCTGGCACAGCAGGAAACATTGCGGTGCATTCATGCTGCCCTTTCCTCCCCTCCGTTCCTCTCCAAACCCATCAAGACAGAAAACACACAGCACAGTTTGAACGTTTATTGCAGTAAAACTAATGTAACTGCTGCCCAGTTAGCTCAGTTGGTAAAAGCATTAATAGACTTGCTAAGCAGAAGGCAGTGGGGTCAAACCCCAGAGCTGACTACAAACCAATGTGTTAAAATAACTGGTAAGATCATCCTCGCTGTGTGTTCAACATCTGCTTCAGTTCAGTGGATTGCGTCTTTGGGTAGCAATGTTAAACTGTTGATGTTGTCTCCTTCACTTCGACAGTAAAGTTTGAAGGGGATGCAAATAAACCAGACCCTGATTCAGAAAGAGTAGGGAGCCTTGCTCCTGGTGTTGTGGCCTGTTCTGGACAGCAAACATCTAAGTCGAGTTTAAGGGTAGAATTGGGCTATATGGTAACCACAACTGTTCCCACACAAGCATTAGTTGGTTACAGAAACCAATGCCGTGTGCTCCTATTTGAAGCAGAAAGAGCTTATTAGTAGTAGAAACTAATGTGAACCTTTAACTCTCCTTTTGTGTGCTCACAGTCCTATGAGAGAGGTCTGAATCAGCTTGGTGTTACTGCCCTCTACATGTTGCAAATTTCTAGGGCATATGTAAAGGTTTTGTGATTGTTTGTGATTGTGAGCCCACACTGCTGGAGTTTCAAAGACACACTAATGGGGTTAGATACTGCTCTGGTCCATCTGATATTAATGTAGGATAGTTTTAAAACACTTAACCCATTGACTACCGCAGGTTTTTACATTTTCGGAGTGATTTTCCACCTATAAACGATGAATAGCAATTCGTGACTCTTTATTTGAACTACCAGGGAAAAGTGGTGCTGTCCTAAGCCACTGGAGGCTCAAGGTTTCTGAAAACGTCATTTTGACGTAGCTATTTTTTATCCGTGAAGCGACAACAATGGGCCAAGTTCGGTTTGCTTGCGATTTCTGCTAAATTTACAGCCATTTTTCATCTTTAGCGGCTGCCTGATGAGCATCATTAAGCGTGACGGTAGCTAAGAGTCCACTTTCTCAAAGAATCGAGCAAGGTGATGTACTTTGTTGTTGAATTTGGCTTGTTACTCGACGAACTGGGAATTTGGCCGGTCGAACACTTAGTACCTTTGGGACTCGACTATTGATGAATTTCTCGACCTACCGCCACATATTTTGGAATTTCTGTGTACTGAAGATGACTACGAGCAGGAAATTTTGGCGGTAGGTCGGAGTGGCTGTAGACTTAGTTTATATGTGAAAGAATTGGGGAAGGAACGGGCGCTGTCAAAAATTCTCGTAGTTCCCAGCATGCAATGCGCTCAAGATGTTGAAAATGTCGGGAAGGCCCGAATGCACTGGAACAAAAGGCTGTATCTACGCTCGGGAGAAGAATATGAACAAAAAAAGTCATTTCTAAGCTAGAAAAAGGACTGAATTTCATTATGATGGTTGAATTTTGGTGTTTGGACGATGATTTCCCTAAAAAACATGAAGGCAAAAAGGGGCATTTTTGTTGTTTCTCTTTGACGTTAAAAACGGCCAGTTTTGTTCTTGTCCAAACTCAAAAGGCCATATTTGGTAAAAATCGCTACGTTTCTTGCATTTATTGGATATCCAAATTTAAAGGGCATTCCATTTCATGCTCACAACTAACAGTTAAGGCAATATTTGTGTGATTGAGAAAGTTGCAATGTTTTGAAGCATGGGAGTTTTTTACGGCCGGTTTTGGCCGGCAAGGGTGCCAATGGGTTAAACACAGTAGTTATACATTGCCTGTCAAACTAGCAAAAAGCAGTATTCAACCATTAAGTAAGGACACTAAAGTAAACTTCAAAAAGCAAAATTCAAAATAAATGAATAATATAATAAAAGTAATAGAGACGTATTTCAATGTGTTTTTTTCTTACTTGTGCACTTAAAGATGGGTGAGCTGTTTTCTGTATTCTTTGCTTTATCCCTCTTTTTTATAATGTCCCTGTTGTTCACCCAGAAAATTTTTTTGTTTAAGGAATGTAAGAAGTTAATTTTCATCAGGAAGTGTCAACAGTAGCTGGATAGGAAAAGCTTTCCTTCAGTTTTTCTTTTCTTCAATTTTGTTTTGTATGTTTGGTAAATAGAATTTCAAAAATGTTTTTTAGGATGGTGGCTCATTGGATCAGATATTGAAAAAAGCTGATCAGGTACCTGAAGACATTCTGGGAAAAATCACTGTTGCAGTGAGTATCTGCTAATTCCCCTGTGTTTAATGGAGCGGTTTTCAATTGAGTGTCAAAAGTAAATTGTGTTTCCTTTGGTGTTGCATTGCTTCACGCTGTGATTGGCTAACAAAAGTCGCGCCCCCTTTCTCAACCGATGTGAAGCAAAACCAAAATCGGTTACGTGAAATTGCTATATGTGATTGTCACGTGTACGGCCTTTTGTTAAATTTAATGCTTAGTTTTAAAGTTTTTAATATTTTAAAGTGCCTATAACCCCCCAAATCTTTTTTCACTCAATTAAATCTTTATATGGAACTGAGAAAAATGCCGCAAAAATTGTTGAATTTGGTTAAAACCCAATATTTTTATGAATTTTTAAAGTGAGCGCCATTTAAGATTCGACCTAGCATATGGGAGAATGAGACTAGTGACATCATTCCAGGCCATTGCTCGCTTTGCTTTGGTTTATACTGTATGGGATCAAGTGTTTTCAGGGTTTAGTATTTCTTCTCTTGTGGTTCTGCAGGTCAACAGCCCCTCTAAATGTATTGGGTGCAGTGATATACCCTTAAATTTGTTTGGCCTGTTGCTACAACCGAAAACAATGCATTTATCTGGCATTTTGAAGCAATAACAGTTCCAAAACAAGAAAGCGATCAATGGCCTAGAATGACATCACAAATTACACTATTCCCAGACCCTTTTCAGTGATTCTGTGGCTTGGTTGTGTTTTCAAAAAGGGCTATTTTCTTGCTCTTTAAAAAAATCATAAAAAATCGCGATTTTAGCCAAAAGCAAAAATTTTTGCAGTATGTTTCTCAGGTATATACAAATATTTTAATTAGTTAAGCCAGAAACATTTTGTGGGGTTATAGGCACTTTAAATTATGTTAGGATTTTAGGTTTTAACTTTTAAGATTAGTCAGTAGTTTTACTATTATTATTATTATTATTATTATTATTATTATTATTATTATTATTAAGGTTTTAACTTTTAAGATTAGTCGGTAGTTTTGCTATTTTTATTATTATTATTATTATTAAGGTTTTAACTTTTAAGTTTAGTTGGTAATTTTATTATGCTAACTGTAATGCGCTTTTGATTATTCTTATAGAAAAATTGCAATATAAGTATTAAATATTATTATTGTTATTATTAATTCTGATTGGCTTATTGTGCCATGTGCCTCTGTTCTGATTGGCTGTTCAGTAGTAATTGCTTTGGTTTTGGTTATACGACACTCAGTTGAGAACTGTTGTGAATACTCAACCAGTGGTTACTTTGCGGTGGAAGGTTGAGAATGATGAAGTCTTACTTCTTGTAGTCATCTTGCAATAAAACATTTATATTTATTGTGACTATACTAAACACTAGAGTGTGGCTAGAAAACTTTTGTATAATGGTAATTGTACTGAGTGGAGTGCAATTTGGTCTGAAATCATATGCGTGATTTCAAAATCGAACGAGCACGCAGCACAAGTTTGATTTGAAATCACAAGTATGATTTCAGACCAAAATTGTATGACACGAAGTTCAATTACCACTTTGACACCCGTTTTGAAATCTCACATTTTTTTTGTCAATATTAATATTTGTTTATCCATGAAATTTGATAGATTAGTATTATTTCACTTTCATTTTGATGAGTTACAGAAAGGATGCGATTTAGAGTAAAAATTGGTGCAATTTGGTAATAAATTGCACTGTTGAGAGCCAATCAGATTGCAAGGATCACCAGTGATTTCAAAATGGGTTTAATAATTTCCTTTATCTTTCTTTTCCCTTGAGCCCACCTCAAATAGCTACTATTATGTAATATTTAAGTAAAAAAATCAATAAAGTTGTTGTTGTTGTTCATGTTGACATCTTTGATGTGACTGGTCAATTTTGGTTGGCTACTTCAGTGAAGCAGACTTTTGTTTGTCTGTTGCCAAAAATTAAATGCTCTGTAGGTACATGTAGATCCTGCATAATGACAACGCAGCATGATTGCTTATCAAAATAGCAATCAAGCACCAATACCAAAACAAGAAACAAAGACATCAAACAACAGCAACAACAGCAACAAAGAACAAGCAAAAAACTAACGGGCCAAAAGTAATGATTACGGTTTGTGATAGGAAGACACTGATTACCACTGCATGGTCCTGGTGTCTTTTATTTTGGGACCTTTAAATTACAGCTGATTATTGAAGGTTTTTAAAACACATTGTTTAATCAGGTTGGTTCCAAAAAGTTAGTAGTTCAAAGTTTTCCGAAGCCAAAGCAAGTTATGGGTTACTGCTCCTAGAGAAATTTGGTTGTTTGTCGAGAGCTGTGTGAAAATTTTGTTACTTTACAGGTTCTTAAAGGATTGAGCTATCTCAGAGAGAAGCACAAAATAATCCACAGAGGTAAGTGTCATGATACACATATCAGCACTGTTTTGAAGATTTCTTTTGGAGCAACACAACAGAGGAAAGATTTAATGCACTCAATTATGAGTTTATTTGTGTAGACCCTATACAAAAGTGGCTGCCTTTAAATAATTTAAAGGCAGCCACTTTTATATATATATATATATATATATATATATATATATATATATATATATATATATATATATATCAAAATAGCCTCATAAACCTCATTTGTGAGACTAAAAATATTTATTCTAAAGAATTTGTTATCCCGAACAATGTTAGTGAGACTAACATTTTGAATACGAAGAAAAGAATAATTTAAAAACAGCAAAGCCATTTTTGCATAGAGTGTATGAGTACTTCTTTTGGAGTTTGTTGTTTGCAGTAATGTTGGGGAGAAAAGAAAATGCAAAACAACACTCAACTCTTAAAGTGCTTATGAAGCAAAATTTGTTTCTCACTAATTTTAAAGTTTACTCCTTAAAACTCAAGATTCCAAAATTTGAGTTGCTCTTGATTAAAATTGGTGATTTTTCAAGCGTTTGAAATTGGACTATTTTGCGCTCAAAAATGGCATTTGAATATTATTGCGTGGCCTGCACCAGCTGCATAATGCAGATTGCCATTGAAGAGTTGTAGCTTCATTTTGCTGAAGAACTGAATTTCCACAATATTCGGCCCTGCACTTGAAGATGGGTAACCAACTTGTTTGCCAAGATTTAAGTCTTTTGTAAAAGAAACATCTTTCAGTTAGCTTTCTAAAACCTGGAAATATAACATTAATGTGGGACAGTTATTTGCTTTGGTTGGCCTTGAAAAATGTCCTTGGCAAGAGTTTACAATTTGTGTCAGCGGCCACTAGTTTAAAAGATCAGAACAGTTTACTGCCAAACACCTGAATGTAGAACAGAGAAAAGTACCTGTTAGCAATGTTTTTTCAACTAGAAATTTTATGTGTCGACTGTTTGCAGTACCAACCAATAGCCATGCAGGTTTGTTTCTGTCAACTTGTAGTTTTCCAGTAGGGTTTGTTGTCTCGCCTCATGTTTCAAAGACAAATGAAACTTGCTGTAGTTCTGAATTTCTTTTTGTTGACCCGAGTTTACGCAAGTCAAGATGGGTGGAGCTAGAATACAGGAACCAAGTGGCAATGTGATTTCCTTGCTTAGTTTAACTGTTTGTACAGCCATAAACATACTGTGTCTTGTCTTATCTTTTAACTAGTTGTATACGTTTGTAGTTTTTAATAGTTTATGTTTTAAGTTACTTTTAACATAAATTACTTTACATCTTTATTCAACAGATGTGAAGCCATCCAATATTTTGGTTAACTCCCGTGGTGAGATAAAGCTGTGTGACTTTGGAGTCAGTGGGCAGTTAATTGACTCAATGGCAAATTCTTTTGTTGGTACAAGATCATACATGTCGGTAAGCCTGAGATGTACTAGAGGCTGCCACCTAAACATGACTGTGTGGCAAAAAAATATAATCTGAATCAGACCACAAAATGTGTCACGTCTTGTGAATAAACATTTTAACATTGGCCGGGCATGAATTCAGGCCCTCAAATCACAAAATAGGTTGAGAACACTCTTTCTGACATGAAATCCCACTTGTAGGCCAAGTAAGAGTCTATATTGTAGTTAAAGAATTATTTAAAATACTAAAATTGTCACTAATGACCGTTTTGGTTACCAGGCCCTTGACTTACTTGACTATTTTCATCTCTTTATTTAATAAGACTTGGCAGCACTCCAAAGCGGCCATGTTCAGGAATAGAAGTAGCTGGTTAACAACATTGTCATAGCTAACCATGATCCAGTCATGAAATAATTCCTAAATAAGTCGCTATAAAGTAAGGCTGGGCTTTGCCATTTATGGATAAATTTTAAATGTAAAGTTGTGACCAAGAAAAAAGTTGATTGTTTCTACAAATTTCCTTTCATTTTTTGTGTGGGGTACCTGTGGTATCCTACACTATTGTCATTGACTCTGTAAATTGCTAGCTAGCTAGATAGCTAGCTAACTAGCTAACATGCAACATTCCGACTATTACCCATTGAAAGCTGTTCGCCTGAGAATGACTGCATTTGACTGGATACACCTACATGTATACCAACCATTACCCAACGATCTTCAACTGAGAACAAAATTTAATCGCTTCAAAAGTGGTCAGACAATTTGACAACTTTGACTGTCAACTCCAGATCTAAAGAGAGATAAGAGAGATTTTCATGATACTTTTCGGTGCTTCTGATGAAAGGCTTTCACGGAATATAAACAAATTTATTTTCATTGAAAGTCAAATACAATTCTTGTCGAGTACTTCAACATAGGCCTCGATTAAAAGCTCACAGAAAGTGATAGGAAATATTTTATCTGCGGCAGATTTATGTCACATGCTAGACAACCAGAGTTATCATATTTCATTCGGTGGATGTGATCAGGCAATCAATGGATATTTCAGAGCAACGTTTCAAGATTTCTTTGCCAGCTTGGAAGAAAAAAATTTGTTTTACCTTTTTGCTACAATGTTAACATTAACTAACAGTGCTTATTCTAAGGTGAGCAAGAAAGTAGTTTTTGAGCTTATTTCACATTGCCATGCAGTTTGAAGCCAAACAGCAATTTCCAGAAGGGGGGGAGGGTGGGTACTAAAAAAATTTAATACATGGAGGCTCTACCCAAGGTACAAATCCTTACCCTTTTATATACCATTTTTGACAGAAAAGGTACCCCTTTTGCATACCTAAAACTTGAAGTCTTCTTGTCATTTTCATGTAGCATTAAATAAATTAAAAAAATACAGTCATAAGGTATGTGCATTCGAAATATTTTAATGAAAGGCCCTTTTCAATACCTCAATGACAGATTTCGCTACCCTTTCATATACTTCGACTCATGAAATCCCTACCCTTTCATATACCTGAAACATGAAAAAGGTACCCTTTCGGGTGGAGCCTTCCCGTATAGGCCATTATAGGGAGTATCCCCCCCCTGGGTTTATACCCAATAATCTAATACGTTCTTCAGTGACTTTGAGGATAAATCTCCTCAAGTAAACCATAATATGGGTATAAATCTCGCTTGCCTTAAGTTGAATGGCATTCAAATCATGTTTTGATTCCCATTATTCCTTTGGCTGGTTTGTTGAAGTGCAAACATGCCAAAATCAAAGGCTTCTCTGAGCCAGCTCATGGATGCATCTTGCTACACTAATCACAATCTACACTTGACTAGTAATGCAACCTCTTTCCCAGAGTCTTCAAACTAGACTGGTTGTGATGTATTCTTGCCCACATGCAACCTCCCATCAAAGAGAGCGTTGTGTGACACATGTTATGGAGAACAATAGTAAATACTAAGTTTCTGGTAACTTCTAGAATGTTAAGTCACGCAATGTTTGTACCAGAATCCTCTACTGTCACTCTACAGAACAATTTAGAACATTCTACTGAATGATGTAATTTCGATGTAATGCTACATAAATAGTTGTGTTAGAAGCTCCAAGAAGGTTCTAGAATGTTAATGAATTGTATATAAGGATTCCATTAGGAAGCAATTATTGTTGTTAGTGGTGGCAGGGCGCAAGCCTTGCCCAATAACTGATATACTGGCTATAACCACTATAACCCAAGCTACTGTGGACTACTATAAAGAAAGTGATCAAGAATGATGCTATATTCCAAGCTACTACAGAGTTTTACGAGAAGTGATTCAGTTGTGGATTTTCGTTGTGGACTGCAGCAGTCAGAAGATGAAATATAAGGTGAAGTGGAAAAGATTATACAGCTGAGAACTAGAATTGCCTGCTATGGTAGCAGTAGTTGTGGTTGTCGGCAGAAACCAGCTGGAGAAGCTATACTGAGAGAATCATAGAGAGCTATTGACGAACTTCATTCAAGGTCAAGTGGACCGAAAGGAGATTTCTGCAGAGACATTGCCATTTATTGTGGGTTTGTGTCAGTGGTGACTGAAGTTTTAGCAGTAGGCTTAAGCTAGTTTGATAGCAGATTGTATTGTTTAGAAATCGCTCCTTTGTAACTAAGATTTAGTTACGTATCGTTAAATAAATAAGTTAGGTTCGTAAAAGAGTTTAGCAGTACATCTTTTCTGTCGGTTGAGTGATACCGTAACAGAAATTGGAGGCCTGTCCGGGAGCGAATTTCACTATAGTGCCAGTTATTGTACATTATTTAGAGAAGAAGTGATTGTTTGTAAGAGTAGGTATAGAGGTTAGCAAGATGTCGCAGTTTGATCCAGAAAAGTTTATGTCAGAGCCCAGCGAAGATACCTTTTGTGATTTAAGGAAAGATGAGTTTATGTCATTAGCCAAACATTTGAAGTTAGAAGTTAGAAAGGACAATGTCATTGCTGACTCCCTGTCAAGAATGTGAGTTCGTTGCAAGAAAGTTTTGCAAACTTTCTTTTCTTGAAGGAGGAGGGTGTTATGGAGAGCAATAGTAAATACTAAGTTTCTGGTAACCTCTAGAATGTCAAGTCACGCAATGTTTGTACCAGAACCTTCTACTGTCACGCTACAGAACAATTTAGAACATTCTACTGAATGATGTAATTACGATGTAATGCTACATAAATAGTTGTGTTAGAAGCTCCAAGAAGGTTCTAGAATGTTAATGAATTGTATATAAGGATTCCATTAGGAAGCGATTATTGTTGTTAGTGGTGGCAGGGCGCAAGCCTTGCCCAATAACTGATATACTGGCTATAACCACTATAACCCAAGCTACTGTGGACTACTATAAAGAAAGTGATCAAGAATGATGCTATATTCCAAGCTACTACAGAGTTTTACGAGAAGTGATTCAGTTGTGGATTTTTGTTGTGGACTGCAGCAGTCAGAAGATGAAATGTAAGGTGAAGTGGAAAAGACTATACAGCTGAGAACTAGAATTGCCTGCTTGGTAGCAGTAGTTGTGGTTGTCGGCGGAGACCGACTGGAGAAGCTATACTGAGAGAATCATAGAGAGCTATTGAGGAACTTCATTCAAGGTCAAGTGGACCGAAAGGAGATTTCTGCGGAGACATCGCCATTTATTGTGGGTTTGTGTCAGTGGTGACTGAAGTTTTAGCAGTAGGCTTAAGCTAAATTGATAGCAGATTGTATTGTTTAGAAATCGCTCCTTTGTAACTAGGATTTAGTTACGTATCGTTAAATAAATAAGTTGGGTTTGTAAAAGAGTTTTGCAGTACGTCTTTTCTGTTGGTTGAGTGATACCGTAACACACATTTAAGACAATACAGACTTTCTGAACAAGATCGGTGTTTTGGGGGCTAGATTTCAAAATATGTGGCTTTCATTTACACACCATTGAATAACAATAGCCTCCATTGTAATATGCCTCCGACTTGGAAAGCTATTTCAGACATTTCAGTGATCACGATTAATTTGCAATCTCCATCGATAAATAAGAATTCAATACGTGCCTGTCTCAGTTTAAACAGTAAAATCGATCATATTTTTCTCCCAAAACAATAGTGTTGCATGTCTAAATACAAGTTTTTTTTGGTAGAAAAGCTCTGCTGGTTACTTTGTTTACGTTGATTCAGTGTACCGATTGCAATGTTAATTGTATGTTGTGTCAAACAAGATCTAAGCTTTAACCTGATATGCAACAACACGCAGTATTCATCAGGCGATGGGGGATTCAATCCATTGCTCAAACGAATTAGTTGCTTTTGGTCCTTGGCTTAAGCGCCTGAGGATAGGAAATGCTTTATTTCCTTGCTTTCAGTCACAGGAAAATTTATTTCCAAACACTCAGTGGCCATAGCATTCCTAGTTTTGTTATATAAACATATACTTTTGGTGTTGTTTTCTCTCTGTTCTCTTGTCTTGAACTCCAACCATGCTGTTCAGTGCTATAGTGGCATTGAAATAACTTGTTTTGATTATTAAGACATTCATTCCTCCCTGCTGCATTCTTCCTTCGGGTGACAAGAAAAATCGTTGATAGGAAAAAGAATTTTAGATATCAGCAACAATTTTCGTCAATTTCCATCTTCAGTTCTCGCAACTTGTGTACTTAATCGTATTAGCTTTCCACTTTCCAACTCCACAAAGGTATATTCAAGAGGATCAGATGAAAAATCATCCACTTTACAATCTTCACATGCTCTGATCAACGCCATTCATATTCACTTCGTGATACATAAACAGTCGAGCAAGAATCTACACATTTCTACTACCCCCTGAAACTTGCAAATCTTGAGCAAAGAGGACTGCAGGAACAAATACAATACTTACTAGGGGAGGCACAGAAGAAATGCTTCATCCAAGTTTAATGAATAAAGTAATCAGAATTGAATGAGTGAGTGTCAGTGGGTGACATCAATGTGCCTCCTATACCTCATGGCATGACTATGTCATCCATGGGCTAAAAATGGTAAATGTCTCACTCTGTGGTGATCCGAGCGTTTCTAACATCCT
The DNA here is from genome assembly GCA_016490735.1 of Pachyseris speciosa. NCBI lineage: Eukaryota > Metazoa > Cnidaria > Anthozoa > Scleractinia > Pachyseridae > Pachyseris > Pachyseris speciosa. The sequence goes on from JAEMWC010000471.1 coordinate 287,442, forward strand.
AAGGCAGTAGACACATATACCCACTTGGGTACCTATTTTTGTTATTGTTGTTTCTTTTTTTATGTATATGGTACTGTTGTATCCCACACATGTAACCCTTAGGCTACCTGTTTTTTTATTATTTCTGAAACTGGACTATTTTTTTACAGCCTGAAAGACTTCAAGGAGCTAACTATTCAATTTTGTCAGACATCTGGAGCTTTGGTTTATCGCTAGTCGAAATGGCTATCGGCAGATATCCTATCCCACCCCCAGAGGAACATGAACTTGAAAATAATTCAAATTTTTCATCACCCATCTCGAGGCTACCTCCCGGTGCGAGACAGCCGAGCGGGGTGAATAATGATGCTGCACGGCCCATGGCCATATTTGAACTGCTGGACTACATTGTCAATGAAGTAAGTTTATAATGTATTGCCTGGACTTCTCTCAGATGGTCTTTGTAAATCCTGTTTTTTTAGCTAGTTAATATAGCTTGAAAGTGGAGATTTTCAGTCATCACATAAATTACCGAAAATGCCCAGAAAGGAAAGATTTTGCAATCTGCTGCTGGAGGGGTAGGTTGCAAATTAGGTAAATATAAAGATTTGTGGTGTGGTGAGCACCCGTTATCCACGTGTAAATGAACTAAAAAGGGGGTTATCAAGAATGATGAAGGTTGATTCGAGGTGCTTTAAAATAATTTTCATTGTTACAAAATCTACTTTTTCCTGATTGATCTGTGAATTTGTAAAATAGTGAATCCAATGCATTGTATTTTTCTTTTTCTTTCTTATTGTTTTTCACTAATTTTTTAATGCATATTTATTTATTATAGTTATTTGGGTATTTATTTAGTTATTTTAGTAGGGAGCTGCAATAAAGTATGTATATATGTAATTATGGACAACAAAGCTTTATCTTAACGTGTGGATGGAAAGTGTCTCAAAACATGTTATGAATGTTATACTTATTTCCAGGTGCGTGCACATGGATATAGAGTTGACACTATGAGAATGAATATATGAAAATCATATATTTGAACTGTGGATAAATGATTGAATATGTGAATGATCATCGCAGTTATGAACACTAATTAAGCAGTAGTGAAAAGAAAGCCTGAAAATTTTTCAAATTTTTTCAATTTTTTTTCCAGGCTTTCCTTTCACTACTGCGCTTTAAGTGGTGTTCATAACTGCGATGATCATTCACATATTCAAAGAGTTGACACTATTAGGACTTTTTTCTGTTACTGTCGACTCCAGTTTCATTTGTTCAATGATGTTATGAAATTCAGTGAACTAAACTGAACTGAGAATCATGTTGGGACTTATGTAGATAGTGTTCTCTGTATTTGCCCCAAGACTCTGGAATACAGTACCTCCAGCTTTGTGCAGATTGAATTCGATAGATAGTTTTAAAGGGCTATTAAGACCATTATTATTATTATGAGGATTTTTTATCACACCACTAGATGTATTGGTGGTCACGTATTCCTAGATCATCAGGTTATTTCCCATAGCCTTAGATGTCTAAGGTTTTTCTCAAAATTCTTGCTGTGCCAACAAGCAGACTTTCTGGAGTAGGTTGAAGATTCCAGGTGTTCCTATCTTAGCAATCCACATCCTCAAGTTTTTAGTCACTGCCCCAAGTACCCCAACTACAACTGGGATAACAGACATGCTTCTGCAATTCCACATCTTTTGTATTTCCATTTTTAAGTCCTGATATTATTATTATTATTATTATTATTATTATTATTATTATTACACACAGGGCCTTGGGTTCAGACTGCCGTGGTAGAATTCTATAGTCACATACTTTTTTTCTTGCATGGGCCTTAACCCATTTGGTCTGACGATCGATCAACAGTGAAGTAGATTGCAGAGCAAAGAAAATCATCAACTATGGCATATTATTCTGTTTCTTAATACTAACTGGTATGAAAAAAAGTAACTTGTATGAAGTCAGGAAAGCAGAATATCATTCAGATGTTGGGATTGAATAGTCATCACTTATCATTAATTTTGTTTATTAGCATTTGGGTATGATCAAATATGCCTTACAACACTGGCCGGGAGATTTTTACCAGAATGCTTGAGTGCAGTTAAAAAGTGCTTCCCCCCCCCCCCCAACCTAGAAGGAAGCCAGTTTTAATTACCTTCTTTACATTGAAGCTAATGGCTTGTTTCTTTTTGACAGCCTCCCCCCAAGCTGCCATCTAACCAGTTTTCAAATGAGTTTTGTGAGTTTGTCAACAAATGGTAGGTAGTTTGGTCTCTTTCTTATATCCAAGAGGCCTTCTCTGTTGTAAATTGCGCCTTTGCTCTAGATAGGCAATTACTATTTAAGGTATATAATACAACTGTTTAACATGTTTGGTTTGGTTTGAGCAAACTAATATCTTTTTCATTTCCAGTCAATAAACTCTCAGCATTCTGATGTTGGGTGTAAAAAGTCAACATGTTTTTTGTTTTTAGTCTTGTAAAGAATCCCTCAGAGAGAGGAGACCTCAAGGTACTGATGGTAAGAGTTTATACTTCTCATGCTCATTGGTAGCTGTGAACACTGTGAAAGGATTAATTTTTTGGCAAGGAGGGGATTGTATGTCGTGTATATTCACCTGAGAGTGAAGTGCTACAATACAGGTCATTAGACCTTGGGACACTTGTCAGAGTCGTGCAAAAACTAGTAAACTAGACACTACATACTTCTTTCCTTGGAACAGTAACATATTTTCTCCTTTTACTGCCGTTTTTCAAGCCCCCCTCCCCCCAGGCAATGTCAAAACATGAGGCAGGCCCCACGCAGGGGGAGGGGCTCAACAGTACAATGTCTCGAGGGCAATCGTTTGTTGAGTCGAGCTTTGTGGATACGTTACTAATTGCCAGTTACGATTAGTTAAGCAAAAAAAGGTAATTAAATTCTTGTTTTAAAACACTGCTTTTTGTTGCATGCTGTAAGTATATTTTCACCACACCATGTTAGTTTTAAATGTATTTCCAGCCATTTCAGAGGACTTTAAGCATTTTAAATTTGACTCACGCTAACATGTTTGAAGTGCGCCCCCCACTTGCAAATTTGCTGCATGGGCCCTGTGAGGGCCATCCAAGGACTAATTAATCAAAATAACTGAGACTATTAAAACTTAACATTGTATGGGGGATAGGGAGAACGCAGGAACTTATGGCCCACATTGTAGGGATGCAGGACAAGTGCTGCCGTGGTGGATGTCCCTGCTTCACAGACTTTACATAATTTGCTGGGTCTGTTAAATGTTTTGAGTATAAATTCGTTTTCATCATTTTCGTAGGACCATCCTTTTGTGAAGAAATCAGAGTCAACGCAAGTGGACTTTGCTGGCTGGGTGTGCAATGTAGCTGGTCTCTAGCAAGCCATGCCAGAGAGCAGTGGATGAAAATGGACAATATTGAAGTATTGTTATGGAAGAAGATTATAACCCTTATTTAACTTCCATCTCTGGAATGAAGATGTTACAAGGACTAGGAGTAAAAAGGAAGACATGCGGTATGCAGTGGAATTCTTATAAATGTGGTGTGTTTGGATGGCAGTAAGAAAGCACAGTACATAAGTGGGATTAATCATTCAATGGCTAGATGATGCACATGCTAAGACAGCATCTCAGATCTATGGATCTTTTCTTTGTTGTGTCTGGTTTTGTCAGTGCATTAATGCAGCTTTTTATGATGGTTGTGAAGTGTTATGTCTGAGAAGTGGAACGAAAAGAACACTAGGAGGTCACGGTAGGGATAGGGTGGGGTGCGTGCCTCGAAGAGCACCCTCCCCACCCCAACTTGGCTGTCCAAGTTTCTTTCGTGCTCATACCAGTCCAGGTACAACTAAGTTGTGCAAAATATAATTGCGTTGCTTTGTAACAATTTTCTTTAATTATGATTGAGCTTTCTTTGTGTATGTGCTCATTTTATGAAGAAGCTTTTTCCATCGAATTTACTGTAAATCCTCTATTTTATTTCCTCTCGTTGCAACATGTTACCCACCCTACGGTTTGCCGAGTTAATCTCTCCCAATGGAAGCCAAGTTGTTCAACCCTAACTCATGTATTAGATGTGCCAGGAAACCCAAACACCACAAGAAATTGACCTTTTCTGTTTGTATGCTATACGTTATGGTTTCAATCATTTGGAAGCTATTCTTTTCTGTTTGAAACCGAAAATTTTGGTCTTCCCAGATATACAACTGGCAAATCATAAGTGCTGTCTTCCCTTGCCTTCCCTCTTCCAAGATCAAGTACTAAATAGAGGATTTACGGTTCCATAGGATTTTGCTAGAGATTGTATTGTATAGTGATAAAGCTGTTCTATCAGGAATTTTTCCAAGCGCAAGGGGAAGTGCTAGAATGTAGATACAAAGAGATTACATGCTTTCATTTTGTATTATATCCATCAGAAAGGGGAAACTATCCGCAGCTCCAGAGGCTTTGTTAGACAGGCATTTTTTCCTTGCAATGTGCAATATTGCTGAAAAGCGGATTGCAAGTCGAGTTACTGAATAGTTGTCGCATATTGCAATTTATGTTGCAGCAGTGTTGTGAAAGAGAAAGGACTGCTCTACATTTCCAGCACTTTCTGCATATATTTTTTATCATCAAGGCAAATCCTGCAGAATAATGGAAGAACATAGTCTAGTCTTATGATTTTCAATATTGCCTTGCAAGTTGCAATCATAACACGTATTTTTTAGCTTGTCTTGTAATCCTCTCATTACCTCTGCATCGCTTCCACCAGAAAATTATCTTGTTTAACATCACCTATAGTGATATTTCTCTGTGGACAGTTCATAGTCCCCTATCTTTCCCTGTGATGTTTGAGATGTCGATGGATCTCACAGGCCTGGTGGTTGCACTCGGCTGATTTTCCCACCAAAATGCAGCCCTGTTAAAAATGTGCTAGTCTTTGACGAATTTGCTACCTACATTATTTGCCCCTTACTTCACACTTGGATTTCACTGTAAGTTCTCTAGTAGGCAATGGTTGGGGGGGGGGGGGTAAGGGTCACTGGCAATTGGGGGGGGGGGGGTAAGGGTCACTGCCAATTGCTACCTACTACTCTAGCTATGGTGCCCACTGCTCAGGGTTTTCCTTTTTTGGCTAGCGACTGGAGATTTTTGCTGCCTACAACTAAATTGAAATCCTTGCTGTCAATAGTTTTTTCGCTCTTAAAACAAAACAGATGACCTAGATGGTTGCATCTTTGGCACTCAATCAGGAAGTAACGCACCCACTATTCTCGCCTGCTTTGCTCAAGTCGACAGCAACTTCATTTGAAAAGGAAAACCCTGACTGCTACAAAACATTTTGACAGGGCTGCTGAATCAACAGAGTTCCATTGCTTCCATGCCGAGTCCAACCAAAAGAACACGAATACCATCTATGGATGACTTCTGGAATTTAGAGATGAGATGGTTCCAAAATCATTCCTTGCAATGTTGAAATAGGGGGCTGTGAACAGTCTAATTATTCTGCTAAGAATTGTAATGAGCCTCACGTAACAACTGAGAAGCTCCTCTGATTCCTTAGTCTCTGACAATAAAGGGGTATGACTTGTAAGTGAAGTGTAGAAAGCACAGTTGTGCAGTGTTGCCCCATTCTACTTCGTGCAGCTGAGCGTTTCTTGTGGCAGCGCAGTATTTTAATTGGGTTGAACTAGGCATGAATCCCAGATGTGGGAAGAAGTGATAATTTAGATTTCCAAAATATGACTTTTCCTGCATTTTAAACTTTTCATTGTGAGGAGCTGGGTGTTGGAACCCATAGATCTGCCTCTGTTTAATCCCCGGGGTCTTATTTTTGCCTCCCACTGAAACTTTCAACATGCATGTTTGTGAAACATATTTTCTGACTCCCTGACTGGCCTTGATTGAAGTTTGTTTGCGGACCTGTATCTTTCTGGGGAAAATCAAAAAGTGAATTCATGTTTGTGGTCTAGGTTTGTTTGTATTGTTAGAGCCGCAAGCGACAAGCACGCAAGCATAATAAGCCTATGCCAAGTGAAAACGAACATTACGTAAGCGAACGCAAGCACAAGGAAAAAGGAAAAATTTTGATCCTTGTACTTGCGCTCATGCTTATACTTGAGTCAAGCCCGTTTTTACAGTGAAATAAGCGCTCTTGTGCTTGCGCTTATGTTTGTGCTTGTACGGTTTTGCGTTTCAAAGCTCTGTGATTCGTCAGCAAAACTCGCGCCACTCCTCAACAAAAGCTTACCTGGCCTGTTCGCGCGCTTTTGCCGATGCTTAGCTCCAGCCACACGTTTTTGCTTTGATTGTGCTTGGCTCGCTGTGCTTTGCCCGCTTGTGGTTGGCTAGAGTTATACCGGTAGTTTGGACACTTCCCAACCGTAAAACGTACCCTGTTAGTCGCTTCAATTATCTGGCTGTAGGGGCGGGGGAGGATTAACATCAGTGAGAGGCAATAGAAGGGGTGGCCAACGTTAAGCCCCGTTCAAACGGTAGTGATAGTGAACAATTATTCACCGAAGTGGAGGTGAATAGTGGTGGATATTTACCAAGCCGCGAAGCGGCGAGGTAAATATCCACCACTTTCACCGACACTGAGGTGAATAATTGTTTTAGTATATACCACACAAGCTGAAATAATTAGCGGACCAAAACGTTTCTTTATGTGTGACAATATACCGGCAAGCGGCCGGAAATTGTAAAATCTCGCGCGCCGGCTGCTCGGAGGTGAATAGTGCTTGCTAACAACTTCCGAGTTAACCAATCAGAGCGCGCGAAAAAGCACTATTCACTTGTGTGGTATTTACTAATTGATGATAGTCGATGATAGTTTTAACTATCACGCGCGTTTGAACACGAACTATCATGCACTATCATCGACTATCATGAACTATCATTCACTTTGAACCTGCTCAAATATCTCATGATAGTTGATGATAGCTTGTGGGGCCGTTTACCAGGGGCACCCAACGACAAGTTTCGGTGGAGGGTAATTCACCTTGGGCTTTCGGCGTCGATTAAGGAGTGCACTCGGATTTTCGTAGCTAAAACGTGGGCTAAAAGATTCGCAATTGGGTAATCACAGCCCCTGAGGTTTTCGGAAAGGTCGTAATTGCTGTTTTTGGCAGTCAAAAACGTCAGCTAGCATTCTCGGAAAGAAAATAGTTCCCTAGAAAGTTCGTGGAAAGTTCATTTGAGCTTGCATTTTCTCAAAGGAAGATTTCATTCCTTAACATTTTCGGGCAACATATATTAAAATTTCAGCTAGGGAATCAGAACAGATGAACTTCTTCTAGCTTATGAAAACATGACTTTAAACAGACTTCAAACACCATAAAGTACTTAAAAAGGCCTAATTTCTACAGCTTTTGGTTGAATTAGTCGTTGGGAGCCCCTGGTTTACCTAAGGATCTAACGTATTAATGGATCTAAGAAAATTTACAACTTGTGTAAAACCTGAGATATTTACAGTCAAATAACATTAGACTATATATTTACAGTTAAAGAAGGTTAGTTGTTCAGGCAGTGGCTCATGGTTTCCGCAGTGGGCCCGCGGCTCTTTGCGATAAAACGAAACAGGAAAATTCCCAGTGAAACCGAAAAAAAAGATAATTGTTGAACAACCAGCCAATCAAATTAGTTGTTCAATAGGCGTTTTAATAATTAGTTACTGGTCAACAACAATGACGTTAGCCAGTGCCCTTAGAATATTAAGAACTCTTCAGAAAAGAGATAATAATGTGAGAAGCACTTCGCTTTGCCACTTTAAGCCAAGAACAGGTATTTTCAAATAAAGGAATCCGGAAGTGACGTTAAACTTCTTTCCTTCCGTTCTTTACTATACTTTTATTGATTGCGCACCGTTTCGCAATGGGTGAATGATTTACTTGACACAACCTCGTTCCCAGGGTCTCTTCTCTTCCCGCCCCCTGGAGCGAGAGAGACCCTGGGAACAAGGTTGTGCTTGACATTGCCTTTTCGCATACTAACTATGCTTTTCGCGTAGAAAATTCTATGCTTTTTAAAATTATTGTTCCAGGAAACAGGTCACGCTAGCAGCGACACAGCCATTGTGATGTAGAAACTATGCAAGAACCGGTAATTTACGAATACTCGAGACAATTTCAACTGGATCTGTAATTACAGTTTGTTGACGTCAAGCCAATGGGTATACTATAAGGAGCAAGCAATCAAGCTACAGTATTTCTGTTAGCACTTTCAACTCTAACCCTCAGAGAAAACTTACAGAACCAACAAACTCAACCCACTTATGACGTCGAGTCCGGGAATCGAACCTGGGACACATTGGTGGAAGGCAAGCGCTCTCACCATCCCTGCTCGCCCCCACCCCACCCCTACCCCCCCACCACCCCCCCCCCCCGATGTGTTTACATATGAAGTCAAAGACGTCACACATGACCGGCCCCAAAAGGAACTTAAATATCTATAAATAGATATGATAGACGAATCAAAATAAGGCGTTGAAAGATGCCAAAATAAAGACCTTGATTCTTCAGAGGTAGTAATCAAACAAAAAGGTCGGCATCAGCGTTTCGATGTTGGAAAAACACGAGAACAGGAATTGGCGTAAACGTTTTAGAAGCAGGTTAGTTTCCTACTTAATCACTGTCACAAAATAATTACTTCTCTTCTGTGAAGCTCTTGTCTGTCTAATAATATCGCCGGAGCTTCCGTCTTTGCGTTCTAATCCTAGCAAACTTCAGTGATGTAAACTTGTTTAATTGTTCCCGTTTCTAGTGAATGTTTTTATTTCAAATGAAGCGATGCTTTTGTAGTTGTTACTCCGCAAAGACTTTCAGGTTCATCGATCGCATGCATGAACTTAACACACAGCTTTCATTCTGTTAGCAATCCGGCCGCAACCCGAATAGAAGTTGCAGAAGGTGAGCACCTGACTGAAATTTGCTGAACTATTTTTGGGTTTAGATAATGCTCTTCGCTGGTTATAAGAAGCGAGAATGCGTTATAATATCTGAGAAACACCTCGTTTCCATTGTTGAAGCACAAAGCGACAGACGAAGTGAAGCACATCAAAGTTATGCCGACTCAACTGGTAGTTTAATAGGCCTTGAATTCGTGATCATTAAACAGTTCAGCTATAATAACTGTTCCTAGAGTGTCGGTTTACATAATTCAGGCTCAATAGCGCTCTCTGTTCTGATTCAATGTGAATGTTGCGAGCTTTCTGGGGGTGTTTCTCTGAGTCCTGGAAATTTAGGCCGACAAATAGGCATCCGTTATGATCCGTTATGTAACTCCGACTATCTCTGTCACTCAGTACAGTGCTCAGAAATCATTGAAACAATTAATAAAATGAAGCAAATGTATGAGAAGCACATGAAAAGAAACAACTGTTATGCATTAAATGTCTTAGTACTTAGTGCAGGATTTGGTTTTTAGGCGTTGAATTTTTCATCAAAGAGTAAAGAATAGCCAACTTTTTTATTGACGTTATTGTTTTCATTGCTATTGTTATCAACAATATTAATGGCTTCCAAGAGCTGTAAACCCGATGGTATCAGTTGATTGTTATAAATGTGTCAAGATTTAGTCATCTATAATTGTTAGTACTAAGAAGTTTACTAACGGAAGTTACTAGAATGTTCTCCACAATGTGAATGAGAGCTCTTTCCGGTAAATCAAAACTTGGAAAATTCCCAGTGATACTGAAAATATCGTGTATGCTTAATTTAACCGATGGTATGTAACCAACAATGACTCAGGGCAGGGTTCACGTTCCGTTCCGGCGACCTGGAGTAAGTTTAAGTCTTCATGTTTGGATAAAACTTTGAGAACACCAAAGGAAATCAGGGGCACCCAACGAGCCAAATGGACCAAAAGCTGTAGAAAGGCATTTTTAAGTACCTTATTGAAATCCATTTAAAGTGATGTTTTCGTTAGCTAGAAGAATTTGATCAATTCGGATTCCTTAGCTGAAATTTTAATTGCACGAGAACTGATTAGGGAACAAAATCTTCGTTTGAGAACCGAAATGCCAGGTGAAATGAACTTTCCGCGAACTTTCTAGAGGACTATTTTCTTTCCGAAAATGCTTGAACATACTCGGCCACAGCAGGGGAGGGGGGTCGGGGATAAAAGCAATTTTCACTGATCCGAGCAATGAAATGAACAAAAAACAAATCCTAAATGTAAAAATTTAACAGCCCCTAACCGTATTTACCTCAGAAATTTCGCATCAGTGAATTTCCAAAGCAGTTAGAGTGAAGATATTTTCTTTACGTCCCTGCTTCCCATGTCACGTACCCGCGTCCGTCCCCAATATCACGTCCCCACGTCCCACATCTCGCGTCCCCGCGTCCCACGTCCCCGAACACGTGTCCCTGCGTCCCTGTCCCCAAGTCCCCGTCTCACTTTTAGACACAACCGCAATACTGTGAGAAATACGCCACTTTGCAACTTAAAGTTCAGCTGTTATGTTTCGGTACAAAATATATCGAACTTCCTGTCGCTTTGTGCTCCAAACCTGACTCAGTGTTAAAGAACGACGAACGAATTGAAACGAATCGTGAGATTATGTTCGATAGAGATACATATTGATGTAAGAATTGCATTCCCAGACGATGAGTTGATGGGGCAAAGTAGCTCACGCGTACGCAGTTGTTGAAAGCTTTTGCCGAAGAACCATGAGTTTATTATTGTCTACCTTATTAGAATTCGAGGAGAAACGCCTATCATCACAAGAAACTTTCCGAATTAATTTCAATTTTGAACGTTATTCGCATAAAATACTGCAATATAATTTTATATGTCTCGGTTGCTGGACTTTATGAAGGAAGTAAACTTGTGAAATCTGATATTCGGTCGTCTGAAGGAAGCAGAGACAAACAGCTCATTCATGATGAATGAGCTGTTTGTTTCTGCTTCCTTCAGACGACCAATATTTTTTTTAAAGAACAAACGGGTCTGACAGGCTGGAAAAGCAAGGGGTTTATCTTTTCCCTTTTTGACCTGCCTGAGGGGGTTTTCCCTCAGTTATGAACTCCGTAGTCTGAGCATAGGGCTATTTACATTTTAACATCGTTTGTGCGAGATGCCGTACACAAGCCGATTTTTTTATCGCCGATTTTTAACGCAAAATTTTGTTGCCCGTATTTTGTTGGAGTTGGTGCGTGTAACACCCCCGCCGTTGACTTTTAACGCAACATCGTCCCAGAATGCACCAGAATACTCTCATTGTCCGCCATATTTGTTGGTCAGGAGTCTGAGCTCAACGTTGCCGACAATGTTACATTAAAAATCGTCTCGTGAAACGTACCGTTGCCTACGGTTGGCGCAACAAAGTTGCGTTAAAAGTTGTCTCGTGTAACATGGAGTAAAAATTAGAAACGTAGGTTAATTAACCCCATAATTCAGGGCTCACCCCGGGGGAGGTACTCCCCCACATGGGCTATATAGGTATGTGCCACGGGATAGGGTATAGTTTTGAGGTTCTCGATCCTTAACCCTTTGCACACCAAGTCAGTGCTATTTATTTTACCAGAGTTTGGGCAATAAATAGTCTGGGACTCTTAACGTCTTCATATATGGAGTTATTATGAAAATATCTGCTCGAGTGTAGTGCGATTGTCTCTTTTAGAGTGGTTTTCTGAGCTATTTTCCACTGCAGAAGCCCCTATACTGGCACCATTAAGCTAGAATGTGGCGAGCCTTTGAAAGAAATCAGAGGTGAGAGGCGGTTTCATGTTGACAGAGATGCCAAAGTTGTTTTGATTTAAACGTGGCCACTCAAATAATGAAGCTGTCTCTCTAGCCGTTCTCCAGGATCTACCAAGGCAAATTGGTCTAGTTTTGACTGCTAAAAAAGCTCATCGGTGCAACATTTTGCTGTTAGTACTGGGTGGCCCCACACTTATAAAAAAAACTATGAAATGAACCGAAGGAGAGTTCAATGCTCGTGGCGTGGTAAGTTCTACGAATCTCCCAGAATTCGTTACGGCCGGAACGAAGCAAGTTAAAACACACGAGATTGGCTCTCAGAAACGGGCTAAAGCGTGGCTGATAGAAATTGTGAGAGAAAATTCTCATGGCAGATACCATGGGGAGAACTTGAGGTTTATTGTAAATGTAGAATTTTGGTTTTTGAACAATATTGTGGGTTAAAAACTGCACGTCAAAAAAGTGCAATTTTTGGTGTCATTCTTCGGCCGAAAAATTAGTATTCTGGACTTTGTTGCCAAACGAACAGTGTCATACAACAGAAATCAGGAGTTTTAGGCAATCTCTTAGTTGTGGTAATGAGAAGACACACCTGTTGGTGCAATCCACTTGTTATCATGACTTTGTGATTAAAACTAAACAAGAAGGAAATCAAAGCAGGAGTGGGGTATTTACCTGGACACTATGTCCAGCTAGTACGTTAAGGGTTTAATAGGGTATCACTTTTGCCCATGTTGGCATAGTGTTCTCGGTGTGATCCTTAGATCAGATTAGAGTGCGTAAATACCCAGCTAAACGAAAAACAAATGATCGGTCTGTTAAAATTGAACTATCCGTTAAAGTATGAGTAAAACGATTTTCTGAAAGACTGTGTTTTTCCGTGGCGGTTAATAAGGTGTCAATTTTCGGGATTGGGCCTTAAATTGGGAATCCAATTTTCGCTTGCTTCATCCTTTAATAGGGTCAAGGTTTAAGACCCTTCGCGGCACACGCATCTGATTTATGAGACTAGGATTCTTTTATGATGTGGCAAAATATAAACAGGAAAGAAAAAAAGAAAGAAAGAAAGAAAGAAAGAAAGAAAACTCAAAGAGTAACAGTTGCTTGGACCATAAGGGTACAATATAGTTCTAGTAAACGTCAGACTTGTTTTCAAAGCGAGTTTTGAGGCGCTCCCTCAAGATATAAAATCAATTTTTATTATACGCAGTGTATTCGATTCGTCTCTAATTCCGACCTACCGAACTTGTGGCTCATTGCTAAAAACTGTTTAAACTATTTCGGATGGAAATGACGCCGCGCAAAGTTCAGGCATTTCCTCGTAAGGCAATGTCTATGAGGTTATTGGCTTTGGCCACACTGCACCAGTACATCGACAAAGCTACTTCTTTACTTTCTACAGTTAGACAAGGCGATTAGGACCTACAAGCTCCATTCTTTGACGTAGCAATGTCAAACGAGAGCGGAAGACAGGCTAGTCAGCCAATTAAAATTCCACAAAAAGATAGGGGTTAGTATTTTCGATCTTTTGTCAATCAGTTCCTAGTCATATTGTCAGTGTGTTACATACTAGTTATGCAACGCTTTCGAGTGGCATACCGTGGAATATCCCACGAGTCACTTGTATTTAGTTTTTGGTATACACACGAGCCTTTGGAAGGTTCGGTGGAATACTGACGAATATACAACGGCTTTGCTGCATTCTGATTGGCTGTTTTTTCTATGGCATGGTATATAAACAAATATAAAAATATACCACATGTACAGCAATTCGCCGAAAACTTATGCCTTTGATACGTGCAATACATCTCTATCAAAGTAATTCTTGTTTCCTATCGTTTTCTTTTTTTGCTGATTTTTTAAATTTCCTACATTATTGTCTAAATCAATTGTTTACATTTATTTAACAATTGGGGGAGCGGCTGATAAAACTGATCAAGGTATTTCGAACTTTGTGGATCTCTTGGGTATTTTCGTTCTAGTGTCATTTGCGAGCTGTTGGAGGCATGATTAGCGCTAATGCGGGTTACCTACTATAGTAACCTTTGATCACAGTTAACCTAGGATTAGCGCTGATGCGGGTTACCTACTACAGCATTCTTTTCGTTTTCATCACAGTCAACCCAGGATTAGCGCAAATTCGGGTTACTTACAGCACAGCAACCTTTTGGTTTTGATCACAGTCAATCAGGAGCCCATAACTAGGAGCGTACAACATATGCCAGGGTATTTTTACAGACCGATCTATTTTTAGACCATCACAGCAACAGGAACGAGAGTTGGTTGATTTTCTCCGGCAACCCGGATGCGTCCGCTTCATAAATTCGCCTTTCTTTTTAACAAGAGCTCAGGCTTCTGTTTATAAAATAATTCTACGAAAAGCATGTAAAACAACTGAGAAAACGACGAACAAGTGAAGAGACTTAGGTCCCGTCCACACTAATGCGTTTTCAAAAGTATCCGTTTTCGGTGTACTCGAAAACGTATCAATAGATTCGCGTCCACACTACCATTCTTGCAGCGTTTTCTACTATCCATACTAATGCGTTTTGAAACGTATCCGTTTTCGGTGTCATCGAAAACACATCAATAGATCGGCGACCACACTACCGTTTTCGCAGCACTAAATTAAACACTAAATTAAATTAAAAATGATGTGACGTAGGGTAAACTATGAAAACCAAGGTAAGATCGAAAAGAGCAAGATTAAGATCGAAACAAGGTATTATTGCTAGCATCGGGAAAAGCATGCTTTCATCCGCCATGTTTGATTCACAAAAGATGCGAAACCTGGGTACAGCTCACGTGGTGCGGATGACGTAAGCGTTTCATTTCGATGCTTTTTCGGCTGTCTACACAATACGGTTTGCGCCACCGTGTTTTCATCTATTCACACTAGAAAAACGAGGCATTCTCAAAACGATACGTTTTCAAAAGACTTGAAACCGTTTTCGAAAGTCTTCTAGTTCATATGCGTTTTCGGGCGTTTTAGTGTGGACGATAGGCGAAAACGCATCAAACTGTACGCGTTTTCAAACGTAAACGCATTAGTGTGGGTGGGGCCTCAAAATGACACCAAACTTTGTGCGTGAACACCGCATGAAGTCAACACATCAATAATGGGCAGATTTAGCTAAGACAACGCAACATGAAATAAGCTAACTTGTTTCACGTCGCACTGACAGCATTTAATATGCATTTACACTGCATTTAATTTTATTTAATAAGCAGCTTTACCTGTATTTTAATTTAGTAGTAATGTATTGTACACGACCCTTACAAGCTTTCAGCCTTCATATACATCGTGTATAAATAAAGGCAACCTACCTACCTACCTATCTACCTAAGAACCTGAAAGCGCGTGGAAAGGACTGAACTCTGCTTCCGGTGCTCAATTTGCTGCTCTACCATTGGTCAAGTCATTCTCGCCCCAGAGCCTCCGTTTCTTTTGGGCACGTGGTCGGAGAAACGGAGGGCTCTGGCTGCAGCAATTACCGGATGTCCGTAAATCACGGAGATCCGGTAGCGCATGTCATATAGCCAAGAATGTATTTGCTCATGCTCAGATATGTATCCTCTGGGAGGGAGTGACAGTCCAGCTTTGGCTTTTATGAGGCTGGCTTGAAAGCTGGCTCGACGAGGCTTTGAAAGAGACTAATTTCATTGAAATTAGAAAATTTACTATAGGAAAAGCGCACAACAACCTGCCTTGCATGCAGTAGCTGTACAGAAACGAGACTGGCTGTGTATTTTGCCCACGGGGTTTTGAAAATCGTTGATATTGCAGCTTATCTCGTTCGTGGTGGACCATAGATCTTTATACGGTTGAAAGCAGTTGTGTTCTTGTAGTTTCGCCACTGAATGTGCTTATTCCCGACCAAATTGAAAAGTTGAAGGCACTACGTGTTGGCTTGAAGGTTTATAAGCAAGGTAACCAAGACTTACTTCGAGCAATTGGTGAGAACGTCAAATTCCCTTGTTGATTTGTGCAAAATATTTCTCACTCGTAACGGTAAGTGCAAACGAATGGCTCTGGGAACGAGAATGACAGGAAGTGCGCAGTAATTCATCAAGTAATTCTTGGTGCGCATTCACTTTTTATTAGCCAATGCAAAAATTCGAATTTTCCTTTGCAACCAGAGCCACTCGTAACGGTATGTCCAAACGAGTGGCTCTGGGGGTGAGAATGTGGTCAAGTCGGTTCTTAGATCTGCGCGCGCCGTTGTCACAGTCGCCACGTTTGTCTTGCTAAATCAACCTTTAATGAGCGGAAACAGCGGCACTGCACGTGTAAATACTTGTCATGTCATTGGGGCTCCCGTGGGAGTCAGTAATATTCGCGGGAAATTCAATCTAAAAATAAACTGGTCTGTGAAAACGACGTGACAGGAATATTGGGCAGTTTTACGCTCCTTGTGATCGGCTTCTGAGTCAACCCAGTATTAGCGGTAATCCGGGTTACCTGCTATAGCAAGTTATAGCTTTTGATCACAATCAACCCAGGATTAGTGCTCATGCGGGTTACCTAGTTTTGTAACCGAAAAGTTTTGATCACAGAAAACCCAGGACTAGTGATAATGCGGCTTATCTACTATAGCAACCTTTAGGTTTTGATCACAGTTAACCCAGGATTAGTGCTAACGCGGGTTACCTACTTTTGCAACCTTTTGGTCTTGATCACAGTTACCCCAAGATTAGTGCTAATCGGGACTCCAACAACTTATCTCATTGTGTCGTCAGTCATCTTTTCGCTTTCCTTGTATTTTGAAGTAATCTATTCGTTGGTTTGATGGCATACACTTTTCCTACAAATCGTGGTCAAACTTTCGGACACTTTGCTAAATCGCGCTCACAAAATAAACCTTTGTAACAGGATAACATGTGTGCGCCCACGATGCGTTTCAATAAATTTCTTTTTTCTTAACCTCCATACTTGTACGCCAGGACTATGTTTGATTATAGCCATTGAAACGTTTCTACTTGGTCAAATGCTAGAGCGCATTTCATTTGGGGAATTAAAGGGGTAGGTGCGTGTCGGGTGACCAGATCTATTCAGTTCTTTAGCGTAAAGTTTACACTCTTTGTAAATAAAATTCTAGGGTTACGTACTGCTTGTCCGGAATGAAGCTCGCGCTACACAAAATATCAATTGTTCACTCAACATCTTTTGATCGTAACACACATCAAATTATAGTAAGGGAAAAAGGCCTGGCAACGAGGTTGAACAGGCGCACAGACGTAATGTTTGTCGAGGGCGTAGATTGAAACAGCTATCATGCAAAGAAATGGATGAAAAAAAAAATACTCTAATTGTTTTATATCGTCACTTTGATGGCCGAAGATTACTAGGAAGCTCTGGTATGAAGCACGTCCGTAATGTACTCTTTGGCGACCTCTCTAAACCTAGCTACCCCGTCCCCCCCCCCCCCCCCCCCCACCCGGCCTGAAATTCACCCTTCATATTTCACAGCCTCGATCGTACCAGGAAGACGGAACAAGAGAATATCAGAAAAGGAAGTTTCCGAGTTTCATAACACCCTCTTTTTCGGAGGAACACAGTCAAAAGCGATACCTTGTAATACTCATACCTATCATGAGATAAGTCGTACCTTTCAGAACAAAAGAAAACAATTCGAGGTTTGTGAACATTAATATAAGCAAAATATGTTCTTTGTGTTAGATAATTTTGTATTTGAACGTGAAATGATCATATTTTGTGAATCCAAGGTACTTATAAATAAAATAAAATCTCTTTCTTTCTTTCCGTCCGTCATCCATGCAAATAGTTGTTCAGGCAATGGATTATCATTTTTCGCAGTGGGCCCGCAGTTGTTTACGATAAATTGAAAAGGAAAAATTCCCAGTGAAACCGAAAAAAATGATAATTGTTGATGAGCCAATGAAATTAGGTGCTTCATAGGCTTTTTAATAATTGATTATGTCAACAACAATTTTGGAAATCGGTTCCTTTAAGCTCGGTGCGCTGCAATCATATAACAAGACTTACCGTAAAAGCTCTTTTAAGCCCCCCCCCCTCGCTAATAAACCCCCCATTTGGGAGTTGGTTTTGTAATTAGCCCGCCACTCCTTTTGGGACACGAGATTTTGTAATTATTCCCTCCTATTCCCTCTTACGACGAATAAACTTTATGCGGCCCTGTTGGTTTGTGTTTAAACAAATCTACAATAAAACACACAATACTGTTTCCTGCTCGGTAGTATATAATGAAGTTTCACTATTGAACACGAAAGCGGCGTGTTCAAAGATTTGAAATAACCCCCCCCCTCTCTATTAAGCCCCCTTTCGAATAAACCTACCGTTAATAAGGCCTGATATTAAACAAGCCCCCCCCCCCCCCCCGGGTGCTTAATAGAGCTTTTACGGTAAGTAAGTTAAAATGTATTTGGATAAATCGGTAAGGATTTTGAGAACTCTGCAGAAAAAAAATTAACCAATTGAGACAATAGAGTGAGTAGCATTTCACTTTGCCACTTAATTCCGGAAGTGACGTATCATTTCTTTCCTCTCTCCCTTTTCTTTCTGATTGTGCTCCGTTTCGCAATGAGCGAACAGTTTAAAATGACCTACTCAACGTTGCCTTTTCGCGTAGAAAATTTCCCAAATAAGTTTTAATTGTTCCAGGAAACAAGCCACGCTAGCAATGACGCGGCAAATGTGATGTGCAAACTGTGCAAGAACCGATACAACTTAAAGACCCCAGAAGGGGAGGGGCTGGCAGGGCTATAGCCCTAATTGGTTATGTAAGCAACAATGACGTACGTTGTAAGTCGTAAGTCGGTGGTTTTTTTCGTTGCCCTGAGAGTATTGAGAACTCTTCAGAAATAAAAATCAATTATTAAATAAATGATACTGAAAGAAGCACTTCACTTCGCTTCGTGATCTACAAACTCTGCAAGACCCGGGCAATTTCACTGACCCGGATCTGCAATTACAGTTTGCTGACATCAAGGCAAGGGTTATGGGTATGCTATAAAGAGTCGTCTCGTTATCAAGCTGCAGGGTATGCTCACACAGGACCGGCCCCAGCATGCAGGAGCTCTTGAATCAGAAGTCCATAAATTAACTTTAAATAGATATGATAGGCTTATAGACCAATCAAAATAGAAGACGTTGAAAGGGCGTATAACAACAGTGCCAAAAAATGAATATATCAAAATAGTTTAATTCTTCTGAGAATGTAATCAAACCAAGAGATCGACATCAGCTGAAGTACGCGTTTGTTTGGATAAAAAGGCGAGAACAGGAGATGGCGTAAAAGGTTTAGCTGCAGGTTACTTTTCAACTTTATCAGTAAGTGTCACAAAATCATTAATACTCGGCTGTGAATCTCTTGTCTGACTAATACTATAGAGCTTCCGTCTTTGCCGGTTCCAATCTAGCATACTTCAGTTAAGCAAGCTTGTTTGATCCCCTATCATATGTTTATTTTAAATGAAGTGATACTTTGTTAGACTTTCATGTTCATAGACTGTTAAAGAGATAACATGCATGAACTTACACCGACAACACACTCTAAATTTCCATTCTGTTTGCAATCCGCAATCTAAAGGTGTCGAAGGTGTCTAGGTGGGCACTTGACTGAAGTTTACTGTAGTATTTTTTTGTGTTCGGTTAATGCTCTTCACCCGTTATAAGACTGAAGCGAGAATGCGTTATAATTATCTGAGAAACATCTCATTTCCTTAGTTGAAGCAGCGATAGACCAAGTGAAGCGCATCAACTGCATTATTATGCAGGAATCTATTCCAAGGGCAGTTTTACTAGTATGACTTGAATTCTTGATCATCAGGCAGTTCATTTACAATAGCTATTCCTAGAGTGTCAGTTTATTGAATCTTTCAGGCTTAATAGCGCTCTTTAATTTGTTCTGATTAAATGAGAATGTTGCTAGCTTTCTGTTGTCATTTCCCTGAGAGCTGCAAATTTAGGCCGACATATAACCCATTAAAGCCCATGAAGGTCGGACGCGAATATTTGTAATGGTAATAGGACTGAGTGGAGTCCAATTCGGTCTGTAATCATACGAGTGATAACAAAATTGGACGACCGCGTAGCGGGAGTCCAATTTGTTTATCACGCGTATGATTACAAACCGAATTGGACGACACGAAGTCTTATTACCAATTAATCATAAAATTACAATTTCCGAGAAAAGAAGAAGAGCCAAGTTATAAAAGGGAGGGAAATTTTGCATTAAAAGACTGACAAAGGAAGCGTAAATTGTATGGTGAGTGTAACCAAGGTTGTGATTGGTTGATTTAAACTACAAGTTTGAATGTGATTGGTTGATTTAAAATACTACTTTGAATGTGATTGGCTTATTGAACTGTCCGATAACAAACTGTCCAATAACAAGGTGTCCAATAACAAACTGTCCGATAACAACTTGGCACGTGAATTAGTGGAAAATAGGAGTTTTTTAAACCAATCACAATCGAGGAAATTGTAATTTTTATGATTAATATATTTATCGCACTACGCGAAATTTTGTTTGATTTGCCAAAAAATCTGTCAACGCGAAGCCACTTCTAGTGCGAACGATTTTTTGCACCCACCAAAATTTTTGCAAGCGCAACGAAACTTCAAAGATTCCGTCGACTAGCTTTGGAGGCTGTAAAAGTTTTGTCAGGCGAGAAAATCCTTTGTTCGTTGACATCCATCCGTCATTGGGTCATCAAATTGATGACGGACTCCTTCAGTGTGGTTTTTGCGGTTGCCTTGCATTAGAGCCATCTGTCACTAAAAAAAATTTCGCATCTTCATGTGCGAACACGATTACGAAACAAACATTTGGTGATTACAAAATTTTCATTTTTTTTGCAAACGCCAAACTCAAATTTTCGTCTTAGTGCGAACAAGGCCTTAGTCAGTAGAGATCTGTATCAAAGTTAATGCTTACTAATTATTAATTGTTATATGAGAATGCATATATGAACAATCATAACTGCGATGATCAGTCTCATATTTAAGCATACTAATTAGCTGAGCAGGACTCTTTAGTGAAAGTTAAGCGTCGGTTATGATATGCCGCTGATCAACCTGCGACATAGACGCCGGTAGTGTCTGGGATACTGTTCAGACATATGTGAACATACGCCCGGCCGGTAACAAAAAACCATCGCAGGTCCTTACCGCACGGCATACCTGCCAAGTTGACTTGAGTTCAACTTCACAGGCACGTCGGCGGTTCTTCCGGAACGCTGGCAATAGAAATATTTTATGAGAACCTAGTCGGCAATCGTCAACGATGTGCCACCGCAAATATATCCCACAATTCTTTACATCCAAAATATTGGATGCTGCGAACGTAGAACCTAGCACTGAACAAGGCCGGTCTTACCCACATAACAGTCTTAATTGGATGCTATGTACTCCCGGGCCTACTACAGGGAGACATGTGGGGGACAATAAGGAGATGAATGTGATTCTTTGCCTGAGGGTAGGGGGAAATCTTGACATTGTTTTACATCACAGATTAGGGGTGGGGAAATTCACAAGTTTGAAAAGCACCTCACCCAATGGGCTTTGTCTTGAGAGATTCCCCAACCCCCGGGGGAAATTCCTCAAGTTTGCTTGACTGATTTTACAATGCCCCTGGTTAGCCCGGGGGTCGATCCCACGGGGAAGCCTATTACATTGCGTTAATACGCCTGGTGGTCAGAGCACATAGATCAGGTGTTTATTCTTATATACTTTTGAAACAAAAATTGAAAGTAAGTTCAGCTCCAAGGTTTTTTTTTCTCTCCTCGATCTTTTTCTTCAAAGAACATTTTGGAAATTGCGACAGGAAACATAATTGGGACAACATCAAAAGAATCAAATGCACGTGCATTACCGTGGGAACGGTGAACAGTGATTGGTTGAAGTTTTCCCAAAATTTACGTACCTCAGGAGACGTGATTGTCTTGGAATTTTGGAAAAACATTTACTTGAAAAAGAACTCAAGGTCTAAAATATTCCGAATTCAGTTCTACCACGAGTCTGCTTAGCAAATTTGAGCGAAACGCCGCCAAAAGAACAGAAGAGAGTCGTAGGTATGACAGTTGATTGACGGAGAAGGTTGTTTACACAGATTTCCAGCAATGTTGCACTTTGTTGACAGCTGTATTAATTTCAGTTTTTTTTTCTTAGCAAGAAGACCCGTCACGCGAGATTACCGCCATTTTTATCATATTTAGCCAATCATATTATATCTCCCTCGTGAGTAGCGTGATCAAAAACTCGAACGATCGAAGAGAAAGGACCCTGTTATTGAAAACAGCATGTTCGTGTTTTTTGCACTGAAAAGGAAACTAATTTTACTAGAAAACATTGCAAAAATATTGAAAAACTTAAAACCATCTCGGTTAAAATTTTAAAAGAGCCTGTTTTAAACGGGATTACGCCTCACAGAATTGAAAGTATATCAACAATACGATAGAGAAAGTTTGCTCTTGAAGTCTCGTTTTCGATATATCTGATCTCCTGGTCTGATTTGTTAAGAATGACGGTTAGTTGGCTTATATGTATCATTTATTTTCAGTTGCCTAGGTAGCTTGTGCAAAGTGGGATTGCGCATTAAACTAGTTCAAAACAACTGGTAGATGCTGTGGACATTATTTACCTGGTGTTTTCTTTGTAGCACGCTATAAACCCGCGGTGCGAAACACCGAGTTTTAAAAAATTGACCACCAGTAGGCCATAGGGGGGGCCATAGCCTACACCATGGCCTACGCCACGGTTTGTCCATACCCGCCTTTTGCACAGTGTTTTGTACTCAGTAAGCGTTTGGTTCCTAGTCCTCATTTTACGGCCCAGTCCGCAGTCCGCAGTCCGGGGCACAGTCCACAGTCTATCTTTTATACTGACCGGTTGAATGACTCGTTGAATGTTGAATGATGCGTTGAATGTTGAATGATGTGTTGAATGGTGAATGAATAGTTGAATGTTGAATGATGCGTTGAATGTTGAATGAATAGTTGAATATTAAATCAATAGTTGAATGCTAAATCAATAGTTGAATGTTGAATGATGCGTTGAATGTTGAATGAATAGTTGAACGTTGAATGATGTGTTGAATGTTGAATGACTAGTTGAATGTTGAATGCATAGTTGAATGTTGAATGATGTGTTGAAGGTTGAATAAAAGTTGAATATTAAACCAATAGTTGAAAACAAAATACATAACTGAATATAAATTAGATGAGTTGAATATTGCTACATTTGGCTTGCCATAGCTGAGCAGGACTCTTTTGTGAAAGTTAAGCGTGGTTATGATATGCCGCTGACCAACCTGCGACATAGACGCCGGTAGTGTCTGGGATACTGTTCAGACATATGTGAACATACGCCCGGCCGGTAACAAAAAACCATCGCAGGTCCTTACCGCCGGCATACCTGCCAAGTTGACTTGAGTTCAACTTCACAGGCACGTCGGCGGTTCTTCCGGAACGCCGGCAATAGAAATATTTTATGAGAACCTAGTCGGCAATCGTCAACGATGTGCCACCGGCAAATATATCCCACAATTCTTTACATCCAAAATATTGGATGCTGCGAACGTAGAACCTAGCACTGAACAAGGCCGGTCTTACCCACATAACAGTCTTAATGGATGCTATGTAACAATTAGATTATAAGCTCGAGATTTCTATCGCGTGATAGCTGATGAGGGCACAGCCTTTACGCTTTCTTTGTATACATATCTCCTTACAAGCATCGCAAACTAGCGAAAGCTGCCAGTGTTTTTATCCATGCTTACTGAAGGATAGTTACCTTGTGAAGAAAGAGCGCGTAACGATACTGATTTGGCGCGCTATTTAACGTTCACCGGGGACACGTTGCAGGTACACCTGGGGCACCACTGCGATGCAACCTGGACGAAAATTCAAATGAACCGGCGATTAAACCGCAAGTCATCGCAGGTAGGTCGGTGGCATATGAGAACCAGGCTTTACTGATTTGTATTGGGGTTTAGAGAGGTATACATGTGACTCAAACTTTTTTTGTGATCTTGAGCGACTCAATCGGTGTTGCTTTGACAAGCGAGTCAAGGCTGGAAAGCAGAAAGGCATTGCTGTCGATAAATCGCAAATTACCCAAAGAGAAGAAAAAGTATTTTTCCAAGTTATTGGTAATGCAATTCAGCTCTCCAGCCCACTTTGTCTACGTCATTGCTTGCATCAGGTGGTGTCCATCGTAGCCATTCAAATTGTGGAACACTACGGGTACCGGAATTGTTTTGCAGTTTATTCGTAGCTTTTTGTTGCATGCGTCATGCCCGGCTCCGTGCAGTGGAATCCGCCGGAAATAATGGTCTAAAACTAGTATGCGTATCAGCAGTGAATGCTGACGTGCAAGTATGGTGAAAGGTCGTGAAAGGGATAGATTGTGCAGCCTCCTTTCCAACAGTTGTAGCATGTTACGCAATGGTTTGAAATCTGTTTCCTTCTAGATATCACGAGGGCGCTGCTGCCCAGCAACTTTTAATTGCATGGGAAAGAGGTTGCCAGGGCTACAAATTTTTCTTTGATCAAGTTGCCAGTGCAGGGTCTAACTGCTCAAAGTGGGTTCACTTGACTCTAAACAAAATCATTAATCCTGGTTTAATGTTAATCCTGGTTTGAGTAGCCGGACCGAGAACTCGGTACAAGCAAAACACAGGTTAATTTTCAACAATATAATTTAGCACTGAACTAATTCTAGGTTTAGGCAGGAACGTATGACGAATCGACAAATGTACCCGGGAGGTGTGATTGTTGCCAGTTTGTGTTCTGAAAAGGAAAGAAATTTGGTCAGAAATCCAACAAACTTGCATAAGCCGCCATTCATTTTGTGATGTCGCGATGTCTTGTAACAGTGCAGCTCAGAAATACAGTAAAAACCCGCGTGTAAGAACCTAGAAAATTAAGAACCTCCTGGCAGAAATTTGCTACTTTAATACCCCAAAATATAAGAACCTGTTTAGCCAAAAAAATTCCAACAGGTTCTTATATGTGGGGTTAAACTATTTTATTTATAATATTTTACCAAAAAGGTTGTCTTTAGAGATCAAAAAAATTGCACAGTGAAACTAAAAATGCACAATGTATGTTAAAATGTGAACTGTTGTTGATTATAAGCATTTATTCTATAAAATAACAGTTTTTAATGAAGAACAAACCATATATTATACTATTTTCTACTCCGTAAAAATTAAGAACCTAATTAAGAACCTACTTAGCCTAAAATGCCAGCGAGTACCCCAAAATATAAGAACCTGTTTTGCCAAACTCTAAAAAAGTAGGTTCTTACACGCGGGTTTTTACTGTACCTGAACTTCGCATATTATACGAGCGTATTTTGTAGTGTACGCGCGTAGATGTCTCTTTGCCCGGGGGGGGGGGGGAGGCACTCCCATGTATGGGCTAAATAGGTACGTGCCGCGGAATAGTTTGTCATCACAATCGCCGCCGGCGTTTCCAAGCTTTCCCGCAACCATTTCTCAAACTTTTGAGATCCTTTCCAGAAACTCTTCCCCGGCGTTTTTCTCCCCATCAGTTCCCTGTCTGTATTTCACGACTGGCTCGCTTTTGCCATCGCATCTCACAACCGTAAAGGCAAACCCGCAGGCTTCATGTTTGTCTGTTTTTTCTGTGCATTTTTGTTTTTTTTTCGCGCTCGTTCTTAGGGATGTTTTTGATCAAAGCCTCAAAATCACCGCAAATCACAAACGGTGCTTTTATCTGTTTGTGAAAGTTGTGAAATTTCAGTTTGTAATTTTTCCCGTTTTCCGGCATTTCAATCCTCGTTGGAGTTCTATTCACGCCGTCGCAATGTTTTGTGTGCTCCTCAAGAATTTTGTCTGTTGTAAACCTTGTCAAACACAGTCTGCAGAAATGTTTTTTTCCCCACGTGTTTGGTCTGGTCATGAAGCTAAGCTGTCAGCCTCTTCCCGAAGCAATAATGGGTATTTTCACCTTCGTGAATAAGCATCAAGTTTATTATTTCAATCCTTTTGTTCTTCTTGCTAATCCTGTGAACAATGACGTGGTCGTTTACCCACCCGAAAACATTGATGGCGAGTGTGCAGTTTTGCTTCTCAAGCGTGTTGATCTGTTTGAACGGTGTGGGAAAGTAAATTCCTTCCAGCCGGTGCCGTCGTTTGTTGGATATTTTCTTGGTCTTTGGGCGTCTTTCCCGTCCTGAGGTGGGGGTAATTATGAATGCAGTAATTATAAAGCAAGAAGAATTACAATAGATAACCTGTGTAACTTAATATCATGTGAGATTGTAAAAAGGTAATTCTATCTGTCATCAGTCCTACGTCACTACGGAGTACCATGAGAAGCACGCGCGCCTGCTTAATCAGCCATTGTACGCTCGCTTCTACAGCCGAACGATCTTCAGCCAATTGCGTAAGTACTTATCGAAGCGATTCTCCTTAACCGTGTCTGCTCTTATACTGCCTCTAGGTACGTTTTTCAGCTTATTCCGATAGCGCTCTGAGAATGCCTAACACTAATATGAGTCACCAACCTGGTAGCTCTGAAAGCCAACCTGGAAATGAAAGCCAACATGGCAATGAAAGTCAACGTGGCACCCACACTCAACTTGATGATGCCGCTAGGTCCCCGACCACTACACCCGAGCATTCTGACCCAGACCTGACCGCCACTCTCTCGCAAATTAACTCCAATATGGGGGCAATGACTACTCTTTTAAAGCAGCTTGTTGCGAGCAGTTGCTCTGATATCAGGGGCACCCAACGGCAAGTTTCGGTAGATATCTGTTCGGTGGAGGGTAATTCGCCTTGGGCTTTCGGTGTCGATTAAAGAGTGCACTCGGATTTTGTAACTAAAACGTGGGCCTAAAAGATTCGAAATTGGGAAATCATAACCCCTGAGGTTTTCGGAAAGGTCGCAATTGCTGTTTCTGGCAGTCAAAAACGTCAACTAGCATTTTCGGAAAAGAAAATAGTTCCCTAGAAAGTTTATGGAAAGTTCATTTCAGCTTGCATTTTTCTCAAAGGAAGATTTTGTCCCCTAACATTTTCGGGCAATTAAAAATTTCAGCTAGGGAATCCGAACAGATGAACTACTTCTAGCTTAAGAAAACATCGCTTTAAACAGACTTCAAACACCATAAGGCACTAAAAATGCTTTTCTACAGCTTCTGGTTGATTTGGCTCGTTGGGTGCCCCTGTGATATGGACCACAGGGCTTCACGCACGGATAGGAAAAGACGCGCACAGCTCTCCGCCTTCAACATCTAGCGAGTCCGAAGACAACTCTGAACCTATGGAGAGCAGCAAAAGGCGGCGAGGCGACGACGAACTGAGCCTATCTCCCTCAGAGGCCGATGTTGACAACCTTCTTGGTATGCATACTTCGGAGACACAGAGCGCCAATGGCTCGGAAAGCAACCTTGGGGCAGGAAACGAAGACTAGGATTATTTAAAATCCCTCGAGGCAGACCTTGCCGACGACGACCCTGTTGGTACAAAAATACAACAGAATCTGGCTAACATAGCCTCAAAACGATGGGGGATATCTCTTCCCCTGATAGGCTTAAGGCGTTACTCAACAAGCACACCAAACCTGCAAACTGCGCTGACATTACAGTGGCAAAGGTCAATCCCGAGATCTGGAGCAAATGAAGAATTATAAACGCAAAACCGACCTCCGCGTTGGAACACCCAACAAGCCTTACAAAAGGCCACCTTCGCTATTCTAAAATCCTGCGATACAATGCTCTCCACAAAAACAAATGTGAGCAAGGAGGCCTTAAGCCACGGCATCGATGCCATCGCCCTTATTGGCCACGCCGTGGGCGAATTATCTCGCATACGCAGGGAGCACATTAAACCTGCCTTGAAACCTGAAATTCTATTCCTTTGTACCAGTGCCAACGAGTTGAACACGCATTCTTCTCTCCTATTCGGTACAGATCTGCCCAAACAAATTCGCGACGCGAAAGATGCCAACAATATTGGGGCAGAAGATAAATTCTTCTGCTGGTGGCACTCAAAGAAACTCGCGCCACTCTTATCGCCAAAACGATAAGAAACGCCCTTACAGAGGTTATGGACCGAATGACTACAAGAGGCCTTTTTTAGGAAAGAGCCAGAAAAAACCAAAACTACTAAAAATCAACCGAAAAGAAATGCTGAAATCCTTGGATCGAATCAAACAATCTGTAAGTGATCTTCCTTTATTCGTGCCCGATCTTACGTCCTACTTGAGGGAAAAATGTAATACTTTTAGAGCCGGCAACATTGCCAACTTCGCCACTGATTGGCGAGCGCTGACATCCGACAAGGAAATTTTATCAACTGTAACAGGAGTCACAATTGAGTTTGACATCCCTCCTTATCCTGTCATCTTACCCAAAGTCAATTTCTCTTCAGTAGAGACCGCCATAATTGACCGCGAAATCGAAACCCTTTTATCTAAGGGAATTATCGAAACCGCCTCCACTACCCGCACGAAAGCTTGTCTAACATCTTTGTCAGAAACAAAAAAGATGGCGGCCATAGGGTTATCCTTAACCTCAAGGGCCTGAACCAATTCGTGACCTACCGCCATTTCAAAATGGACACCCTTAACTCTATGCTGAAGTTAGTTGAAAAGAACTGGTACATGGCCTCCCTGGACCTTAAAGACGCCTATTACTCAATAGCTGTCAAGATGTCAAGCAATCACACCGGAAATACCTACGATTTTCGTGGCGCAATGGCCTTTATCAGTTCACATGTTTACCTAATGGCCTGTCATCATGCCCCAGGACATTCACAAAATTGTTAAAACCACCCTTGGCCTCGTTACATAAGCAAGGTCACATTGTCTCAAGCTATATTGATGACCTTTTCCTTCTCGGCCGAACGTACAGCATTTGCGCCTCTACTGTCGCAGACACTTTTCTCCAGTTTGACTCCCTGGGGTTTATTATTCATCCAGACAAATCAGTATTTATACCCACCCAAAGGCTGGTTTTGCTAGGGTTTGTTATTGACTCTGTCACGATGACCGTCACCCTCCCTCCGGAAAAATTTTGAGTGTCAAAACGGCATGGACATCCTTGCGAGAAGGCAATTCACCCCCACCATACGTGAAGTCGCCCAGGTGATCGGCAAACTTATTGCTTCTTTTCCGGGAGTCATGTATGGCCCCCTCTACTATAGATCACTCGAACGCGATAAAACCAACGCTTTAAAGGGGAGTAAGGGCAATTTCAATAGACGTATGGCCCTGTCGCCATCGTCGTGTCAGGAACTTGACTGGTGGATCACTAACGTTGAACACTCGTACAACGTTATTTCCCACGGGCACCCTGTTACTACCCTAATCACTGACGCGTCTTGTGTAGGCTGGGGTGCGGCTTATGAAAGGACTAGTACGGGGGGGTACATGGTCCGACAGTGAAATGCTCCATCATATTAATTATTTGGAGCTCTTAGCCGCATTCTTTGGACTACAAACTTTTTGCAAATCTCTGACAAATACCCACATCAGACTCCTTATAGACAATACCACTGCAATCGCAGTACTAAACCACATGGGGACAAGTCACTCGGAGCCCTGTAACCGCTTAGGGAAAGACATTTGGGAATGGTGCATTTCCAGAAATCTTTGGATTAGTGCTGCACATATCCCTGGAGCTCAAAACATAACTGCGGACTTTGAATCGAGGAGGGCTAACTCCCCCACTGAATGGATGCTTGACAGAACTATCCTGACTCGAGCCCTTGTTCAAATTAATTTTCAACCAGACATAGACCTCTTTGCTTCCAGACTTAATGCACAATTCCCATGCTATGTCGCCTTCAGGCCTGACCCCGGGGCCGTTGCTATCGATGCACTTACATTAAACTCATCGCATTACAATTTTTATGCTTTTCCACCATTCAGTGTGATTGCATCATTTCTGCAAAAAGTTCAGGAGGACGGAGCCACGGGGATTTGCGTCATTCCCGATTGGCCGACCCAGACTTGGTACCCCAAGGCAATGCACATGTGCATCACGCCTCCAATCAAACTGGGACCGGGAAAAAATCTGCTTCGACTGCCGGGGAAGCCAGAAGAACGACATCCTCTGTACAAATACCTGTCACTCCTAGTATGCTTCTTATCAGGCAGCAACTATCCCAACTAGATTTACCTTCCGACACAATTGACATTCTCCTGGCATCTTGGCGGAAAACAAGGGGGAAACAATACAATACCTACCTCTCGAAATGGCTACTCTATTGTAAAGAAAACAATGTAGACACGACAGGGGCCACTGTAACTGAAGGTCTTGCCTTTCTCACTTACCTCTACAAACAAGGTTTGGGTTACAGCGCAATTAACACTGCCCGCTCGGCCTTGTCATCTGTCATTACCCTCGGACAACAGTTTACCTTTGGAGAGCACCCACTCGTTACTCGATTTCTTAAAGGGATTTTTGAACTCAAACCATCACTACCCAGGTACACTTTTATTTGGGACGTGGGTACTGTACTTCAATTCCTCCAATCTTTGCCAGAGATCAAAAACTTATCACTCAGACAACTGACGGAAAAGTTAACCACGCTGTTAGCCCTAGTAACGGCCCAGCGATGTCAAACCCTTGCGACTCTCGACACAAAGTTTATGCAAGAATTACCTAACAAGTTTGTCTTCACAATTAAGGAAAATCTGAAAAACGACTCGTCCCGGTAAACACCTTGGGCCGATTGAAATCCTCACATTTCTTCCAGACCCACGGCTTTGCCCAGTAGTTCATATTCGACACTACCTTGCCAGAACTCAGATGCTCCGTCATTCCACTAATTAACTGGTCAGTCATGTCCAGCCACACAAAGCGGTCACAAGTTCCACTGTTGCTCGATGGGTCAAATCCACCCTCAAAAAGGCAGGCATTGATGTCAGCACTTTCTCAGCCCACAGCAGCAGAACTGCCGCCTCGTCGTATGGTTTTTCCTCCGGCATCCCGCTCTCAGATATCCTTAAAGTGGGTGGATGGTCAAATGCAGGAATTTTTGCCCATCATTACAATAAACCGGTATCCCAAAATCTTGGAAGCGCCCTCCTTGGTCGCTTTTCGGGCAATGACATTCAATCGCAGACTTGAAAACGTCACGCGTCACGCACTTTGCCTTTCGTGACTTACTATTATCTCTATTTATATTACCTTTTATCATCGCTTCATTAAAGTACTCGCTTATCTGTTATTGTCGTCCTATGCATTTGCTTGTGACCTACACTGCAGTAGACGACTTGCAAGCACTCACAGCTTTAAAATCTCATGGTACTCCGTAGTGACGTAGGACTGATGACAGATAGAATTCTAAAATTAAACGAGACTTACCTGTAAGTTGAGGTTTGATTTGGATTCTATCTTGTCATCAGTCCGGAACGAAGGAGTAACATGCCCTCCCTTTGGCATTACCCATCCCTACTCCTTCGTTCCTGTGAGCGCTAGCAAGTCAATTTTTTAAATAATGGCTGATTAAGCAGGCGCGTGTGCTTCTCATGTTACTCCTTCGTTCCGGACTGATCACAAGATAGAATCCAAATCAAACCTCAACTTTCAGGTAAGTCTCGTTTAATTTTAGAATTAGATTGTAAATTAGAGTGATGTAATACAACAAAGGGTTGCCATAGTTTCACAAATCTTGTATTATGTCAAGTGGCCAATTAATTGCTGTAACATGTAAAATGTCTGTAGTACAATTTAGAACCTTAAAATCGTTACCATTAACTAAATTATCTATTTCTAGCCGTATTAAATTAAATTATAACTGGTAGCTGGCATGACCAAAGATGAGTTCTGATAAAACAACATGAGGCTTTGTATCTATAGTATAGACGTATACGATAGCATTACAGCATAGTCTCCCTAACCCCTCCTTAAAAACTTACCATTTAAAATCAGGATCTAGGCCTAAAAAATAAAATCAGTACCTAACCCTAACCCCCCTTAACCCCAATCCGTAACCCCCCCTAACCACTAACCCTAACCCTTTACTTAATGTTTTTGTGTAACTTTTTTGAGGTACATGTAAGTTCAGTTAAAGAAAGGAAATAAAGTTTGAGTGTTGAATACAAACTTCCATAATTGTGAACCACAACATATGTACTTATATATCAGTTGTCTTGTTTTGTATAATTGTCAACACGCGAACCGAGGTTTTTCTTGCTGTTTTGGTGAAAGACTACACTTAGAATAATCTAGTGGACATACATAACTCACACAGCGTATTCTCCAACACAGACCTTTAATGTATATTATTTTTTTAAAAGCTTCAATCCTCTTGTTCATGTTCACACCACTAAATCTGGACTAAACATACAATGCACACTTTATACTGTTAGTAAATCTTCTTGCACTCAGCAAAATGTCACTAATTTTTGAAACATCAGTAATATACATATTCTTTGTCTCCAAAATTATAGGGATATGTGGTCACAATAAAGAGAGAACCCACTGAAATCAGTTACAAAAGCAAAACAGGATAAAAAAAAAAGTATTTTGACATGCCCCCAAAGCGGCCGGCCGTTGACTTTAAGGCAGCTGTAAAAAGTTCAGAAGGTTGGGGTTTCCAATTGTCGCTTCGGATTGCCGACAAGCTCTCACCTGCAGGAGCAATAGCAGGAGGGATAGCATTTGGTGCCGCGGCTGTCTGCGGTGGTTTGGTATGTTGGATTCAGAAAAACCCGGATTTAGTTAAGGCGGCGGTGAGAGCTGCCTTGGAAAGAGATGGTGTGGAAGTCAAGGACACTAAATTTTCCTCGATCCTCGTGGAAGTTCTCTGTACTACAAAAGAGAGTTTCCTCGCATTCATGGACGCTTTTGAAAAGAACGAGGTAAAGCAACGACTTAAAGAAGAATTTCAAAGAAAATTGGAATTCAAAGGAGAACT
>JAEMWC010000471.1:337500-390000 GCA_016490735.1 Pachyseris speciosa
GTGGTGGTGGTGGTGGCGGTGGTGGTAAACAATAGAATTGTGGTGGTGGTGGTGGCGGTGGTGGCGGTGGTGGTAAACAATAAAATTGTGGTGGTGGTGGTAAACAATAGAATTGTGGTGGTGGTAGTGGTGGCGGTAGTGGTAAACAATAGAATTGTGGTGGTGGTGGTGGCGGTGGTGGTAAACAATAGAATTGTGGTGGTGGTGGTGGTGGTAAACAATAGAATTGTGGTGGTGGTGGTGGTGGTAAACAATAGAATTGTGGTGGTGGTAGTGGTGGCGGTGGTGGTAAACAATAGAATTGTGGTGGTGGTGGTGGTTAACAATAGAATTCTGGTGGTGGTAGTGGTGGCGGTGGTGGTATACAATAGAATTGTGGTGGTGGTGGTGGTAAACAAACATTGTGAAACATGACACATTTTGTCAGTTGATGTTAAGCTTCGATTCAGTAGACATGAGTTGGTCCTGTCCTGTTTGTCAAAAGGTTTTTTTCAGAAAAGATAGTATTGAAAGACACATGAACAGTAAACACAATAATTAGTCCGGTTCCGCTCCAGTTATACCGATGTCTCAAGAAAAGTGTCGGCGGTTTCAAATGCCTCACCCATTTACCTGCATGGTTGCAGGGATGACTGGCTCGGGAAATGTGTCAGTTGATGTTAAGCTTCGATTCAGTTGACATGAGTTGGTCCTGTCCTGTTTGTCAAAAGGTTTTTTTCAGAAAAGATAGTATTGAAAGACACATGAACAGTAAACACAATAATTAGTCCGGTTCCGCTCCAGTTATACCGATGTCTCAAGAAAAGTGTCGGCGGTTTCAAATGCCTCACCCATTTACCTGCATGGTTGCAGGGATGACTGGCTCGGGAAAAACGTTCTGGGTGCAATCACTGTTACAACAAGCTCAAACCGTGATCGATCAGCCACCGGAGAGAATAATCTGGTGCTATTCACAGTGGCAACCCGCTTACACCCAGTTATTGATGATGATGCCGACAATCGAATTTGTCAAGGCGATTCCGCCATCTCTAGACAATGATTCCTATTTGGATGTTAACATCCGCAACTTGATTGTCATCGACGACCAAATGATTGAAGCAGGAAGTGATAATCGGATCGTGAACCTGTTTACAATACGCGGTCACTGAGCTGTGCAGACGTGTATTTTTGTGCTCCGATCTCAATTCACAAATACTTCTATCCTAAACCTACATATTCTGGAAACTTTCCAGTATGACGGGTGCTGATAAGCTACGGAAGGAAAATCAAGCTTTGCGTAACGAAATTGAAGAGTTAACGAGCAAATTACAGAAAGTTTCTGACGACCTGTCAAAGAACCAACATGGCCGACACGGTGAACGGGAATTGTCACCAGGAAAAGCGCATTCAATTGAATTTATGTCAAGTCAATACGACAACTTCATCCGCTTTAAAGAGGAAGCTGAGAAGCAAATTCAGAAGCTCATCTCAAGAGTAAATGAAATTTCAACTTTGTGTGATTGTATTAGGAAATCTATTGAAGCCTCGGAAGCGTACAGTTATCAATTCAACATTAAAATAGTGGGTGTGCCAACTGTAGCTGAACGCGAAACAGCTCAACAAACAGCCGATCTATGTATGAAGCTATTTGCTGCGTTGAGAGTTGAGGAGGTATCATTGAACGACATTGACACTGCACATCGGGTACCATCCCGCGTGGCTTCCAACAGACCCAATGCAATCATTTGTAAGTTCGTCCGTAGGCTAGCAAGAGAGAAAGTCATGGCAGCCAGGAGAAGAGTGTCTAACCTAAATGCAGAAGATTTGGGCTTCAATGGCACGGTTGATGTAAGTCATATCAACTTATACGACCACCTCACACCAAGGCTGCAAGAGCTACTATTTCAGAGCAAAAAATTCAAGGATGAGAACAATTATAAATACTGTTGGGCGAAGAATGGATTCGTTTATTTACGGAAGACGGATACCTCAACCGCAGTAAAACTTGGCAGTTTAGAAGACCTGCAAGGAGTGGCATCGCGGAGTTGAGCTAAGTACACTTATTTAGATGATAAGATCGTTAGAATCAAGCAGCAATGAAGTTGCGAAGAAATAAATCGGAAGAGAGGGCCAGTAAACTATTATTGAGTGAACTACCTTACTTTAACTTTAGAGGTAACCTCGCTCTCTATCACGGGCAGTTTAATAACTCGATTCCTGTCGAATGGCGGCCAAGGCGACATTTAGATATATTAAACAGTTTATATGACTTAGACATTTTTAGCCTAAACTCTAATTTGGATGCCTGTTTGAATACCGAGTCTAACCTCCCTAATCAGCGCATTCAAAGCCGGTATTTTTCTCCACATAGCTTCAAAATGTTTAAGGAAAACCTTTCTGAAAACACGGTTAAGTCTAGTTTTTCCATCTTTCATAACAATATTGTGAGCATCAATCGCAATTTAGAAAATGTAGAATTGTTATTAGATGAACTCGATTTTCACTTCGATGTTATTGGTATCTCGGAAACAAGAATTACAAATTCTGATGAGAGCAACGCCCAACCGAGCATTTCTGGTTATGTTTTTGAATATGTGCCAACACCATTGTCCTCTGGAGGCGTTGGCCTCTTTGTTGATCAATCACTAAATTACAGTGTTCTTGAGAAAACTTCAAATGAGGCATTCCAAGCCCTTTGGGTTGAAATTTCTTTTGTTGATCATAAAAATATAGTCTGAGGAATAATTTATCGTCAGCATAATTCGCCCGATGACTTCTTGACATATTTTGATAGGACAATAGAAAAAATGGTGTCAGATGATAAGGATGTTTACATCATGGGTGATTTTAATATAGATCTACTTAAGTGTGAAACATCTCAAGTAAGCCAGGATTTTTTGCTTTCTCTTCGAAGCTGTTATCTTATTCCAACAGTGGACAAACCGACGCGTGTACATAGAACTTCCGCTACCTTAATTGATAACGTTTTTGTTAACAATCCCGACAAATTGCTTGCCAGCGGAAACATTATCTCTGATATTAGTGATCACTTTTCCCAGTTCTGTATCACAACGTCAGCGAAAGACAAATTTCGACAAGTTAAAAATGTAAAAATACGCGATTATTCAAGATTCTCTGTGGATCGTTTTAACAATGAGTTGTCTGAAATTGATTGGGATCAAATAATTGCAAATGGCGCTAATTGTGTGAACAAGTTGTTTTCATCGTTTTACAACAAGTATAATACAATTGTAAACAAACACGCCCCGATGAAAAAATTATCTAATCGCAAAGCAAAGCAACTATCCAAACCCTGGATAACTAACGGAATCAGGGCGGCGATTAAGGTTAAAAATAAATTATACGCTTCCGGAGACGAAGCCAGGTATAAGCAATATAGGAACAAAATTTGTACATTGATACGATTAAGTAGAAGGAAATATTATGATACATTCTTTGAAAATAATATGACCAACATGAAAAAAACCTGGCAAGGAATTAATGAACTTTTACATCGAAGGAAAAAAAAACTTAAAAGCTATATCTGCATTGAAGGATTTTAATAATCGTAATGAAATCGTTAAGGAAGGTTCGCGGATACCTAACATTATTAACGAACATTTTGCAACAGTGGGAAACAGACTTGCCAATAAGCTACCCATTCCTCAAAATCATCATTTAGACTAGAGCTCTTCGCTTATTGTACTTCGCAGACTGGCATGACCATGCAATTCCTTTATTTCTCGAAGCAAACGTCCTACCAATAACTTTTCTTTATTATGAATCGGTATCAACCTTAATGTATGATATCAATAATAATAAAGCCCCAACAAATATTCTAAATTTATTTCAGAAAACGTGTAATATTCACTCATACAATACACGATCGTCTACATCTGGAAAGTTCGCTGTTAAAAGTTCTAGACTCGAAATACTAAACAATTCCTTTTCTCGACTCGGAGTAAAACTGTGGAATAAGATACCACGCTATATAACGGATCTTCCTAAAAAAAGTTTCAAACGAGTTCTTCGCAAATTGTTATTTGATATTTTAGAAAAGGAGGATGACTATATTCAAATCCCCATGATCATTAAAAAAGTAGGTATATAGATCCAGTTTTTATTCTCTTTAATTAATGTTTGCTTTTCTTTTCTTTTCCTCATTGTATGTCAGTAAGCGCTGTGTTAACTACATGTTCGTTTAATTTATTTATCTGCAAGGCTTGTTTTAATTTAAGGATCTTTTTTGTTTTGTTTTGTTTTGTTTCTTAAGCTACTCATCTGAGTTGTATATGTATTTGTCTTGCCCCGCCACGACTAGCTTCTCAGCTATTTGCGGGGCAAACTACCCTTAACTTTTATATGTAAAGATAAATAAAGTTGTTGTTGTTGTTGTACAAAAGGATCCCATCATCGAAACCTGAGCGTTATTTACATTGTACAAAATCTGTTTCACCAAGGCAAAGGCAACCGAAGCATCAGCTTAAACAGCCATTACTTGGTCCTTTTCAAGAATCCTCGGGATAAACTGCAGATTTTGACTTTAGCCAAACAAATGTACCCAAGAGAAACTGGTTTGTTTTTAAAAGAGTACGAAGAAGCGATGAGAAGACCATTTGGGTATCTTTTTGTTGATCTCAAGCCAACGACTCCAGATAGTTGCAGATTGCGAACAAATGTATTACCTGGCGAAGAAAGATTCGACAAAGGGATCGAAGATAGTAACATTTCCCGGGAACTGCTTCAGTATCTCAAGCAGCAAACCCAGATGGTTCCCCCGGTAATTCCGGAGATGCAGCGCATTCAGGATAATATGGATAACCTTCTGTATCGTACAAACCTTGGAGACGACGAAAGAGCGAGGCAGTACATACAGCTGCAAAACAAGTTTTTAACATATAAACACCAGTTCAATTCCTTAACACCTGAAGCAACAATTATGCCTCAACCTCAATAGCCTCCTACGCAGACGTCTTTTGGCTCGTCACGCAATCTTTCCTCCCCAACAACGTCTGCTGAAACGAGCGGGATTTTACGTAGACCAATCAGAGCGCACTTCCCAATCCTGGAAGTGTACTTTGGACTTGAACATTTTCTCGCGCGTGAGATTTCAAAACAACAAGGTGGATATCATGATCAACGAGTATGATTGTTTGGCTTATGGCTCGATTGTTTCAAACGAGTATGATTGTCGATCAGAGAGAGGCTATGGTGTATTTTGTGGATAAAAAGATGGATGTCTTCGTAAATTTACCGACCGAGTTGGAAAATCACTAATTTATCAGTCTTCGACGTTACACTCAACATTACGTGCCATATTTTACACAGTGGTTTCATAGTCTGAGCAAGCGTTTGTTGACAATTTCACTGGGATAGTGAATACATATTTTCACTTAACAACTTTCGTAAGGCTAATAATCTGTCCTCGATTTTCAGAGCAAGGCACTTTGAATCGGAGTAGATGTCAAATAGGCACCGAAATAGGTGAAGGTACGATAAACAAACCGGCTTCGTTTGTTAGCGGCGGTGTTTGAGGACTGGATTTCCTCGGCACTTGAAAAAATGATCCCAGATTGACTTCCGCAACCTTCCGATAATGCAGAACTTTCGCCATTGTCTTCTTGCAAAGAAAGGAAAGTGGTAGGGAAGGTGACAGATTTAGTGATGTTGCTTCGGTACGTTTGTTGAAGGTGCGATCAGCGCAGTATAAACATCCACCTCCGTTTTAAGAAAATCTCACCGTAATCGCGTCGTTCTTATTACAGTCGTTCTAATCTCCTCTTGAACTGCTCGCAGGTCTGCTTTAATTTTTTTGAAGCGAAGTAACCGCTTATAACATTGGGAACAGACGAACACGTCGCTCAAGAAAAACACACTTTTAAAGATCGATTTCCAAGGTATTTCCGATCTGCCCGGTATGTCTACAGAACTCTTGCCGAACACTGGTATGCTCGCAGTCGGGATTATAATGGCACTACAGAGGAAAAATTATTTCCAATATAAGTTTTTTGGATAATAAAAGTTATGATTTGGAAGGGATTTCGGGGAGAAACATAACTCGCCTCAAGGGGTCCCGAGGGAGCATTTTAAACGCAGCTTTTGATTGACATCGCACGAAAACCTAGCTCCGATTGGCTCTGTAGTAATTTTCACGTGGACTCCGGCTGATCTTTGCTAACTATGGGAAAGGAATGTGCCGCTCGTTTCAGCAGACGTTGTTGGGGAGGAAAGATTACGTGACGAGCCAAAAGACGTCTGCGTGGGAGGCTACAACCTCAAGGGCGGGAACACATTTCTAACGAGGCTATGGTAAACAATTTACCAACAGTGCCACCAACTCCAGGTCAAGCGCCACCACCTGAACCGACGGTAAAGGAGCCAGCCCCACATTCCTTATCTACCATAGCAACCTCCACGCCCCCACCTCCCTCCCTCCCTCCGTCGATCTTGACACCCCCTCCCACAGTCGAAACGCTGTCGCCAGCAAGAAAGCGTAAACGCCCGCAATTCAAATTTGTAAATTACATGGACGATGAACCGAAGAAACTTTCAAGACGATCTCGACGTTTACACAGGAAGTCACCTTACAAGTATTCCAAATATCAAGAAGACGATTGATTGCATCCTAATTTCCCGATACTTTGTGCTAAGAATTTCGTAGTTGTTGGAGCTTTCGTTGTCAATAAATGTATTTTTATTCATT
Organism: Pachyseris speciosa; assembly: GCA_016490735.1. NCBI lineage: Eukaryota > Metazoa > Cnidaria > Anthozoa > Scleractinia > Pachyseridae > Pachyseris > Pachyseris speciosa. The sequence continues at coordinate 344,183 of JAEMWC010000471.1, forward strand.
TCAAATCTCTTTCTGTATTGTTTCTGTATTCGCTGAGAAAAAGCAATAAAGTTTATGTTTGTCACTCAAGAAACGTGTAATTCATATTAGTCGCGTGTTTATATTGATCGTTCCAAACAACTTAAGCCGTCTATTGTCGTTGTTGAATGGCAATGGTTTCAAGGATGTCCCAAGGGCTTTCTTACTGCAGAGTTCGTATGCAAATATAGGGCAGTTTGGATCACTAGTTTTGAATAATTAGTGACTAACGGAGCGGAAAACAAGAAAAGTTAGCTAAGAATTTATTTCCTCTCTCATCGCCAAAGCTGAGAGGTCAGATAGCATCGGGATTTTCAGTATTGAGATGGAAGAGAACGCAGTTTTGTAACAACCAGTCGGGATTGAATAGAGAGTTTTCGGTTAAAATTTCTGTCATGTGTGTGTTTTAGTTGTGTGAACGGAACTACCGGTTAATAAAAGAACAGTCACAACCAAGCGGTTTTTCGAATAGATGGATCAGTTTAAGTTCTTCTGACTGAGGTTTAATGCCACACAACAAATAATTTCCGACCTGTATTTTAACGCTTTCAACTATAAAGTTACAACATTAGTGCTTGATTCGACTTGCATGTTTGGAAACACCTCACCAAAGAAATAACTCGACCGATAGAAGTTTGTGAATGATGTGCGTGGAAAGTGGGAGAACATTTATGGTTTCGGAAACAATAGAGTTTTCAATTAACCATTATCACATTAATAACGTGACGACTACCGTCTTTGTAGAGTTAAAAAAAAAATTACTTTAGCAAACGTCAGCGAGAGGTTGCGAAGGAAGTCATCCACTGTCTCTGTTTTGAAAAGGAATACATCCGTTATTAGTATGAGAAGGAATTCATCCGCTCTCTGTTATGTAAAGGAATACATCCCCTGTTATTATCCTAAGGAATTCATCCACTGTCTCTGTTGTGTAAAGGAATACATCCACTATAATTACGTCATCGACATTAATGTATTCCACAGCAATTTAATGAGAAACCACAGCAAAAAAACGGAGTAACCGGTCCCTACCATACTACTTGCGGCCCCAAAGGGTATGGTTTTTTCAGCCGTTTTGGTCTAAAATAGGGTATGGTTTGGGTACTGAATCTACTCTTGAACCGGGTATGTTTTTTGGGGGAGCAGGGATGGCGTAGTGGTGAGAGCACTCGCCTTCCACCAATGTGGCCCGGGTTCGATTCCCGGACTCGGCGTCATATATGGGTTGAGTTTATTGTTGGTTCTCTTCTCTGCTCCGAGAGGTTTTTCTCCGGGTTCTCCGGTTTTTCCCTCTCCACAAAAACCAACATTTCCAAATTCCAATTTCATCTGCTTGTAAAGCGCATTTGATCATATACACATGGAAAATGCGCTATATAAGTTCTAAATTATTATTATTATTAGAAGAAGAAGAAGAAGAAGTAACTACTTCTTCACCTTTCATTTTCGTCGGCCTACTTAATCATGGCCAGAAATTCATTTCACTTTTGCACGCGGCACCGCTGACCGAGACGCAGGCTCTAGGGATGAGATAATACAGCTTCGATCGTTTTGTATGAAAAAGTTGAACGATAAAAACGAGGTATGGATCACAAAAAAATAAATTAAATAATACCTCAACAGTTTATATTCTTAGTCATGTGCACAAGTCATTCATAAGTCATATTTATTTATATTTCGCGGCAATTTTACCTTGTTTGTTTATTTCACCAATAATGGGTTTTCTTATATAATCACAATGGTGGCCATACAATAGGACCAATCATTAGTCCTGTACTAAAGCAATAAACTAGTACTTAGGCCTACACCAAGTTATTAGAGCAAGATGGCGGCGAAAAATGAACAAAGATGTTGTGAAGTGAAGACAGTATTTTAACACGCAGGGATCCTCGAATGATTGAAGTCGTCACGCTACCGTGTGTTTGTATTGCGAGCCGAACTTTTACCTTTGTTTGGATGAGATGGGAAGGACGAGGATGCATTTTCAGAGGACTAAAACACTGAAATGTGAAAGAGACGAATGTCTTCTTGAAGTTTCGGACCGAACAAATGCAAATTTGTCAATTGTGTTGTCGGCAGGAACCTACGAAAAGTGGCATTTTGGAGCGCGATGGTCGATTTTATAGACATTTGTATGGAAGACGAAGGTAAAATATATTGTTTGTACTTTTTTGCTGGGAAGTGCGAAACTTAAATCTGCGAATTCAATTTTGCCGAAACTAATATCTTAACACGTTACACTTTCAATATGAGATCGAACAAATTGTTTATCTTTGTTGCAGCTCGTGCTATTTATTGTAGAAGTTGTGCCTTCTCACATATCTCTGTAAAATTCTGTTGTTTGTGTTCGTAGATTTTTTCTAAGTGTCAATAGCTACTGCGCGTGCGTGAAATTTAATTCTGGCCATGTAATAGCATATACACATTGCCTTTAACATTGGTCTGGGGAACGGATTTTAAGGAGGGTCGGAAATAGGGGGTCAAGTCTGAAATAGGGTATCGAATTTTGGTCAGGTCTGAAATAGGGCAGGGAAAATTACAGATTTTTGTCTGAAATAGGGTGAAGGTTTCACGAAGCGGACCGCACACCCATACTCAAATTTTCTGGGAGAGCCCCGCCGGGCCGGTTAAAATTCTGAGTTGTCTTCGATTTTGTACGTTGTGCAAGAACCACTAGGTGGAAACTCTAGGAAGCATTCTTTTTTAAAATATGCACTTTCAAGAGACTGGAATCTTGAAGTTTAATGCCGATCATTCACAGACGGATTACAATACATCCGAATCGCTTGTCGAGAGTATAAAGAAATGTTCACGAAACCTCGAGCAATTGGATATGCGCGTTATTGCTTCCGCCCGGGACGGCATCCAGACAAACTGCAAAAACACGGGGTTTACCCCTTGCCTTCCTTTCCTAATGAGGGAGTTATCCCTTTAATGAAATGTCGTATAGTATGAACATTAAGCGATTTACACTTTATGTGTTTACCTAAAGTTCCGTTTGCCTAAGGTTATAACACGCCCTTAGGTTAATTAACCTTGGAATGTTTGTCTCGTCTACGCATTCAAGGATTATTGATGATCTGATAAAATTGAAATAGAAGAGCACCTTTTTAGCTCATGGATGACGTAGTCATGCCATAAGGTATAGGAGGCACTTAAATTCACTCACTCACTCACTCACTCACTCACTTGATTCTGATTAATTTTCTCATTAAACTTGGATGAAACATTTCTTCTCTCCCTCCCCTAGTAAGTATTGCATTTGTCCCCGCAGTCCTCTTTGCTCAAGGTTTGCAAGTTTCAGGGGGTAGTAGAAATGCGTAGATTCTTGCTCGACTGTTTGGGTATCATGAAGTGAATATGAACATGATGAATGGCGTCGATCAGAGCATTTGAAAGTTGTAAAGCGGATGATTTTTCGTCCGATCCTCTTGAATATACCTTTGAGGAGTTGGAAAGTGGAAAGCTAATACGATTAAGTACACAAGCTGCGAGAACTGAAGATGGAAATCGACGAAAATTGCCGCTGATATCTTAAAAGGGATGATGAAATTTGCTTCTCCTATCGACGATTTTTCTTGTCACCCGAAGGAAGAATGCAACAGGGAGGAATGAATGTCTTAATAATCAAAACCAGTAATTTCGATGGCAATAGCACTGATGGGCACGGTTGGAGTTCAAGACAAGAGAACAGAGAGAAAACAACGCCAAAAGCATATGTTTATATAACAAAACTGGGCATGCTATGGCCACTGAGTGTTTGGACATAAATTTTCCTGCGACCGAAATCAAGGATATAAGACATTTCCTATCCTCAGGCTCTTAAGACAAGGACCAAAAGCAATTAATTCGTTTGAGTAAAGAATTGGAACGTTCAGCAATGGATTGAATACCCGTCGCATGATGAGTACTGCGTGTTGTTGCATATCAGGTTAAAGCTTAGATCTTATGTTTGACACAACCTACAACGTTGCAATAGTTACACTGAATCAACGTAGACAAAGTAACTAGCAGAGTTTTTCTACGTACCAAAAAACCCCGTATTTAGACATGCAACATATTTGTTTTGGGAGAAAAATATGATCGATTTTACTGCTTAAACTGAGACAGGTACGGATTGATTTCTTATTTATCGAAGATGAGATCAATTACTCATGATTACTGAAATGTCTGAAATAGCTTTTCCAGTCGGAGGCATATTACAATAGAGGCTATTTTTATTCAATGGTGTGTAAATGAAAGCCACGTATTCTGAAACCTTCCCCTCAAAACACCGATCTGTTCAGAGAGTCTGTATCCTTTGGCTTAAATAAACGATCAGTACAAAAATTATTTTTGAAAGTAATTCAATATTGTGGCAAAAAACAGCTTTCGATGTGTCACACAACGCTTTCTTTGATGGGAGGTTGCGTGAGGGCGAGAATACATCACAAACTGTCTAGTTTGAAGACTCTGGGAAAGAAGTTGTATTACTAGTCAAGTGTAGATCGCAATTAGTGTAGCAAGACGTATCCATGAGCTGGCTCAGATTAGCCTTTGATTGCCATTCGTGACCCTAATCCTAACTTAACTCGGAAAAGTAATTTCATGGGCTCCTGCAATTTGTCATTTCCGAGATATAGGTGTGAGGGTGATTTCACTCCTTCGCTTACTGTTAAATATTTTGTGAATCGGCTAAACAATGAAAATCATAAAACTGTACAACTAAACTTACGATCATCTAGGCTCGATTACGAGTCTCTGTTCCGTAAAAGGAGCCCGCGGACCCGAATCGAGCCTAACAGTTGGTCTTTTCGTCCTTGGGGCGGGAATTGGTCTTGTTCTTGGTTTAGGTACAGGTTTTGTGTCATCAACTATAATAACTTTAGGCTTTTTCTGCTGCTTCAACAGCAATTCGATTAGCTTGGATTTGCTCAATTTTTTGAGACTTTTCTTGTCCATATTACTACTAGTTTCGATAATTTTTTCCATTTATAATGTATCTATAGTTATTATTTCTTTAATACATTTCCGTCTGCGTTTAAATATGGTTGAGAATTCAATTGATCCAATTACTGGATCCTTTTGAATTGTAATTATTGAAGAATATTTTTTTGATGTTTTTTTGTTTTAATATGACAAGATTTTCCTGCCATTGTGTAGTTACGTCCTGTCTTACATATGTTACAGTACCATTCTTTATTTAGCATATAGGTAGTCTTGTGTTTTTTTCTTTCCTCATCACTGAGAACTCTAGGCCTTCCACGACCTCTTTTAACATTTTTATTTTCCATATAATATATATACTATATTTTATTTTTATATCAATTTAATTTTCTTTTAAATCTTTCCTTCGTGATAAGTATAATTTGCTTTCTTCCAAGTGCTTGGTTATTTCATAAATAAGGTCTTCGAAACAATTGCTCATGATGTACTTACACTTATTTTTCTCATACATTTGCTTCATACTTTTTTGTTTATCTGACACTTGATACACACCAGTTGGACTTTTGAATTCAAGACATAGAGCATTGTATTTTCTAGTGGGATTCAACAGCATTAAATCACACTGTCCAGCCATATATCCTTTCTTATAACTTCTGATTCGCATGTTTGAGCTTATTTGATTTTCACCTAATCCCGCCACCATTAAAGCATCTTCATATTTTTTTCTGATGAATGATACAATCTTGCAGTGCAGATCATTTTCACTTTCAATCATCAGCATGTTATTACTTCTATCATTGAACTGTTTGTAATATCCCTGTTTTCTGATTGATGGTAATACTTTTGATGTAACCCAATGTTTGAATTTTATGGCTTCTTGTTTTTTGGAAGACAGTATAAGGGAATAAAATCCTGATTCATTTATAAAAAAACATTTATAAGACTGTTTGACCTGATGGACACTTTCGGTCCCTCTGCTTCCGACCTGATGGACACTTTCGGTCCCTCTGCTATTCGTCATTATTTTGAGGTCTATCAAGATTTTATCATCAGGTACAACATAATTTCTAACCGCTCTTTGTGGATTTTTATAGTCAAGAATTTTAGCAATGTCTCTTCCTCTGAACCAAACGTTATTTTTATCATCAACATAACAGTCTATTGACACATCTAATTCTTTGTTATCGTAGGAATATTTTTGCATTTGTATATTATATTATATTAATTTATTTTTTAATTCATTTTCGACCTGTGTTTAAATATAGTCAGGAATAATAATATTCTTGGCTACATATAATAGCAAATAACAGATATACTGTAGGTCTCCTTCACATATATGTTAGATAATTTTCTCTTAAAACAATTTCATATGTCTTTTAAATCCTTGAACGGTATCCAACTGTTGAAGTCATCACTATATCCCTTCCACTTCACCAAAGCTTGTTTCTTCTTGTAATCTCTGCGAATGACTTTATCAATACGGAATACATCCTGTCTGGCTTTCAATAATTCAGCTTCATAAAAACTCCCTTCAATATCTTCTCCTCTAAGATCTTTCAGTTTGTAAGTGATTGGATTAGTGTATTGGATTTTATCAACTGTAAACACTTCCTCAGTCCAATTTGGTGTATAGCCCTTGTCGAACACATTCCGTTTATACTTAGATATTCGGACCTTGTCACCTATTTTGAATTTCGGTTTCTGTTTTAATGTTTTCATATCACCATACAAATTGAAGTAAACAGTTCCTTCATTCCTCTTATCAGATGCTTCAACGGGTGTCATCTTTATGCTTGAATGTTTGGTATTATTATACTGTTTCACTAATTTTGGTAACATGTCTAAATACTGTGTATTACCTTGAACAGTGAACTGCTTCCACATTTTGGACTTCATTGTCCTATTCCATCTTTCAACTACTGATGACTTCTCTTCATTCTCAGTTGAGTACATCTGTACACTATGTTTCTCTAGCAAGTCCTTCAAGTGTTTGTTGTAAAACTCTTTTCCCTTGTCGACCCATAAATACTGTGGTTTTCTGCCTTCCTTGAATATTGATTTGAATGCTTCAGTGACAGATTCACCTTTCTTATCCTTCAATGGGACAATCCAACCATATTTGCTGAAGACATCAATAACCATAAGAAGATATCGATAACCTTTATTCCATTTACTGAACTGTTGCATTTCAACCAGATCACTTGCCCATATTTCATCAATTTTATTTACAATCACACGCCGCCGAGTGAAATTTCGTTTTATGGGTGCATGTAATTCATCAGCTAGTTTTTCTTGCCAGTTTTCTTCACTCGACGGCTTTTTCCGTTTTTTGAAACACCAAGACCTAATTTCTGTTTTTTGTCAATTAAGAATCTAGCTGTTTGACCCCATTTTGGCATCTCACCATATGGTATTTGATCTAGTGACTCGACCATTGTTCTATCACAATCACCTTTATTTTTTCCCATATCATAACAAATATCATGATAAGCTGCTATTTCATCTACTTTATTGTAAGGCAGGACATTCCATTTTGTGACCTCACCTGTGTTTTTATCATACTCTAACTGTTTATCGAGGGGATTATAAGGTCCCATGTATTTATACTTTCCGGGTGTCCATCCACTTTTTGGTTTAGGAAGCTTGCCAATAACCTTATGAATGTCAATACCTTTGCCATAATCCAATCCCTTGATATCTGTTTTATAACGAATGTTTGGTCTAACTTTTGTTGACAGTTGTTTCAAAGCTTCTGACCCAACCTTTGTGATTGCAGGCTTTGCGAGGGAAAGTCCTTTGTCAATTAATTTCTTTTGCAGCTTTGGATTTCTCATTGCTTCAGAAGCATAATATCTTCCCATTTCTACACCTTTCTTTGCTAAATAAGGGACTCCATGTTCTAAGAATCCTGTTAGTGCCATATCTGCTGCCGAATCTAGTATGCCCGCCCCTTCAGACGGGCTAATCAGTTTCCCCGATTTCTGACAAATTTAGTCTTTGTGATTCCACATTCAGCACAAGTACATTTCATCACAGTTCGACCATTTTTTGTCTTTTGATATCTTTCACTTCCTGGTACACATTCAGTGACTTTCTTCTGTTTCACACAATATGATTTTACCATTATACATATTGGTTAGATATTTTCTTTAAAAACTTGTTTCACTTCGCATATTATTATAACATCTTCGCCGAATTGGTTCTTGAGTACTATCATTATCTTGTCATTACGAACTACAACAGGTGTTCCAACAACTTGCACAATAATTGTTTCCATATAATTCAGTTAGATATTCTTGAAATAATTTATGATAAACCTGTGATTGACTCTTGTGTCTGTTGGATCAAATTCAGCATTATGTATTGTATTAAGAATGGATCTCCCATTTTGTCTCTCGAGAAGATAGTACAAACACCAATATCCACACAAGACTGAATCTCTTTCTTGTATCTCATCTCCAGAGTATTCAAGTTGTTTCCCACTTGTCAACATATATATTTGAACTTCTGTTGGCATCATTAAACCAAATGAGTCAAAGTATTCACAGTATCTATCACCAATTCGATAACATACCCAATGAGTACCTTGTCCAATCTGACTGTCGAGATTGACTATCCCACATTCATTCTTTTTTATTTGTCTCGGCATATTGTCTCTTGAAAATACTCCTCTAAAATGTTTTATTCCAAGTTGTTTCACCCAATTGATTAAATCAAAGTTGGATAAGGGTTTATTTACAAAATGGTTCCTAGTATGGGGATTGAATTGAATGGACTGTTTTTGCCCAGTAGAAGTCCTTTTCCTTTGGTTTTTCTTTTTTTTTTAATTCCCATGCCTATTGGGTTATCCCATGTACCAAAAACAGGAGGGGATTGCCATGGAATCATAGCATGTTTCCCACCACTTTTATTTTTTGCAATGGAATCTGGAACATGAACTGGTAATGACCGTCTTGGACGGCTGCTTTCAACATGCAAACCTTTTCCAGTTAATTTTCTGATTGCTTCTATAGCCAAAGGAATTCCAATACTGGCGAGTATTGTTCCAATACCCTTTCCAGTCTGCGCTTTTGTTGGTTTTATAACAACATCTCCACCATACTGCATTTTTTGGATAACATCAGCCATCTGTCTCGTATTCAATAAATTTCCTACATTCAATAATTGGGATAAATTGGCATTAGGAATAAGAAATCCTCCACTTTGTTTCTTTCCAAATAGTTTATCAATGCCGAGACTTGCTAATGAAGAAAGAGCACCTGTGGCCAATGCTGGAGCCGCTTTAGCTACTGCTTTGCCTGCATAAGGCAATAGTCTTGTTCCAAGTGAAAAAAGACTGGACCAAAGAGAACCTCCTTCTACAACAGCTTTTCTGATTTGATTTTTTGATATCTTGATGTCTGAACCTTTTCCTGATCTACTTGATTTAATCAGTTTGTTGATTTGTGTCTTAGTCAACATTAGTTGATCATTTCCAGACAATTCACTATGTGTCAACCTGATTGTTACAGGCGAATTTGTTGCATAAGCTTTTGCTAGCTTTTGTTTCTGACCCTGTGAAAGTTTCACTCCATGTGGATGATAAGTAGTCATATAATATATGTTTATACTAAATTGTATTTAATACAAACAATCATTTAATTTAATTATCTAATTTATTATTTAATTTACATTGATCTCAGAATTAATTTTCCATCAGTCTTTCTCATCTCAATATCCTGCTCATAGAGCACCAGTGCATACACACTGTAATCAGCATTTGTTCCATCACTCAAAGTGTATTTGAAAGTCAGTTTTGTCATTCCATCTTTGATATCCTGTTTCTGTTTCGTCAAATCAAAATAAATGAATGGGAATATTGTACCGAAGTTGCCCCTGTTAAGAAGGGTACTTTCACTGAAATCATTTACAGCTTGAACATATTTCAAAACATCTCTGAATACTCTTGTTGGTTCTGTTGATGGTTTATAATGAACCTCTGGATAATCATTACCATTGCCAACTTCAAGATAACAATCAGTCAAAGTTCGGTTATTTGCAACTGAAAAGGTGTTATAGAGAAATTTATTGGCTGTCTGAGATGCATCACTTGCATCATTGATGATGAATACAAAAGCATGCCTGGGTTTGTTTATTCCTGTGGAAATACGGAAATTGGCAGTCTGTTGTCTTGTTGAATTGCCTCTCTCAACCATTTCTCTCATGTAAGTCCACTTTCTGTGGTCAAGATACTTGCTCATGTATAAGGACTTTCCCGCAGAATTGAAAATAATACGAGGAACAATTAGCTGGAATTTAGTTAGTACCACACGACATTCATCAGTAGCTTGCCAAATCATATTGTCATCACTCTCAAGTGTCAGATTCACCTCTACTTTTGAGTTCGGCATGAGTTCATCCCAAAAGCTCTTGAAAAAACCGTATCTGTTCAATGCTATCTCTGCATTTATTTCACCACCATCATTAAGCAAAGCTTTACGATCTGATAATCCTTTGTTATAAGCAGCTTGTGCCACTCTGTTTTCAGCACCTCTGCTGGTGTCAAGATAGAAGAACTCATTGGTTCCCTGACTTACAGCATAACCCTGTGAATACTCAAGCAATGACTTAATATTTGTGGCTTGGTTAGCGTCTCGGCATTCATAAACATCAAGACCATTCATTTTTACATTAATGGTGTTAATAAGAGCGTGAACTGAATTAACAATACCATTTCGATCTGCAGCAGCAATGTCAGCTCCATCTGCAAGCTTATTTTCTTTGAAAATAACATTGAAACGGGCATTATACCAGTCAAATGGTGTAGTCTCTCCACTGTTATCAACAACGAAACGGTAACCTGTTTTCCTCTGATGAGCATTATTTGCTACTACATTAATAAGTGCTGTCTCTAGTTCGAACACCACATCTTCATATCTTTCGATATATTTTGAGTCACGATAGTTTGACATATATTATTGTGTTAGATAAAAGTTATTTTATTTTACGTGGTCGACCTCTCTTTCTTTTGATTAAACCACCAGTCTGGCTCACACTCTCAGTTCCACTCTTGTTTCCACTTTTTCTCTTTTTCAAAAGTTCTATGATCTTGTCACCAGCTTTTTTGCCAGCATGTTCACCGATTGTTGTTGCTGCTTTTTTTACAGCTGTTTTGGCAATGTCAGTCACAATACCTTCACCATGTTGTTCATATTTTTAAAACTCAAACCGTTTCATATACTATTAGGTTTTATAATTCCACACCTCTCAAGAATAACTCAATATACCAATCTATCCCGTTTAAATCGACTGGAGCTCTAGAAGAGTCTGTGACATAAAAGCGTATTGAGCTGATTGTATGTGTTGAGACAGGATTCCATGAAAGAAAACGAGGTTTGTAAGTGAAAGGTAAACTTCTAACGAGATCTGTGACTGGTATAACTGCGATTGTATTTGTGCTATTTCCATCAACAATGCTATCTATCACCATATCACAATTGATATAAATTTCATCTACTCCTCTTGTAATGTCAGGTAGATTTGTTCCATATTCTGTGGCTGAAACTAATTTTGAATCGAAACCGATAAGTTTTCTGAAATCAAGATTTCTCAGATCCACTCGATAGTTTTCATCAAGTTCAATCAAAATGCGATATGTTGACAAAACGAAATACATGTTAATACCATACTTGAATTTTGATTTGTCTGTTTCAGATGGATTCAGTACATGGCTATTTTTACTCATATACTCATGAATGTAACTATTGATATCGTCGTATGAATACATCCCGTTAACGAATGTTATTGTTTCCCAGTTTGCACCTTTGTCGTGGCTATATTTCATTTGATTATTCCCAAAAATATCTCTGATATTGTACCAACTGTATGTCATATTGATAACATTCACAGCCATTTCATATTTCAAATCATTCGTTAATTTAAGAGGTGTATTGAATCTTTTTTCAAAATCATGACTCTTACTAACACCAATTTTGTCTCTGTTTTTACTGTTGAATCGTAATGAAATTTCTGTCATATACTTTTACATTAGATATTTCATCATTATTTTATTCAACTCACCGGTTTTCAGGATTCCCAGTCTGTTCAATGTATGTAATATTTTTGTGAATTCATTTCTTACACCCATGCTATTGTTGCCGGCTGAAATAGATCCACCAAGCAACTGTAAACGTGAAAGCATGTCACCCAAAAATGCACCCCTTGAACCCATTCCTTTCCCTGTTTTGTATTTGTAAGAAGCTAATACATCATCAATCGTTTCTCTGTATTTCTTCAAAGTTTGTATTTCTCTTTTATGAGATTCATTTTCTTCTGGAGTGATTGATTTTTTTTTCTTCTTCCCATATTCAGGACTATTTCTCTAGCTTTTTTCTTTTCCTCGACAAGTTTTTGTGGGGTGACTTGAGTTAAATCGGATGGTTTCAAAAGCTTGTTATTTTTCAATATAATTCTGTCATCTCTATCGAAATAGTTATCGATCGATAATATGTTGGGTATCCAATTCTCTTCTTCTTGTGCTTCAATTGCCAAAGGAAGTTCCGTTCCCATTGTAATTGCTCTGCGATTAGCTTCAATAACATCATCAAGTCCTTGTGTTAAAGCCTGTTGATTTTTTTTCAACTGTTCAATGACTTCATCCTGTTTTTTGTCGACACTTTCTTTTACACTCTTCTGGACATCAATAGAGGGTTTCAGCAATTCTGATGTTGTATCATATGCATCCTGTTTTCTGTATTCATAAGTCTTGATAACATCACGAACTTCTCTTGTTTTGTTTCCAGCTTCAATTCCACTTTTAAGAAGCCTTTTCATTCGTTCTATATCCATATACAATTGTGTTAGACTAATCTAAACTATTAACATATGGAAATCCCTAATTATGATATTCAGGGTTTAAAGAATTCATTCAGACAGTTGTATCCGTATATGCCAAAAGATACATTTAGAATGTTATTAGCTGGTAATTCTGGATCTGGAAAGACAACATTGTTCATGCATCTGATTATGGAACCATTGGTTTATTATGATCAGATACATCTTTATGCAAAAAATTTAGATCAAGACAAATATCAATATCTTCGGAAAGTAATGGATGAAATAAGCAGTCACATTGGATATCCTGCCTTGGTTTGCAGTCAAGAAGAGATATTGCCAGTTGAACAAATAAAAGACACAGATTTGCAGCGATTGGTTGTTTTTGTTGATTTCGTGACTGACAAGAAACAAGATCAGATAATCAGCTATTTCATTCAGGGGAGACACAAGAACTGTTCAGTCATATATCTCACACAATCATTCTATGGCTGTCCAAAATCAATCAGACTCAATTGCAGTCACTTCTGCCTTTATGATTTCCCATCCTCAAGAGAAAGGAACTTGATTGCACAAGAACTTGGAATCGACAAGAAGAAATACATTGAAGCAACCAAGAAACCATATTCCTTCTGTTATGTTGACAAGCCGATGAAGACAATCAAGAGAAATTTTTATGGTGCAGTTTAATCTAATCTAATATTATATGGCAATCAACAATTTTCAAAATCCAGAAAAACAGGAGAATCCCAGAACAGAAAGAATCGAAAAATTGATCAAACCTGACGCTGCTGTTGAAACACCATTTGAAATCGCTGAAAAAATCAAAATGGAAGTATACAGGAGGACACAAAAAGTATTGAAAAACAATAAGAGACTACCTGTCATCTATGAAACCATACCACCTGAATTCTTGGAAGATGAAAGCAGTGATGAAGAAGATTAATCTAACAAGATGATATAATGGGAGTTTTCAATTCTCCACAAGATCAAGATAAAACAAAAACTGGTGAAAGAGGCCCAGCTGGTCCAATTGGTCCCAAAGGTGAAAAAGGTGATAGAGGTCCAAAAGGTAATACAGGTGCAATTGGTCCACAAGGAGCTACTGGAGCCGTTGGTCCCAGAGGTGATGGATTCAAATTAACACAAGATGGTAATTATGACATTGAAAACAAAAAAATTAGTAATGTAGCAGACCCAACTTCTGACAAAGATGCCACCAATATGAGATACGTCAACGATGCTGTTTTATCAATTGAAGGAACACGTGTTAATCCATTTAAATTTCTTCTTGAAGATATATCAAAAACAACTATTCTTAGAAATGCGAATAATCTGCGATTAGAAGACTATGATAAAAGCCCATACAATTTCAATAAAAAAGCCTTGTCTTTTGTTATTCCTTCTGCTGGTCTTACAACTGTTCTTCGTTTTGATTTGTCACAATTGGAAGTTTCAAAGTACACTTTAGTTGTTGAGTTTTATACTGATGGTAATCCTAACAATGCAACAGTTGATGATGATGTTTTGTCATCAAATTTAATTGAAAGAAAAGATTCGATAAAAAGAGCCTTTCCAAAAACTCATCTTGTTGATGGTTATCTCAAGAGAATATTCTTCATTGAAAAAACAAGTCATGGTTCCACATCAATGGAGTTATTGTTGATTTCACCATATTTACAAAATAATAAAAAACATTATGTTATAGTTTATGGATTTTCTAATATCATTTTATCACATATTCACGACCCAGCTTTTGAAATAGAAGAAGGAAGAATTGTATTTAATAATGAGGTTAAAATGAGTTTTCATAGAATAGTCAATGTTGGACGCCCTATACTTCCACTAGACTGCGCAACTAGAAAATACGTTGATGATGGTGTAATAGGTAAAGCGGATAAAACATATCTCAATAATAACTTTGTGAAAAAAGATGGAAGCGTTGCAATGACTTCTGATTTGAATCTTGGAGGTAACAAATTGACTAATGTAGCAGCGCCAACAGCAAACAATGATTCAGCCACAAAGGGGTATGTTGATACTGAAATTGCTGGAATTGATGTTTCTCCATTTCTTAAAAAAGATGGAAGTGTTGCAATGACTGGTGATCTTGACATGGGCAACAATAAAATAACAAATATACCATTCCCTAGCTTATCATCTCCAGTTAGTAGTTATGATGCGGTGAATTTTGGTTTTGTTGTACAAAATATACAAGATATCAGAGCAGACACATTATTATTGAATGGAACAAATGCAATGACTGGTGATCTTGACATGGGTGACAATAAAATAACAAATGTTGGATCTCCAAACTCTGATAAAGATTCTGCCAACAAAAAGTATGTTGATGACCTTGTTTTTTCAGCATCAGGAGCTCAACGCAACCCATTCGCTTTTCTGTTAAAAGACATATCCAAGTCTTCTGCAGTCAGTGGTGTGGAAAACCTTCAAATTGAGAATTTTGACAGATCACCTTATCACATAAACAAGTCGTCATTGTCTTTTTTCATCAAACGAAGTGGTAACTTTACATCTAAAATTCGTTTTAATGTGACATCTTTAAGAAATGGAAGGTACACATTTGTTACTGAGTTTTTCTCACCCTCCAACCCTCAAAATGCAACAATTGATTTATTCATTCCAACTGTAAATATACGAGATGCGGGACAGCCATTTCAAAAACCTTTTCCCCAAACTCCACACGTTGATGGTTATATGAAGAAACTTTTCCGAATCGAAAAAACCAGTGGTGGGCAAGCGGCAATACAGGTGGAACTTTCCAGCACTGCTCCTGCGTCTAACACCAAAACACATATCATTGTTTATGGAGCTTATGGCTTTCATACCAACTTGTCTTACTTTGTCCATGACCCAGCTTATGAAATTGAAAACGGTCATGTTGCGTTTGGTAGTAATGTTGACATGAAATTAAACAAAATCCTCAACCTGCAGGATAACCCCTCAAACCCACAAGATGCTGTAAACAAAAGTTATGTAGACCAGAGGTTGCAAACCAAACTCGATACGATTGCACAACAAAATCTAAATATGAACAACAATGCCATTACTGATCTTGCTCCACCCGTCAACGCAGACGATGCGGTGACAAAACGTTATACTGATGAATATTTTCTCCGACGAGACGGTTCGACTGCGATGTATGGCGATTTGTCAATGGGTGGAAATAAAGTGACGAATTTAGCGGATGTGGTGAATGAAACTGATGCAGTGAACTTCAGAGTTTTAAATCGAGCTTCACAAACCATCAGAGCAAACACTTTATTATTGAATGGAACAAATGCGATGGCAGCAGACTTAAAACTTGGAGGGCATAAAATCATTAACTTAAAAGAAGGAACAAATAAAACCGATGCCGTAAATTTAGATCAATTAGAAAAAAGTCATATTTCATCTGCTTCTCATCCAAAGAATGCTTTCAAATATTTGATGAATGATATCGATGAAATCAGTACTGAATATGGCTTGAAAGTTAATGGATATGTCAATTTACCTCGTTCACCGCATTTGATTTTAAAAAAGGTCATTGATGTAGACTTGAATAAAGAAGCTAATCATATTTACAGAGCTAGAATTGGATTTAATATGTATACAATAAAAGATGGAAAATACACTTTCATTCTTGAATGGCTATTTCCTGATTATGAAGGAATGAATCTTAGTAGTGTAACATTCAGTGCAACTGGTTGAATTACAATTCATAAAACTGTAGGGAGAAAATTTGATAACAGAAATGAAGATCATTCGAGATATTTATTATGGATTGAAAAACCTTCAGTAAGTTCACCACCTGAATATTTATATTGTACGATTCATATTAATGCTAACCCAACTTATCCAAATAAGTACAAAGTTCATTGTGTTGCATATGGTATTGATTTTGAAGCTGTAGACGTTCCATCAAGTGTTTACGACTTCGCAGAAGCTTATAAAATCGTGAATGAAAAAATGCAATTACAAACTGATTTAGATTTGAATGGACATGCCTTGATTAATAATTCATCAAACTTATTTGACGGTCAAAATGGTGAATTGACAATGCTAAATAATATTAATATGAACAGCTTTCTTATAAGTGAGGCTAAACTTGGTGGTGATTTAAATCTGAATGGCTATAGAATTCATAATAATAGTTTGAATCTATTTCGTTCAAGCGTTACAGGTGTAATCATGGAAACAGCTTTCGATTTGGGTGGATTTGCTCTCTATCAGCCAAAATTAGGAGGTGATCTAAATTTGAATGGGAATGGAATAATCGGTCAAATACAATATTTAAATTGCTCTGTCAAAGCCAAACAAGGACATAATAAGAATGCTTTAAAGCCTGTATTGATAAATGGCTCTGATTTTTTAGTCATTCATAACAATAACTTTTATATTAAGAAAATGTATATCATACAAGGAACAAAACCCGGAATATTTTATTTCAAGACAAAAGCTGAAGGTGGTGGGCCTTTGCCAATACCAGCAACTATTTATGAACACAGACAATCTTCTTTGAGTAGAAACATCACAACGGTCAACATCAACAAATCATTATCGAGAGGCTATCTTATAATTGACTATTCACATCCCAATAGTAGAGAATTTGATACAACATTCACACTTGAAGTAATTATGAATTAATCTAAAATAATATTATATGGGATTATTCAATCATTCACTAAATCAAGACAATAAAGGTGATAAAGGTGATATAGGTCTAATTGGTCCACAAGGCCCACAGGGTCCACAAGGTGTTTCAGGTTCTGTTGGCCCCAAAGGTGATGGATTTACATTAACACAAGATGGGCATTTTGATATTGGAGGAAATAAAATAACAAATGTTAATGAAGGAACATCGGATGATGATTGTGTAACAAAAAAACAACTAGATTTGAAGTTAGATAGAGCAACTTTTGTTATTTCAAATTCACTGCCTGGTATACCTGTTCTTGATGGAATTTCAATTGCTTTGATACCATCTCTGTCTGTATTGACAACTGATGCTGATGATAGAGTTTCTAGTTGGCTGGATCCTGTTAATAATGTCACTTTTACACAAACTTCTAATTCGAAAAAACCATTGTTACTGAGAGATTCAGTCAAGAAAAAGTTTTTCATACGTTTCGATGGCAGTGATGACTACTTGGAGAACAGTTCATTTGATGTTTCTAAAGTTGCTGGACAGAGTGGAAATACTTGTACTGTTATAATCATTGCAAACACAAAAAAAACAAAATATCAATCACAATTTCAATGGGGTAAGGGTGCTGTTAGATTTGGTGTTCATCTGCCTTGGAGTAATGGAGCATGTTATATTGATTTCGGTTCTACATCAAATGGAAGACTTGCTGTTTCTTCTTTGGCTAATCTGACGGGAAATATTGAAGTTTTTACTGTTCGTGTTGACGGTCATAATATGGATTTTTTCAGAGGTATTTCATCAATGACACCAGTTGGAACAGGATCAATTTCAGCAACATTGACTGGTAGTGCACAAGAAATGTTTATTGGTTGTCAAGTTCATACAGATGGTTCTGCAATTAATTTTTGTGAAATGGATCTTTATGCTTTTGCTGTTTGGCAGAAATCAATAACTAACCAAGAACTGAGAAATATGTATCGTTTCATTGAAGATTATTTTGATCTTTAAATTTTTGTCTAAACAACTGATATATGAAAGACTTATTGAGATATGTATCTTATGTTTTCAAGATTTACAAAAAAGACTACCCCAATTTAGATGATTCTATATTAAAATCCTGTCTTGCATACAAATTTTTATACCACAAGCATTTCGAAGGATATATTACTATAGATGATATCATAAAATCTCACGCAGACATAGGCCTTATTGGTCCCGGAAGCGGTCGTTTATCAAACTTCTTAGAACATACTCTTGGTTGGATTGATGTATTACAGACTCATGCTATCCTCCATGATGCATATGGAAGATTTTACAATGATTATTCATTGGGCCGTGGATATAGTTATGCATATCCTGATTGCCTAGCAACAAAAAATAGTAAAAGATCTCCATTATGCGGCCAGATATCTGGCATACTTTATTGCATATTCAATAGAATTATTATATAAATGATATATATGTCAGTCAAACGTAAGAATATATTCAACTGGAATCATATTTCAGATGAATTAACAGAAGATCAGGTAAATGAATTAAAATCCTATTACCGAACATATCACAGAAAGTGTTGGGCTCATAAACAGGCGGTTAAACGGTTCAAAAAATGGAAATTAGCTGGTAATTCAGCGTCTATTATATTTGCAACAGGTGGTCTTGCTGCAAGCGTGGCAACCGGTGGTGTTAGTTTGGTAGCCATCAGTACAGCATCACTTTTGATACAAGGGTGGATGAAGCATAAAAACCTAGATTTGAAAATCCAAAATTGCACATATGCTTATCAAAGCTATCAACATCTACTCAATTCAATAAAAGACAAGTTGAGAAGTGGTGATTTTGATGCTTCAAGTATACAAATCTCAATGAAGAATATCGATGATTATGTGACTGATAATAGTCCAATTATTGATAAGTACCTACTGAAATATGATGAAAAATTCACTGCTTGATAATACGAATAATCTTATCAAATCTCAACAATAGAATCTCAACCCAATATCGATCATAAAATCCAAGCGTCTTTTTTGATCTAGTAACTATTATTTTATCAAATGGAAGATCAAGCATTAAAAATATTTGCTTAAGCATAAATTTCGTACTTATCATCCTTTTACGATTCTTATTCACCAAAGGAAGGACAGTGTCTATCTCTTGGAATATTTTCAATATTTTGCCTTTATCTTTTACAGAAATTGGAAGTCCATTCTTACGACATATACCATTTATCACATTTTCAATATGGTACTTCCGATGATATACAGATTTTCGCTTTATTTTATACATATTATTATGAAAGTCAACGTACTCTTTACAATAATCATAACCATGAACTGAACCACAATTTAGACAAACATTTTCACCATCATCGTTAAACATTTTCTGATTATCACAGCAAGGTGCTTTCACACTTTTAACAACTTTGACCAATAGCTGATCACAAAAATAACATGACAATTCTCCCATATTCTTTAATTCATTGTGGATTACTGAATTACAACTCATTCTATAATATTATGTGATATTTTATTTTTATGTAACCATCGGATGGTTCCACATGAGAAATAATAGCTATAGGCGATGACTCATTTCCTGTTTTTCCGAGAATGTCACGCTTGGTGATTTTTCCGAGAATGTCACGCATTATAGATTCCATCAGATTGAACCATAAATTCAAAAGTGTGCTGACCTTGGTTCCATCAGATTGAACAACTATAGATTCCATCAAATTAAATAACTATATATTCCATCAAATTAAATAACTATATATTCCATCAAATTAAATAACTATATATTCCAGAATACGAGATCAAAATGTTGAAACCGTTGAATGTAAAAATGATCTGGTACCCCCAAACACTATACTACTTATATAGGGTGACCGCTATACACAGGTTTCCTTAATACACCACTGACGTCAATAAATAACATTTTTATGTACAAATAATCACTCAATTTACATTTTACTGACAATAACAATTAACAGAAACGCAATAAACACGAGAAAAAAGGCTCATAAAATGTCCGTGGCGTATTTTTAGGGAGGTGCTGCAGTAAAACTACTGGAAGGTAATCAACGTTTTTATGTGGAAATAATCTAGAGGAGAAATTTGACGCCGAGCGCTATCATGATCTATAAAACAACGGTTGTCAACTTGATAAGTACTGTACTATATTATAATCGGGAACTACAGTATGCAGAATCCGAAAGTGAACACAGTATTGGTACGGCTGCTACAGTTACAGCTAACAGTTACAGTTACGGTATAGTGAATATTGTTTGAAAGTGACGACACTTTGATGTTATCAGTCGCAAACATGTGTCGGACGCAGGCGATGACATGTATTTGCAGTTATATGTATTTGTGTGAGACCCCTGCCCTGGTAGCTATAACTTAATGAGCAGATGAATAAAGCTTGTTATGACTTGCTAATAGTAACCCAATTTGGTGACCGTTATATACAGGTAACTATGGATTCAGGAAGTCTAAAGGGTGACCGCGTCCGTTATATACAGGTGACCGCTTTATACAGGTCAAGTAAGTTGTACAGTGACCGTCATACACGGGGTGACCGTTATATACAGGGCCGTTATATACAGGTTTGACTGTAGCACCCCTGAAGTGGAAAATATATGGAAAAAACAATGGAAAGATGATATGTTTTTTTCCCATGGAACTTTTCATAGCAGGGGTGTTCTTATCCTTGTAAAGGAACAATTTGATTTTCAATTGCAAGCGGTTAAGGTTGACTCGCAAGGTCGTTATATTCTCCTTGAGGCTATGATTCAAGATTCCCAATTTCTACTGTTAAATATCTATGCGCCGAATAAATGTGCTGAGCAGTGTGATTTTTTCAAAATAATTTCTGAGGAACTCAAGAGTTCGTCTACACCTTCTGATTTTTCAGTGGTTGTTGGAGGAGACTTCAACGTAATATTTGACCAGGATTTAGACGGGAGTGGCGGTATTAAGAATACGAAAGCCTCAGTTAAGATTTTAGAAGATATTTGTCTAGAACAGGACTTGAGAGATATTTGGCGTGTTAGGCACCCCACAGAGAAACGTTTTACTTGGCGTCAAAAGACCCCAGTTATTCAGAGACGATTAGATTATTGGCTGGTAAACGATGGTTTACAAAATGAAGTCGTTACGGTAGATACAATACCTTCTATTAAATCGGACCACTCGGCAATAACATTGCACGTTAATGGTGTAGATGACAGTGAATGGGGTCCATATTTTTTGAAATTTAATTCTGCTTTAGTGAATGATTAGGACTATCGTGACCTTCTCGACGAGAATATTAAAAATTGGCTTGAAGAATATAAAGAGGTTGATGACAAGCGTGTTCTCTGGGATTTGATAAAATACAAAATTCGGCAATCAACTATTAAGTGTAGTAAAACAAAAGCTAGGATTAGGAAGGCAAAGATCAGAGAGTTGGAAGAAAAATTACAGAGCTGCTCCGAGAAATGCGACAGAGACCCGTCTAAAGAAAGCGTCGAGTAGCTGGAATGTTTACAGGTCTTTACAGGCGGAATATGACGAACTCTATGACTGTATCACTCAGGGTGCTATTGTTCGTTCCCGTGCAAACTGGTATGAAAAAGGTGAAAAAAATAACATATTTCCTGAATTTAGAAAAATCAAACAAGGAAAAAAGTTGTGGACGGAAAATTGCCACAAGCGAAGGAACAATTACAACTAACCCTAAAAAAATTATGAGTGAATTAGAGTCTTTTTACTCCAATCTTTACAACGAAGAGAACAGTGGTCATTCGTCATCATTTCTTGATGATCTAAAAAAGGTTCCAACCTTGACTGAAGAATTACGAACCGTATGTGAAGGGAAGATAGAGTATAATGAATGTTTTAAAGTTTTACAATCCTTTCAAAAAATAAAACTCCTGGAAACGATGGACTAACAATAGTCAGAGTTTTATTTGGCCTTTTAGCCTCTGATTGGAAGACTTTTAGTAGATTGCATAAACTTTTCTTACGAGTTTGGGGAACTTTCAAATTCACAAAAACAGGCTATAATTACACTCATTGAAAAAAAAAAGAAAGGACAAAAGGTTAATCAAGAATTGGAGGCCTATATCGTTAATAAATGTTGATGCCAAAATTATTTCCAAAGTTCTAGCAAACCGTCTAGAAAAAGTTTTTGCCAAAATTAATACACCCCAATCAGAATGCGTTCGTTAAAGGCAGGTCTATTTTTGATGCAGTTAGAACAATCGATGATATTTTTGATTACACTAAACGAAATAGCTGGTCTGGAATGTTGGTCGCAGTTGATTTTGAGAAAGCATTCGATACACTGAATTTCCAATTTTTGCTTAGGACCCTGCATAAGTTTAACTTTGGCCCATCTTTTATTCAGTGGATACGTGTTCTGTATAAAAACACATCCAGCTGTGTAATGAATAATGGTTTTATGACCGGTCTATTTCCATTAGGTAGAGGAGTTAGACAGGGCGACCCACTTTCCCCTTACCTCTTTATATTAGCACTTGAGATCTTAGCTATAAGAATAAGAGAGGATAGGAATATACGGGGTCTTCAAATTGGTGAGGAAACAATCAAGCTTTGTCTATTTGCAGATGACATGACATGTATTTTAAAAGATCATAATTCTTATACCGCTTTCCTTTAGAGAGTGCGCTGGTTTAAAGGTTAATGACAAAAAAACAGAAATCTTAGCCTTAGGGAATAATGTGTTACATGAAGCAGATTTTCCAAAACACAATCTTTTTGAAGTTATCAAAATTTTAGGAATATATTTTGGTTATGACAAAAGACAAAGAGACAATCTTAATTTTAGGCAAACATTAAAAAGCATAAAGAAATCCATTAATCTATGGAAATGGAGAGGCCTCTCCCTTTTAGGGAAAATACAAATAGTCAAAACATTCGCTGCTCCAAAGCTTATGTTCAGAGCATCTGTGATACCCATTTCCAAAGAATTAATTAAAGAGGCGAATTCAATTTTTTATAGCTTTGTGTGGAATGGGAAGATAAAGTAAAGCGCCATGCCGCATTAATATCTGACATCGGAATGGGTGGACTCAAGATGCTGGACGTCGAATCTATGATCAGTGCAAAACGAGTAACATGTCTAAAAAAATTTTTGGATGACTACTCAAGTCCTTGGAAAATAATTCTTGACAAGCTTCTTTCACCAATCGGAGGACGCTTCGTCTTACATTGTAATTTTGAAACTTCTAAATTGAGAATTAACTTACCAGTGTATTACACGGAGTGCCTTGACGCGTGGTCTTCTTTAAAGGGGAAAACTCCAAGTTGTTATCGGGAAATCATTAATGAGATTATTTGGAATAACAAGTTTCTTTGTTCTGACAAAAAATGTATATACAGAAGTGACATATTAAATTTAGGCATTGTTAAGATAGGGGATTTAATATCAGCAAATAACTATTTCTCGTACGGTATTACCTCTTCTATTGGCAATCCCGAACAAAGATTTTTTATCATGAGTATGATTAATTCAATTCCTGCAGAATGGCGTTCCCTTCTCAAAGCTTCTTTCGAGGTAAAAGTGATTGACCCCTTCAAGACATCCCAACTATTAGGATGGAAAGTGGTAATTTGGTTCCAATTAATTCTCGATGCCACTCCTAAACAGATTTACCAACTCTTTCTGTGGCAAAAACAGATCCCACCCACTGCTAAACAGAAACTAACAAACAGGCATTCAAATAGTACAGCAATTAAATTGGGAGAAGGTTTTTTCTTTAGCCTTTCAAACCGCTTTAGAATCCTAGACAAGGGAATTTCGATACAAAATTCTAAACTGTATCGTCTTTACGAACGAGAAACTTAATCGTATTGGTCTAGTTGAATCCCCAAGCTGTTCTTTCTGTCAAGAAGTAGCGGAATCCGTCGAGCATTTACTTTTCCCCTGCAGAATATCCTCTGATTTTTGAAAACACGTCTTGTCCTGGCTCAGAGATAATGACTTGTATGTTGAAACAATTAATGAGTCGGACTTAATCTTTAGAAAATTTGATATTGCAAATGATTTTCTTTTAATTAATCATGTATTGTTATTGGGAAAATATTACATCTACTGTAGGAGATGAGAAAGGCCTACCTACGCTGAGAGGTTTTATCGCCAGAACAAAGCGTGTATATCAAATCGAGCTCCATATATTGCCAGGGAGAACAATAAACTTGTTAATCATTTCCAAAAGTGGGAAAAGTTAATCAATGTACTTACGTAATAGATAACTTGATAAGTCTATGTAAAGAAGACATTTCTCTTAGTTTTTACTTACTGAGCAGCTTCGCATTTTTTGCGTTTTTCATTTATTGTCTGTATGTGAATTAGTGTTGTAATTAACTGTTGTAATTATTCATAGTATTTAGTATTATTCTTTATTTTAATTATTATTATTGCTATTATTATTATTATTATTATTATTATTATTATTATTATTATTATTATTATTATTATTATTATTAGCATTAACAATCTCATTACACTTCACCTGGTGAACAATCCAAACCCTTGAGGCCCAGGATTTTGGAAGCTAAATACATCCTTCTTGTTAGAAGATGATTATGTTGCTTTAATAAAGAAAACAATTGAAGACGTTGCAAAAGAATATGAAAATAATGATGAGGTTGATGCCCCTCTCCTCTGGGATACAATTAAAATGTGTATTCCGTCAACATCGCTAAACTATGGTAGGAAAAGAAAACGTGATATGCAATCTGAGGAAGCAATTATAGAAAGCGTTATATTGTCCCTCCAAAGAAAACTGGAAGAAAATAATCTACTCGAAAACACAAAAACGAATCTCCAAAAAGAATTAGAGGCAAAAATAGCCGAAAGAGAAGAAATTGTAAAATACAAAACCCGTGGGGCAATATTACGATCCAAATCCCGTTGGTACAATGAAGGAGAGAAAAAAACAAAGTATTTTCTAACTCTAGAAAAACGCCACTTCAACGAAAAAACAATTAAACATTTGCAAATAAGCGACGATAGTATCATCTACAAGGACAGTGACATCCTAAAAGAAGCAAAATGCTTTTATCAAAAATTATATTCTTCAAGTTTTCCAAATCTGGAGGCCCCCGAGGATATTTTCTTTCCCAAAGGAAACGCTCTTACGCTCAACGTGCTTGAACAAGAAGAGTGCGAAGGTCTCTTAACTGAAACTGAATCCTTAGAAAGCCTCAAATCTATGGAACCGAACAAGAGCCCTGGAACTGACGGTTTGCCAGCCGAATTCTATAAAAGATTCTGGAGTGATGTTAATCCATATCTCATAAATGCTTTAAACAATTCATACGGAAAGGGCCTACTGTCAGTGTCTCAAAGAAGAGGTCTGATCTCCCTCATACCGAAAAAGAACAAAGCTACCGATCAACTGAAGAATTGGAGGCCGATCACTCTGCTCAACTGTGATTATAAGATAGCCACGAAAAGTATCGCTTCTCGAATTAGAAAAGTTTTGCCAAAAATAATGAATAATGATCAAACCGGCTTCATGAAGAATAGATTTATCGGAGAAAACATTAGGCTGATAGATAGTCTGATAAATTTCACGAATAAAGAACAAATTCCGGGTCTATTACTATTCGTTGACTTCGAGAAGGCCTTTGACAGCTTAGAATGGTCCTTTATTCACAAGACCCTCCAATATTATAACTTCGGAAAATCTTTAATGACTTGGATAAAACTTTTTTATACGGATATTAGTAGCAGCATTCAAAACAATGGTTGGGCTTCTGAGTTTTTCACTTTACATCGCGGTGTGAGACAAGGCTGTCCACTCTCCCCTTATTTGTTCATACTTTGCGCAGAAATTCTAGGTAATGCGGTGAGAACGGATAACGGCGTCCGCGGAATAAAGATCCTTAATACTGAATGCAAACTGTCCCAGTACGCAGATGACACAACCTTAATTTTGGATGGCTCTGCCCTCACAATCTTCTCTCTTAAGAACTTTTGAATTACTTGATGCATTCGCGGCCATATCGGGCTTGAATGTTAATTATGAGAAAACTGAAGCTCTCTAGATCGGCTCTTTGCGGGACTCAAATATCTCTTTCCCTTTAAATAAGCCTATAACTTGGGCTAAGGAAAAGGTCTTCGCCTTGGGGGTTTAGTTCTCGACCGGAGAAATGAACTTCATTTCCAGTAATATCCAGGAGAAAATTGATAAATTAAAGAAGATTATAGGAAGCTGGTCGGCCAGACGACTTACTCTTTTGGGTAAAATTACCGTTTTGAAAAGTCTAGCAGTGTCACAGTTGGTGTATGTGTTGGCTTCTCTCCCGACTATTCACGGCGCGCTAAAAGAAATCAATTCCCTGTTATACGAGTTCCTCTGGGATGCGAAAAACGACAAAATCAAAAGATCGGAAATGCTTAATGACTACGACAAAGGAGGGCTAAAGATGATTGACATCGAAAGTTTCAACAAATCATTAAAACTGAAATGGATACAAGGCTATTTGAATGACGATAATCATGCTAAGTGGAAGCTCTTCTTTGACTACTATTTAGAAAAATTCGGAGGCAAGTTGGTGTTTTTAAGTAATCTTAGCACACAGGATGCTGCAAGTCTCGATCTAACTGACCCCTTCTTAAAAGAAGTTCTTGAACACTGGACAAACCTTAACTATAGAGAGGAAAATTTAGATTTTATGAACTCGTACATCTGGCAGAATTCATTAATCAGAATCGGAAACCAACCTCTTTTTTACCCGTCTTGGTTGGAGGCCGGAGTGACGGTGGTCAAAGACCTTGTAGATATTAAACAGGATTTCTTAAGTTTTGATGTTTTTGAAAACAAATTTCAGATTAAAACCAACTATCTGGAGTATTATAAAATTCGATCTGCCCTAAACAATATAAGAAGAGTTGCTTGCTAGAAACTGATAAACCCAATACAGAGAGTGCGGTTGAGACTATACAGTCCTCGCAAAAAGTTGTTAAAAAACTTTAAAAGCTGCTTATCGAAAAAAAGGCTACCCATCCTTCAAGAACGGAGGAAAAATGGAAACGGAAAATTCAACAATTTGGAAATGTAACTGTTGATTGGAAAAAATCTTATCAGTTACCGTTTCTCTGTACAAGGGACTCTAAACTCAGAGTATTTCAGTTTAAACTTTTACACAGAAGGATTGCTACAAATGACTTTTTATGTAAAATTGGACTAGAGCAAACTGACCTATGTTCCTTTTGCAAAGAAACTGCGGAAACTCTGATGCATCTTTTTGGAACTGCAGACATACAAAGCTTTTTTGGGAAAGAACTTTCGAATGGATAACCCAAAATTTTAAGGATCTGGAAAACTTTAAGCTCTCCCCTTCTTTAAGCTCTCCCCTTCTTAAGTTAAGATAGCTATGAAAGTGGAAAAACAAGCAGCCCTAGAAAATAACACAGTTAGGGCTTTTGAAGTGAAATGGTCTCGACTTAGATAGTCCCTCGCATACGAAGTGATTCAAATGGTGGAAATGGTATGGCTGCCACTGTTGTACTTGATTACTGTGTTGTAAGTAGGTTAGTTTTCGTTGTAAGGTCGCGTATTATTGTTTTTATGAATAACCTCTGTATTGTGTGTAATGTAGTAAGTCACATGTACGATGTAGGTATGGTATACTAGTATAAGTGCTATGTGCAATATAAGTGAAGTGTAGTAAGCAAGTATGGTATTAAGTACTGTGCAAATATCATGTCATGTAAGCTAGTAGGTAATACGGAATGTAAGTAAGTAGAGTGTGGTATGTGATTAATAAAAGTGGAGAAAAAAAACCAAAAAAACAAAAAAACAATGGTAATGATTTCAAAAAAAATAAACGGACGACGAAAACAGTAAAATTCAACTGAAACTGGATTTATTTACCTTCGAGTTGTTGAAAAACATCAACGAAATACGACTCAACAACGTTTACAATCTCGGCTACCTAGTTGTGTTACGTGTGACTGATCACGTACACAGTTTTGGCGCGAACAGATCTTGGGACGCCATTCCATGCCATTGCTCGCGTCGTTTTGGTTTATACTGTATGGGATCAAGCGTTTTCAGGGTTAAGTATTTTGGCGAAAGAACTCTTCTTTGACTTAAAAAATGGGATTATCAAATCTATTCATAATGTCGTCCAGCGATGCTGGCTTTGACTCTAGCTCGGATTCCGAGGCCGCAGAAACGAATGTCGAGTACAACTTAGAAGTCGAGGGTTCGTGAAAATTTGATGAGCGAACAAGAAACCTCAGATGATGAGGAACCAGGAGATGTGTATGCCAATGAGGCGATAGTAGACGAGTAATGGCTGGCTCAGAATAAAGCACAAAGGAAAATGGAGGAAGAACTTGAAATGAAATTGCAAAAGTGTCTAAAGGTGGTAGACGAATATGCTGATTCCTTGCATTTTGCTCGGGTTCGACTCGCGAGCGGACACAAGCGGACCAGCGCGTCTTTCCTCCTCTGAATAAAATGAGAAGCAGAGATATTTTAGTGGAATGCACTCTTGAAATCAGTAAAATTTTGTTTGGCCTGTTGCTAAAATCGAAAACAACGCATTTATCTGGCATTCCGAAGCAAGACAAACAGCAACAGTCCCGAACAAGAAAGCGATCGATGGCTTGGAATGACGTCACAAATTACACTATTCCCAGACCCTTTTCAATGCTTCTGCGGCTCGGTCGTGTTTTCAAAAAGGGCTATTCTCCCGCTCTTTAAAAATCATAAAAAAATCGCGGTTTTAACCAAAAGCAAAAATTTTTGCGGTATGTTTCTCAGGTTTACACAAATATCAATTTAAGCCAAAAAACGTTTGTGGTTTATCGGCACTTTAAAGTTCTTATTATAAAACAGGGCAGCGCCAGACGTTTTCATGCAATGAAACGACTAAAACGTCCAGTATATGTTATTTATTTCAGGTACCTGGAAACATCTGTCCAGTCTTCCGAGACCCATCGCCCAGTTTGTCAATCGTAACAAAGAACTCGGTGAGATCGATAAATACCTGAGCCAAAACGAGGAAAATGACTGCAAATGCATCTTGATACACGGCGCCGTCGGGATGGGTAAAACAGCCACTGCCATCAAGGCGGCAAACAAAATTCGTGATAATGATAACACCGCTGTCGTTTACGTCAATTGCCAATATTTAAGATCGCTTGAAGATCTCTCGCGTAAGATTGCCGAGCAAGTTTATGATCATGGTCGCTGGAATGACCCGATTCCTCAAAAAGTCAAAAGTCGCCTAATAAGTGAAGAACATCTCTATACGGTGTTGCTGCTGGACAACTATGAACACTTACTTGAGTGCGATGCAGAAAACAGGCAAGTCAATGAAACGAGAATAGACCCAAACGAGGCACTTGCAGTCACGAAGTTCATCGCAGACATTGTCAGAGATTCATCAAAAGTAAAATTGCTGGTAACCTCATCCAAGAATGTCCGTTTCCCTGAGGCAGGTCAACAGTGGGTTAAGTTGCAGCCATTGGTGGACACTGACTCGGTCATGCTGCTGAAATGCGTTTATGGCGATCGGTTAGAGGTGAAAGAAGAAACTGCCTACAAGATAGCTCAGTTTTGTAGTGGAATTCCGCTTGCACTGACTATCTTGGCTTCTTGGCAAGACTTTCCTCCTGATCTCGTGCAAATGATGACAAAGGCAAACGAAACGGAGAAATTTAAGAAATTTATTAAGATTCCAACAGCTGATAATGATAAGAAGTTAGACGTATGCCTTGACGCCTGCTTCGACCGACTTAATCCTGGTCTACAAGACGCTCTTGTATCTCTGACACTATTCAGAGGTTGGTTTACAATGTCAGTGGCTACCGAAGTCTTCCATTCAAAGGTATCCGCTGGTCAGATATTAGAACTGGCACAGTGCTCGTTTTTGGAACAGAATATCGAAGATCCTATGAATGGTCCATGCTGGTACAGCTTCCTCACAGTGCAAAAACTCCATTGCCAAAATAAAGCCCGGGAGACACGGTTCCAAGGCGTCTACCAACGTGCCCGTTACTCCTTCATCGAGTACTACCTTGTCTTCCTTGAAAAAACTTTTGAGACGTTTCTCAGCAAAGAGGTGTTGCAAGCTATCACTGAGTTTCGGCAGCAGGAAGAAAACATCATGCAGCTCCTGGACTGGCTAAGGGATAAGGTCATGGAAGGAGGCCAAATGCTTAAGTGCATCGACGTATTCAACAAGGTTGCAGAACTTCTCGCTAAGATGATGGGCAAACAGAAGTTCGAAACGGTTTTCACCCAATTGAAAACGAGGAGCGAAGAGATTGAAGACCAAAAAAGACTGAGTGAATGCCTAACCTCGCTGGGGATTCGGGAGGTGTTCAACCTGTTCTTAGCACCTTGTCCGCAGCCTGAAGAAACTGTCGAAAAGGCCAAGAACTATTTGGAGCAGTCCCATAGAATCCAGACCGCTCTTAAGATCAACGACGGTGACAGCAGAGCCCAGTGTCTTGCTAAACTTGGTCGATGTCTGGCTAAAGAATACAAATTTCCTGAAGCGAAGGGCAAGATTCAACAGGCAATTGACATTCGAGAACGACACAAGGAGCGGGACAGCGTGATGTTGGGTGCAACGTACAATGATAAGGCAGGTGAGTCAAGATGATCCATATCAGTAAATGCGTTTCAAGGAGACCGTTCAACATATTAACGTTGTTTGCTAACGTTTTAGTTATCACGGCAAAGGTATCAACGTCTGGAGCACAAAAGATGCGCCGGTGAAACGTCTACATCACCTAGCAGGTCTCGGTAACATGACAGAAAGAGTTCAACGTTGTTACACTTCTTCCTTTCCATTTAGTCAGTAGCTATGTTGTAGCCATCTGATACCTTAAAACTAACTGCTAGAGAATCACAGTAGGCGTCAGAAGACTTGCGTAGGGTTTGGTGACAGTCATCAATAAGCATTGCTTTGAAAACTGATTCCATTGATCAATTGGATATGTCCCCCTATACTCGAACGTTCAATTTTTACTTCCAGTGGTCATCACTCTTGAAGCGACAAATCAACCACAAGAAGGAGCCAGAAAACTTCTTCGAGAAGCCATAGATATCAGAGAAAATCGGACGCTAGCAATTTACAGGACAAAACTGGGTACAAATCATCCCTTCACTGCTACCATCCTTAACAGTCTGTCCAACAATTATCTCGCCCTGGGTGATCTCGACAGTGCCAAGCGATATTCAGAGGAAGCATTACAGATTCGTCGCGAGGTGCTAAAAGTCCACATGGACACAGCCAAGTCACTGTTTGATCTTGCAATGGTGAACAAGGCAAGGGGAGAATTCAGGGAAGCAAAGGATAACCTTGAGGAATGCGAGGCCATGGGGAGGATGGTGTTGGATGACAACCTCGTGGATCTCGCACGGTAAGTTTGTGAAGTGGTTTTCACATCTTCACCTTAAAGTGTCTATATCGTGTTCCTTATTTTGTGTGGTTCTGGTATGTACATAAAGAGTAGATGGCTTTTCAAAAACGTTTTTTCGAATTCTGCCGTGTTTTTGCCCTGAAATCGTCGCTCAAAGTTGCCCTTTGAGCCACGCCCATCAAACTTGACCGAGCTAGTAAGGAGCATGGGTCTATTCCTGGTTTGACGCCACAAACTGATTTACATGCCATTAAGTCGTTGTAAACATGCATGCAACGCATTTTGTGATGTCAAAACAGAACAAGACCCATGCCCCTTGCTAGCTCGGTCAAGTTTGATGGGCGTGGTGTACTTCATGTTGGCAATGGGCATCTTGAACGGTGAGGTTTTCAGTTAATGTAGCGTTATAACCAATGATTCGTTTGTTAAAAAAAGGCCAAGGAAGTTTTTTCGGCTTGCACGAATTGGACTTGGAAGCTGGCTGACCAATATCTGTGAACGTAAGACTCGCTAATCATTCGGGATACGTTAATACCCACTGAACCACAATTCAAGAAAGTAATTCTTTAACCAAGTTTTGTTTTGTGAATGAAATCTTACGTGTGACATTCAAATTGTTTCATTTGTGACCCGACCATCCCAATTTAACACTCAGCTGCACTACCATCTTGTGACGCTGTTCATCACGTTGTGCAATGAAGCCCTGACTTTCGAGAAAAAACCATCTCATCAGTACAGCTGTTTTACTTTATCTTCACTGTATCTCACACTTATGTCAGAAAAACCAACCATCTCGGCTCATCTTTTCCACACAGGACAACACGAGAGTTAGAGGACGTACGCATGCGCCTTGGTGACATGCAGTTGGAGCATCCTGCATCACCCTGAAGAAACGAAGCCCTCCTTAGCGTTCACCACAGTTACGAGCACGTTTGGGACTTTTTCAGGGGTG
This sequence comes from Pachyseris speciosa, assembly GCA_016490735.1. Lineage (NCBI taxonomy): Eukaryota > Metazoa > Cnidaria > Anthozoa > Scleractinia > Pachyseridae > Pachyseris > Pachyseris speciosa. The sequence continues at coordinate 376,927 of JAEMWC010000471.1, forward strand.
ACACACCGCCTCCTTTGTTTTTAGGGAGTAAGTAATTTGCATTTGAAAATTGGTTGGGCTTGGCCCAGTTGTCCGAATTTTTATCGCACTGCACCGTTTTAATTTTTCTGAAGAGTAAGTTTAAACTTAAGGTAAAGGTAGCCACAGTCAAAACTGAAAGGAAAACTTAACATCTGTAATAACATAGGAAATCAATTGAAAGTTTTCAGTCACTAAGCCTGGGTTAGCGTAGTCGCAGTTTGTGCACCTGGGCCTCGGACAATAAAACGAGCTTTTTATGGTCAGGCTCAAACTTTATTTGGTAGATTTAAGGGGTAATGCCCGCTACCACATGGCCTTAGTGCCCAATGAGTGGTTTTTAGCTTACCTAGACACATAAATTTGTTATTTAATGAAAACGTTATTTTGACTGGTTTGACCTTTGGGTATTAGTCTGTGATCCTAATAAGTGGCCAGCGGTCATTAGTATAGCTGGCATGCGGTTTTAAAGTTTGTTTCAGTACTATCTCTCGTAACGCTTGTGGTACTAGTATCCCAGGTGCCACGGCATGGAATCCCAAATATATGGGTTCCAAAGTCTCCACTTATTAAAATTGGTAGGTAGAAGGGGTTTTTTGTATATGGGTGAGAAGGTGGTTGTGTGTAGAAAATAAAATTAGTAAAATAATTACCTTTGTGAGGGGCTAAATTGAGGGAGTGACTTCTGCTCAATTTTGTTAATAAACACGGGTTGCTTACAGCTTTTACTAATTTAGGGTTATCTAGTTTTTTTTAGGGGGAAAGGAAAAACATCTCCTTGGGGTTAGCTTTTGGTTGGGATTTTCGTGATCAATAGGGATTACTTTAGCTAGTTTAGGGAGGGGGGGGGAAACATGTATGAGGCCTTCTAAGGGGTAGTCTGGAGTTGCTTTGTCGTTCGTTTACGACTTTGTTTCTCGCTTATTTCGTTAAGGACAAATGTCACTGGTTTATTTATTTATTTTATAGCTTCGCCAGAGACCTGGGAGGGGCACTACAACAGCTTGCGCCAATTACTGTAGGCCCGTAACTGCAAATCCCTCCCAACAACAAAGAGGAATGGAAAGTGAATTGTCCCTGTTACAAACTGTCGGAGTTTTTCTGCCAATTTCTGTCGGCTGTCAGCTTTTACACCTTGGAAGACCTCATGTAGGGATTAGGGTAGCTATTTTTAAGGAGGGGAAGACATTTGCTCTTGGGGTTAGTTGTTGGCTGGGGTTTTCATAATCTATAGTGTGTAGGGTCAGAGCTAGTGTAGTTTTGGGAGGGGGAAACAATTGTCCTAGGGGTTAGCTATAAGTTGGGGTTTTCATGATCTCTATTGATTAGGTTTAGCTAGTTTAGGGAGGGGAAAAACATTTGTCCTAGGGGTTAGCTATAGTTTGGGGTTTTCATGATCAATAGTGATTAGGCTTAGCTAGTTTTGGGAGGGAGAAATCATTTGTCCCAGGAGTAAGTTACTGTTTGGGGTTTTCATGCCCTAAAGTGATTAGGGTAGCTACTGTTGTGGAGAGGGAAAACATGTACAGTGATTAGGGTTAGCTAGTTTTGGGAGGGGAAATTCGATCATTTGTGCTAGGAGTTAGCTATTATTTGGGGTTTTTATGCCCTTTAGTGATTAGGGTTAGCTTGTTTTGGTCTTTTGTAGAGGGGAAAAAACATGTACAGTGATAAGTGTTAGCTAGTTTTGTTGAAGGGGAAACGTGTATAGTGATTTGAGTTAGCTAAATTTCCCTAGGGGTTAGCTATTGTTTGGAATCTTTAACAAGTAACCCAGCTGAAATCAGTTGCATTTAAAGTTATTTTTTTCAGAGCTTAACTTTAATTGTGCTGCCTTGATCCTTTTTATATAGGGCGGCGCTGGGCTCGAGAACTGCAGTTGCAAAATTGTAAAACAGAAAACTGAACCGACAGAAAAGTGCTTTTTGATATCGCGAGTTTTTACACATTTCAAGGTTCATTTCATGTATAAATTGCTATACCAGTTAAACTTGTATGGAATATTAATAAACCACATTGAAGACTCACGAGAAGAGTGAAATAAGATGGTGATTTTTTTATTATGATAACGAAGAAAAGACAGTGAAAAGATATGATTTATTCAGTATATACTATCACACGTGTACTTGCAAAAAAAGTAAGCGTGTCATGGCAGTATTGAATAAATCGCATCTTTCAAGATTTCAAGTGCAAACAGCTTGCATAAGTGAATATTTCAGTTGAATTAGCGATGATCTCAAACAGGATGCAATAAATATAGAAAATGTTCTGAAAGAAAGGAAGTCTCCTGTGTATTGCGTCTTGTTTGAATCAGTATTTGGATTAATTGCGAAACTTTTACAGACTGGGACACGTCGTAAAAGAGCCATCTCAATACAGTTTATGATCCCCTATCTTTCCCAATGATTTCCAAGATCTCGATTAAACTGCTACTCGTCCCTTCCTGCCATGCTATACACCCTGAGGAGGGCTCCCTTACAGACATACCCTTTATTTATACACGGTAAGAACATCCGTAGAGAGATTAAAATAAAAACTGATTTACATGTTTGCCGTTTGGGAGTACGAGGTAGCCAAAAGGCGATTGATTTCGGTGTCAAACAATTGAAAAGGATCTAATTGCTTTGACTTTTCGAGGAAGATTGTTCCCATAACAGTGCCCCACTGTAGCAAAAAACTGCGTTTTAAGCAGTAGTAGTTAAGTGCTGTTTTCAGGTTGCGCTCATAATCTGAACAAACGAAGGGCACGTGAGTATTCCTATTCCAATTTCTGGATAAGTGAATGAGTGGAATATGGTTTCTAAAATAGCACATTTCTGAAAACGGTATAGCCTTAGCGGAAGTAGCCTGATAATAGCGCGCACAGTATTGTGGACCCCAGCGGGTGAACTTGCGGCTCTGATTTTCCCGCCAAAATTTGCGTAGTAAACCATACATTCTTAAGACAGATTAAGTGCCAAACTAACACGCCCCTTTTATTCTAAGTATTCCTATTCTGAAATAGGCTCGTTGCTTCGGGAAATAAGCCCGCGCTCAAGCCAAAGGTGTTATTAACAATTTTTTTCCTCTAGATGTTGCAGCGAACATGGCAGAAAGGACAGAATGAGACGCTAATTCCAGTAGCACAGTAGGAATTAGTCTTCCATTTTAAGGTCGAGTAGCTGCTAATGCGGTTCGTAGGCAATTGGGTGATCTCAGTCATAAGATTGGCCCCACATTACAACCAGTTTTCACGAGCAAGAAATTACAACAAGAGCTTAAACCAAAAAAAAAATTAAGCCGCCAATTGTCAATCAACAGTGCGTTGTTAACCACTTTCTCATTTGATCTGTGCGATGCAGATTATGGTTGGTTATACAGCGCGACACACAAATTCAGCAATCGAACATTTCACAGAAGCTCACGGTAGCAACACCCTTTTCAAAGAAACCAGTTTTGAGTGAGTGCCAGAGTAGTAAATTTGATTGCCTGATGTTTGAAATGCTTTTCATGATTTAGAAACTAAAGCTTAATTTGAACATCCAGACGGACTCCATACGTGCCAACCTTTTGTTTAATTTGTTGCCTTTTCTCAGCTTACATCGTTCTAATTATCTATTGTTCTTTTAGTATTTATAGCGTTCATTGTATACTTCTTTGACTTGATAGTGACGTTAAGTTAACGTCGAAACGTTGTCGTTTTAAGCTTTTTAAAAATCTTTAAATGTTTTTAAGCAATGTCTTCTTGCAATTTTTTATAATCAAATCAGGATATTTCCAAGCCACTTCTTCTTCGAATTCATTGTTAATAATAAATGTTTGGTATCTGGGTAAATTACACCATTAACACCCTTACCATTATTAACACTCTCATGTAAGGGTCCATCGTGGGTGGGCTTATGGAGGGGGACGCGGAGAAGGCTACTCCTGGTGATTCTAAATTTGCGCCACGCGTATCCTCCTTAGCCCACCCCTTCCCTTTAAAAAACCGTCAAACTCGCACCAGAAAGCAAAGGAAACATTGCCGGAAAAACAACAAACAAACCGAACCAAACCAAACCAAACTGGAGGGAAAAGACCATCCAGCACTGAGCAATAACATCAACTGAATGTCTCTCAAACTTAGCCGAATAAAAATACCCAAGGAATCGACCAATCCATTCCTTACCCCCTCCCTCTCTCCATCCAACCGTCTGTCCGTCCATTCATCTGTCCATCCGTCCGTCTGCATCCGATCAATCGAAAACAACGAAGTTATAAAGGGAAGAACGTCCCTGCCAATTTCAGAGACTCTCTCAAAACCGCCGGGGGCAGAAAACTAGTGTGCTTCAGTGGAAGAAAAGGAAGACATGAACATGTTTCACTCACTCACAATTCACTTCAAGCAATTCACTTTAAGATGCCTCGTCAAAAAATGATTTGTTGTCCGTTGGAAGAAATTAGCAAGGACGTTTTCAAGTTCTCTTTTTTTTTAGATCCATGTGTGAATGGAGTTCTTTGCCTTCAGAGATTGCAAATTTAGCTAATTATTTTAAATACGAATGAGACATGACTAGGACGTTGTATTTATTAAAACTATTTATTCCATATATTTCTTTTTATACTTGTACATATACATATGTAGGTTCACCTATGTTATTTAGCTACTTGCCGTGTGTTTTACTGTTCTTATAAAAAGTTGGTGTGATGTCTTATCGACTTTACCGACATCATAAATGTAGATGCAGATTCGTGTACTCCCTTACGATGTGCGTTCTGCGATCAACTAAAACAAGAGGCCATCGTACCAAGGGTGACCCGTGATAACACGCGAGATTGCGAAATATTCATTCTCATCCCCAATCTCGTACCCAGAGTCATCGGGCTGTTTGGTCAGCGGGTGGACGCCCGGAGAGACTCTGGAATAATGGACCGCCATTTTCCCAGAAAATCTGGGGTAAAACAATGGAAGTCGTTACGGGCCAGCCAATCAAAACAATTGATTTTTTCCATTATCCCAGAGTCTCTCTTGGCGACTAACCGCTGGCCAAAGAGCCTGAGGACTCTGGGTCGAGATTGTCTCATCCCCAGAGCCTTGGGATCTCACAGCAGGTAGATACAGCGGTCTCTAGGGACGCGAATGATTGCTTCAACATTTGGAGTGTGCCGTTGTACTCGCTGTGATCAGAAGAGAACTCTACAAGTCTGAGTGTAATCTGATTGAGGTAATAGTGTGCTGTTCATTATTTCCGTGTTTCTTTCTGCTTTATTTAATTGCTTTTTTTCTCGTGTTGTACATTCTTTGTGGGAAGAATTTGCACGTTAGTGGGGTCTCGTAAATCGAAAGAGAAGGCCGGAAGTGAAAGAGATCGATAGCCAAACCAATAGCCTTGTAGCCTACTGTGGACATATATAATGTCTTTGTTTTGAATAACCACTACGTTAAAAAGTACGATTTGATGTTGAAACTGCAGCTATCAAGCAGTCTACGTTTATTAGTCGGTACAAGGATTGTAAATAATACCTTTCAAGTTCGGTGCCATTATTACCTGGTGCAGGCTCCTGCGTGTGTTTCGGTTACATCTGGGGAATCCGTTGAGCACCGTATTCAGTTGCATTGCTCTCTGGGATCTCGCATTGCATGTAAAATGTTTCCTCTGGCGTGCATACATCGATAGATGATATGTAAAACTAGTTGTAATCGATATCATTGATCAGGAATGCGTTCGAGTATCCAGGTCATTGCTGCAGTAGTCTGATGTTATGATAATAACAGGTCTGATTACATGCAGGGTTACTGATATGATTGGTTGTGATCGGTTGTGTGCTTCCTTGTCGGCTGGTATTTAGCTATGCTTCGGTAATATTTCCAATCTTGAGATGAGAAAACAACATTGAAGTGTAAACAAGGATTTGGGTATCATTTGCAGCAAATATTAAAACCTTCAAACTAGCAAGCGTGTTCGATACAAGACATGTTCAGCATCTTACGTCACAATAGCATTTCCACTGGGGCACCTTATTTTTTCCTTCAAGAGCAAGGGAAAATTATGTGCTAAACGACTCCATCGTTGTTTGACTTTGCTCTATGCGGGCATAATGGCAAATTATGCGTAACGCGCGCCCTTTCTGTAGTTAATACTGTAATTCCACAGTTAACAATCTTGGAACTCTCGATTGCTGATCGTGTTTTACTGGCAGTGAATAATCGCAAGCTAGTTGCTGAACTCGGTCAAAATTGCTGGGGAGTTTTAAAGCATATTCAGGTACGCATTTTCTGTTTTAAGCATTTTAGAGGCAGTTCCGTAGGTTCCGCTGGTTCCGTGAATTAGACATGGCGAACGATTCTTTCGTGAATACCCCAGGATACATTCACAAATGCGCTGCAAATATCATTCGCGAAGGAACTAATCCTCCTCAAGAGTTTATAAATGTAAGGTTCATACCAAAGCAAGTCCGCGGTGGAGAGTAGTGCTTAATTTTGAAAAGTTTCTCCTCGTGGCGGCCGGCCAAATAAAACTCGAACGAAATTTAATCACCTCAAGGGTTCATTTGACTGTAAAATATTTATGTCAAAGTTAACCCTGTGGAGAGCAATGCTCAGCGCTAAACTATTTATCGGTTAAATCCTCACCAATTTGCTTACAACATTTTTTGTGACCGAGTTCGGCAACTAGCTTGCGATTATTCATTGTGTTAAGCTGTAGAATAATGAACTCTTTCTAGTTGCATTTATTTCCTCGGGGCATTCTGCATATATTACATTCCGCATAATTATGCCATTGCGCAAAAGTCATGCCACATGGGGCAACATTGGTCGACTTTGCTCTCTATATATGTCAGCGTGTGACACGTAATTATAATCAAAAACTTCCCTTTCGTAAAATCTAGGACTGTTTGTGTTGTACGATATATCGTACAACACAAACAGTCCTAGATTTTACGAAAGGGAAGTTTTTGATTATAATTACGTGTCACACGCTGACGCCACGGAGTCTAGCTGCTTACCACAGTTCATTTCACTTGAAATCAGTTTTAAAAAATATATTTTCGGTCTGCAAAGCCTGTGTCAAACGCCGTACACTGTACTTTACATGAGCCATACTTTGCAGTTTAGGTCGACCCAAATTAGTAAAGTTCGTCTCTAGTCAAACGTCGAACTTCGCAAGCGCGTAGATAAACAGAGCGAGGCTGAACTCACGATATCCTGGCGCTCAGTTATCATGAATGAGGGGGCGCTTATTCGAATGGGGGCGCTTAATCGAGGGGGGCGCTTATTAAGTTTTTCTTGAAACGAACTGTAACTCTATTTTCCCTAACTGCACGTAAACTGAAAGAACTCTGCAAGCACAAGGAGATAGAAATAACTGGAAGGGACTTGCGGAAAATAGGCTGTTTTCCTACATGCACTGATGCCGGTGTGACAATGGAAACAGGCTTTCCGTGTATCCCTACTATTTAAGAAAGTCAAGTGAAGGGGAGGGGGCGCGTATTCGAGGGGGACGCTTACAAGCTATTTTGGCCCGAGGGTGTGGGCACTTTATTCGGGGGAGGGTGCTTATTCAAGTGTGGGCGCTTAATGTTATTGGAGAAAATACAGTAAGAACCAAATCCTTGTTTACACTTCAATATTGTTTCCTCATCGCAAGATGGGAAATATTACCGAATCACAGCTAAACGCCAGCCGACAAGGAAGCACTCAACCGATCACAACCCTGTCACCTCATATTACAAAATTGTAATCGATTTCATTATTATCACACCAGACTACCGCAGCAACTCGAACACACTCCACATATACGATTATAACTCGTTTATGACGTAATTCAAGATGGCACAGAAATGATACATGAACGACGAAAAATCTCACCATTTAGTATCACAGGGCACCCAAGATTAGGATATGTTCTCCTAACGTCGAAAGCAATCAGTGACGCCCGCGCGCGTGACGTTACGTCAAGCTATTTGATCTCATATATTTACTGTGATTTGCAACGGTTGATTTGAGTAAGCGCGATCGGGAAAAGATGCTTTATATAGTCCTGAATTTAGTATCTTTGATTCCAAACTGTGATGTACTGGGAATCAGATAAATGAAGTCCACTTACCTTTTCTTGGTGGGTCGATCTTATGAGATTTGATTGGGTTTTGAGCCTGTTTATTTCTCTCTTGTTAGCAAAGAAGTACAAGGCAGTCACGTCCTTGGCTTGACGACATTACCGGACTTCTTCAATGATTTCAAGTGGTTAAATGATGGTGCCATAACTCAAGCCTAAAGTATGCGTGTATGTCTGTATCACTTGTTTTGTTTGTTTCGCCAGTCAGCACACGAACCGAATTTTGCTTGCTGTTTTGATAGAGACTACAGGAATACAATCTGAATCTTCATTCTTTAATCCGCAGTTCAGTATGATTTTCATATGTTTACACTCACTAAACATACAATTCACACTTTATACTTTCGCACGATTGTTTAGTGAATACGACATGTATGACTCCAACGAAATACCACATTTTTTAAACATTATCATTATGCATATTTTTTGTCGCCAGAATTATAGGTATATGTGGTCACAATAAGGAGACAACCCTCTGAAATCAGTCGCACGTACTAAAGCAGAACGGGATAAAGACAAGTATTTTGATATGCCCCCAAAGCGACCGGCAGTTGACTTTAAGGCATCTGTAAAAATTCCAGGAGGTTGGGGTTTCCAGTTGTCCCTCAAGATTGCTGACAAGCTCTCAACTGTAGGAGCAATAGTAGGAGGTATAGTATCTGGTGCCGGAGTTGTCCTCGGTGGTTTGTTATATTGGATTCAAACAAACCCGGATTTAGTTAAGGCGGCGGTGAAAGCTGCCTTGGAAGATGAAGGTGTGGAAGTCAAGGACACTAAATTTTCCTCCATCCTTGTGGAAGTGCTTTGTACTACAAAACAGAGTTTCCTCGCATTCATGGATGCTTTTGAAACGAACAAGGTAAAGCAACGACTTGAAGAAGAATTTCAAACAAAACTGAAATTCAAAGGAGAACTGGAAGTAACAATTACAAATGAACAAGATGTATACGACGATCTGGATCGGTTGAGGTAATTTTGTGTTACATTATCGCACTTCTCTTTTTTAAACGCATTGTTGGGTCCTTCATATTGCGCGCGGTTTGAACAGCACTGCAAGTTGTTGGCAGTTGTCAACTCGCTGAAACACTGAAAATATATTTTCATGGATAGAAGCTTCACGCAGTTACATTATTCGTCGAATTTTTCTCTAAACAAGTAAATTATCTAAATCCTTCTCGCAGACACTTCGAAAACGCGAAGAAACGGCCGCCATTTTGTTGACAACCGCTACTCTCTGTCTATAAAGTGTGCATTCTTTTGTATTGTTTAGACATGCAGATGAGGAAGACTGGATGGGACAAATGTCTGTGCCGACTGAAGTTGGTTGTATCCCTGTTACAGGTGATGACAGAAGCCCATAACTAGGAGCGTACAACTGCCCTATATTCCTGTCACGGCGTTTTCACAGACCAATTTATTTTTAGATTGAATTTCTCTCCAACATCGGACTGGTCGCTGCACGTGTCCTAAGTATCTGCACGTGCAGAACCTTTTCGCTCATTAAAACTAGTGTTTTGTTGCCGTTGCTGTGCTTGTTGCCCTTTTTCACGTGAAAATATAGTCTAAAAATAGATCAATCTGTAAAAATGCTGTGACATAGGCTAAGTATGGAAGTTGTACGCTCCCAGTGATGTTTTTGCTCCTGGTGATGACTATCTTTATACCAGTTAGTAATTGCTAATTTGTTTTTTCTTTTTCGTCATGATTACAGTAGCTAGTTTTAATTTTAGCATGCTGAGGATTGTTTCTTTCTAAAAATAACGAGCGTGGTTTAAATTTGGGGTAGCCCAACCGCGTTCAGTAAGTGTAGCGTCGTGACGTATGGCGTTCCATCACCGCCAAAATTCAAACTTTGCTCTTTATCCACGCATACCATCATTCACTGGGAACATTCAAACATTCACTTAAAACATTCAACCCTCCACTACAACATTCATGTCACACGTTTAAAATACACTCACAACATTCAAACATACACTCCAAACATTCAATCAATCAAGTGAAACATTCAAAGCAGGCATGCAAAATCCACTTACAACGTTTGGACATGCACTTTAAACAAGCGGTTATTCAATTCCAACTTTCATTCCGGACATTCGACTTTCAATTCGACATTTCATTCAAATATTCGATTATTCAATCGGAACATTCAATACGAATATTCAATCCAAACATTCAATTCGAACATTCGATTCGAAAATTCAACATTCAAATTGAAGATTCAATTCAAACATTCGATTATTCAATTCGAACATTCAATACCAACATTCAATCTAAACATTCAGTTCGAACGTTCAATCCAAACATTCAATTCGGACATTCTAACATCGTTCCCAGGGTCATCCGACCAACATCCGGGACGTTCGGCAGTCGAAAGGCGGGAAATTTTGGAGTCAGATCCAGGGTTGTGCGTGTGGCTAACGAAATTTTTCAGCGTTTCCAGCGATTTTCTGACGATTAAAAAGGTAAGAGATTTTATATAAAGGTAAGAGATAATTTATCGCTATCTATAGTTTGCATTTCTAAACTATATTGTTTTTGTTTTATTTTTTGGCTAGTGATCTGCAGACGTTTGTACTGTACGATCCACCAGGAGTAATCGACGTCGTCGATTTTACGCGATTCCTACATTGTGCGAAAATTAAAATGAATTTCCCACCTCACACGTGTATTATGTTCCCAATCAATCGTGAATATTTATCAATTTGGTGTCTAAAATTATGGATCGTTTTCACTATCACGCAATCAAAAATAAATCGAAAAACCATATGATTCAGTGAGTGAGGTCAAGAAAATGGGATATTGTAGGAGATAAATAAAGTAGTCATCGGTCTGAGCGTTAGCCCACACTTCAGATATATTTGTTGAAATGTTGTGCACAAACTTGCAGAGCCTAATATGGATCTGCCATATTGGAGTACATTTGTGGGACACCAATATTTATTTATTTATTGATTATTTTTTTAACTAAGACTAGTGAGCAGCACGACGGAAGACTTGTGGTTGTAGTTGTAGTTTTCTTTTTATTTCCTACGCGTTTGTTTCGTCTCTCGCGGAGACTTCATCAGGGAATGAATACAACTATCATAGAACAGCATATTTAACACATTCGTGTTTCTAAGTTTAACTTTACATGGAAGTGATTAATAATGAAAACATGCTGTTGTCGGACGTTACAAAAAAACGCCCAAAATACGTATGTGATTGCGTGTTGTTAAATTTTTGGGGGCCATACGATTAGCGCTAATCGTGGCCCACAAATGTACTCCAATATGGCAGATCCATATTAGGCTCTGCAAGCTTGTGCACAACATTTCAACAAATATATCTGAAGTGTGGGCTAACGCTCAGACCGATGACTACTTTATTTATCTCCTACAATATCCCATTTTCTTGACCTCACTCACTGAATCATGTGGTTTTTCGATTTATTTTTGATTGCGTGATAGTGAAAACGATCCATAATTTTAGACACCAAATTGATAAATATTCACGATTGATTGGGAACATAATACACGTGTGAGGTGGGAAATTCATTTTAATTTTCGCACAATGTAGGAATCGCGTAAAATCGACGACGTCGATTACTCCTGGTGGATCGTACAGTACAAACGTCTGCAGATCACTAGCCAAAAAATAAAACAAAAACAATATAGTTTAGAAATGCAAACTATAGATAGCGATAAATTATCTCTTACCTTTATATAAAATCTCTTACCTTTTTAATCGTCAGAAAATCGCTGGAAACGCTGAAAAATTTCGTTAGCCACACGCACAACCCCTGGATCTGACTCCAAAATTCCCGCCTTTCGACTGCCGAACGTCCCGGATGTTGGTCGGATGACCCTGGGAACGATGTTAGAATGTCCGAATTGAATGTTTGGATTGAACGTTCGAATTGAATGTTTGGATTGAATGTTGGTATTGAATGTTCGAATTGAATAATCGAATGTTTGAATTGAATCTTCAATTTGAATGTTGAATTTTCGAATCGAATGTTCGAATTGAATGTTGAATTTTCGAATCGAATGTTCGAATTGAATGTTTGGATTGAATATTCGTATTGAATGTTCCGATTGAATAATCGAATATTTGAATGAAATGTCGAATTGAAAGTCGAATGTCCGGAATGAAAGTTGGAATTGAATAACCGCTTGTTTAAAGTGCGTGTCCAAATGTTGTAAGTGGATTTTGCATGCCTGCTTTGAATGTTTCACTTGATTGATTGAATGTTTGGAGTGTATGTTTGAATGTTGCGGTGAGTGTATTTTAAGCGTTGGAGGCTGAACTCTACGGTCGCTACATTGACGACTTCAATGGCGCAATTTCATCTCATTTCATATTCGTTTTTTGTATTTTAAGAGCTTGCTTTATTGGCGCTATCATCTGACATGATATGACAAATTAAGGTCCGGCTATGGCCTGGGATCTATTTTGAGGTCAAATGTAATTTAAAATACTCCCTACACTTATTTTAATGTATTGTGTAGTTAAATCGTGCCGGACTCCTTGCGTGTTCGCTATGTTGAGGAAAGTGTTGCGAATATTCTCGTAAGGTCGGTAAAATAAAATACTCACAAGAATTCAAATATTATCTCAAGAGGCGTGCGCATGTCCAACAGCCGGAAACGCGGTATTAAGTAGACTAAATGGTCGTTGAACGATGTCCACACAATTTCAACGGAGTTTATCATTCCGAGCTCTTGAGAGTACACAGCTCGGGGAAGAGGTAAAGTCAGTCTTTCCTTGCGCGTTAAAATCGGGGCTCCTGTTAAAGTCTATTCTTTGGCCAGTCATGGACCCCGTTTTGGTCTCGGTTTTTTGGACATGTAAAATTTTGCGAAGCAGAGCTCGAGATAATTTTGCAGTCTTTTCCAAGAACAGTGAGATGCAATTCAGTAGAAGTTTTACTGCCGGATAATAATGCTAAAAAACTGAAAAGTAAATAAACTATTTTATCTTGAAAGGTCTTTCACTGGCT
>JAEMWC010000471.1:395000-517500 GCA_016490735.1 Pachyseris speciosa
AAGGCCGGCACAGTAGTCTCGAAACGTCTGACTTTTTCTACTTTCCAGCGTCCGTAGACGCTCCTCTCTCTACAAAGCAGCCGCACCCTGTGTCGCGTATAAACTGAAAATTCCATTGTAATTCCATTTTGCGGTAGCTGCAGTAACTAATCCAAATATACTAAATACTTGATAGCATCATAGTTAGTAGAGGGATGATAGCATGTACTGTTAACAAATGTTTATGTGACTCATTTGCAGCTGACCGTAGACAGCCTGGTCATTGCGGCAGCTTGCCGCATGTTCGCTATGATCTCGTTGGTCGCGATGACATATACGAGCAGATTATTGGAAGCCTTATGTCCAACAAGGCCGTGGAGATCGTAGCTCCTCCTGGGTACGGAAAAACCTCACTCGTGATAGAAATTGCTCATAGGCTGATCGCAACAGGAAACTTTATTGCCTACGTGAATCCACGAGGAGTAACCTGCGTGGAAGATTTGGGCAGTGCAATCATTGAAGCCTTGGGTGAAGTTCCCGGAGAAAATACAATTCAGGAAACTTTACGTCGTATCAGATCCCTAAAGGCGAAGAATGTGGTATTAATAATTGAAAATCTTGACAACTTGCTACATCTTGAGAAAAACCGGGCACTTGCATCTCCAGATGGTCGTGGTGAGGAGTACTGTGTCACTATACAGGGAAAGTACAAGAAGGATGACTTTTTAACTTTTATAAAGGAGATAGGGCAAACCAGAGCAATTCACCTTGTTCTTACATCGACAGAAACCAATGACTTCAGCATCTTTTTCCCGACTGAATTAATTGAATTGCAACCTTTGAGTGAAGAAGATTCAATTGCCCTGTTGACGGAACGCGACAGTAGTCTTGACCAGGCCACGATTAAGGAGATGGTTACTATCTGTGGTGGCATTCCATTAGTCATTTGTATAGTGTTGTCACTTCTTAAGAGCAGAAACCCGCGAAAGTTAAGCCGCAAATTGTCCACTTCCAAAGCTCACGAACTTATGAAAGAACTAAGTCCTGAGTTCCTGCCGTTTGAGGAACGCATAGATAAATGTCTTCAACTCTGCATAAGTCGTTTGGACGAGGACAATCAAGATGTCTTAGTGAAGCTTTCCACGTTTCCTAATAGATTCACTCAGGAACAATTTCTTGCGGTGTTTCAGTCGATGCAGCCCAATCTTGATTTGGAATATCGCTTGAATTCTATCAAACATTGCAGTCTCCTTCGTTTTGAGCGAGAGAGTTGTTATTACTGTATGCATCCATTCATCAGAACTTTTTGTTCAACCCAACCAACACACAAGGAAGCCAAGTCGTCCTTCATTCGTTATTACAGTGATCTCATTGTCTCCTTGAGTGAGAAATTTTTAAGTCGGGATTCGAGGTCCGCCGTGGAGCAATACAGGAAAGAGAAAGAAAACATCAGGGAAGCCACAGCGTGGTGTGAAGATGAACATCCTGATCTTGACCAGGAATTACGAGAGTACTGTGTCGATTCCTGCAATAAAGCGGCCCTGTTTCTTGCAAAAGTGATGAGAAAGAAGGAATTTGAAGCACTCTTCTGCAGGCTTTCACACCAATGCCGCTATGACATCGATCGACACAGCGCTTGCTTGACTGCAGTCGGAATGAATATAGTGTTAAGCTGTACCTGCACACCTCACATCTGCTATAGAGCGTGGTTTCGAGCAAAGAGCGTTTTGTCCAGAGCAAATGAGCTCCAGTCAAGCCGAAATACAGTGGATGACGCCACCCGAGCCCAGTGCTTAAGCAAGCTTGGATTCTGTTTGGTCCGCGAAGGACGTAGTACTGAAGGCTTTGGATATCTTGACGAGGCTATGAAATTGAGAAAGAGGCGCTATGAGCAATCAAACGAGGACAAGGACAAAGTCATGCTGGCCGCCTGCCAAAATGATCTTGCAGGTTTAGTAAATTTGCTTATAATAATGCTTTTAAAAGTACATTGTTTCTGATAGGTGTAAAATGAGTCATCATCATTATCACAGTAATCATCACCTCCATAGTTCTCACCACAGGACACACAGGACACACAGGACACACAGGACACACAGGACACACAATGACACACAGGACCTTGTTCCAAATTTTAGCAGAACTAATGGTCTTAAATATAGTTTTTTTTTAACCGTATTGTGAATGAATGGAATGGTTTACTCAATCATATTAGGGAATCAAACAGTATTGCAACTTTTAAAAAGAATGTTTTAAGCTTTATTAAGGATAACTAGAATGTTTATATTTCTATTTGTATATATCTTTCTTGTATTTTAGTTAGTGGGGGCATCCCCCTAGTATGGCGCATTAGCGCTTTTGGTTGTCTCTTTCTCCACAACTCTTTTTTTTGTTTTGTTCATTTCATTATTTGTTTGTAATGTAGTGGAGTGAATCTGTAATAAATAAACCACTATCACCTTTATCTTTATCACCAATATCATTATCATCATCATCATCATCGTCGTCGTCGTGGTCGTCGTCGTGTTGTAATTTCATGCTTTTGAGATTGTTAGTTGCATCAGACATTCTCCAAATTTTCCCACCTGCGCAAGTCAATGTTGACTTCGGTTCATCAGCTCAAGTCAAGGAATTCCCAGTGGTCAAAACCTGGCAAAACTTTAGCCTTTTCTTCTGTTTTTGTTTCTTCAGCTGACGGCATTTGAGTGTTTTGGCCGTGAATTCAAAGCTGTAGTGACGACTGGTATTCGTCTGTATTTAACTTGTGCAAACAAATGTAGGTTCGCCTGGATATGCCTCATGTAATCTGCCAGTTTGTAAACAACTTTGTCACGGATTGTACGCAAGTTAGCTATATGCTGGACGCGACGCAATAAAATCAATTCGGCTCGTTATATCATATATTAGTTCCCGTTTTTTAATGATAAGGACAAACTACTAGCCACATAACCAAGCGACCTAAATTTTCTTTAACCGAGTCACCGACTTACACAGTCTTTTCAAACGTCTGATATATACCTTCTACTATCAACCTAACTTCAAGCCCTTTATGTAACGAAAGATTTCCAGGGAATAATATACCAAACAAAATACACACGTACGTACCATCAATCTGATGCAGTTAGGACAGAGGCCTAAAATGTGACTTAAAAAACTACATTTCTGTGACTCACTGCTGAATCATTTTCAAATAGCTTCCCTAATGGTGCGACGGATGCACTTAGCTGCCATTGAAACCAGAGGAAACCTCGTTTTACCAGTTTACAACGTCATCCTTGGTAACCACCCCTTTGTGGCCACAACTCTCAGTGGGATTGCCAAAAGTTATCATGAGCTTGGTAACTATGACAACGCCATTGCATTTTCTGCACAGGCCTTGGAAATCCGTGAACCGCTTCTAGGACGTCATCAGGAGACGGCGAGGTCCTACTACGATTTGGGTGTGGCACTATCAGGGAAAGAGGAGTACGAAAGGTGAGTGATTACTGTTAAATAAGGTGAACAAAGGTTCCCTGTTAAAGAGTACTATGTACGTCACGCTTTTGCCAGTACTTTTATACTGCTTTCCCCATTTAGGGCCCTGAAACACCTTGAGCACGCAGTTGAAATACAGGAAGAGGTGTTGGACACACATGAGGCACTGATCCTTACACACCAAGCCATGGTAGTCGTCCTCAAGGAACTGGGGCGAGATGACGAGAGTGAGAGGGAAATGGAACGGGCGAAAGAGAGTGCACAGAAGTTAGATTCTTTAGAAATTGCCGTACAAACCTTATGTATCAATGAAGAAGAAGGATCGTGGCAGAAGACTGACCCGGTACCTATTGGCAGGTCGTAAATACAGTAGTAGAAAAATGCAAGCTTACTGAAGATTAATTTTTTTATAGACGGTAGTAGGCTAGTACCAGCGACCGTTGAAAATTTGAGCGCTATCTTAGGCGTTGTATGGCGAACAACATTAGTTAGACAATTTTGTATTTGAACGTAACGTCATGAAATGATGATATTTTGTGAATCCAAGGTAATTATAAATAAAGTAAAATCTCTTTCTTTCTTTCCGTCCGTCATCCATGCAGATATGTACGGGTCCGCAAATGATCCCAGGACCGCAAATGATCCCGGACCGCAAATGATCCCCAAAATGGACCGCAAATGATCCCGGACCGCAAATGATCCCCACATTGGACCGACCGACCGACCGGTTAGCTCAGTGGTAGAGCACCGGACTACCGTGCGGGAGGTCGTGGGTTCGAACCCCGGCCGGACCAACACTCAGGGTCTTTAAATAATTGAGGAGAAAGTGCTGCCTTTGTAATGACATCTACAAACGGTTAGACTTTCTAGTCTTCTCGGATAAGGACGATAAACCGTAGACCCCGTCTCACAACTCTTCATAATTCTCTGATTCTGTGGGACGTAAAAGAACCACTAGGGACGCAACAAAACTCTGGCAGTGACCACCCCTAGTGTCTGTCTTAATCTGATATTTACATTACGGGGGCACTCATAACTCATCTTCATTAATTGTAAACTGCGTTATAAGCAGTCTGGCAAAGTCCCCGGCCAGTGTTGTAATGCACATTTGAATATTGCATAGAAAATGCGCAATATAAATGTGATATATTATTATTATTATTATTATTGGACCGCAAATGATCCCGAGCAAAAAATAAGGAATGGCATGGATTGATATAAAAATGACACACAACAAAACATGTTTTTCATTTTATGAGAATTATTCCATAGTTCCTTTTATTTTTATCATTACTATATTTTTTTTCGTTTTTAGTGGAAAATCTGTGATCTTGCGTGACGTTCTGTCTGTTTGTTGATTTCAGGACGCCGGCTGCATAGTACAGTAATTGATTTTGCAAAGACACTTGTTGTGATCTTAGACTGCGAGTTTCGCTTCATGTCTTCTGTTTATTGTGTTGTACATCCCAGGACGTTCGAGAACATGCTTAATCAGATTTCATTGCTGTCGGGTATATGATCAACGTTTCGGTGCACGTGCCCGATTTCAGTGAAAATCGAGCATGTATAAATTAGCCTGGAAACAGGCTCCGCAGTGGGATTTTAAAGGAGCGAAAAGAAGGATCGTGGCGAAAAAAATCGGCGAGCGAAGCGAGCCGCCAGTCCCCTGCTCGGCTCGCTTCGCTCGCCGATTTTTTTCGGCCACTTTCCTTCTTTCCGCTCCTTAACCCCACTGCGGAGCCTGGTCCCATGCTAGTATAAATCAATTGTATAATCACAAATACAACGGAGGATTAAAATACACGCATACCCGTAAAGAAATAACTGAAAAATTCCGCAGTTGATTTCGTTATCTTTTGAAATAAGTCTTTTGTTCACTGAGCACTCTCATTTTAAATTGTACCCAGAATAATAGAAGTGTTTCTTTCTCACATTCATGGGATCAGCCGACTGGCCTGTGGCAGGCGAGAAACGCGGTGATGTGGTTGAAATCGGAGCAGGGGTCAAAGATCATCCGAAACTTGTCACCGTCGTGTGAGCTGTGACTCCCTCGCGTTCGGAAAATATGGCTAAACTGTCTTGTTCTTATTTCATTGGTATCATTTGTGAGCGTTCTTGGAGTTACTAAAGATAAAAACAAACACAAAGATCTCTAAAGACGGAAGGAAAAACGAGATAGCTTTGGATCCTGGTGTGATAACACTGATTGACTGCTTCACATCGGTTGCACAAATTATGTGACCACGTTTACCTTTTTAAGATTAATCAGATGATGATAGTTGTGAGCCATGATTTAAGGCTTTGATTAAAATAATCGCAATTCATGCCAATTCCCTATCCATACCATTTCACCATCCATGCCATTCCTTATTTTTTGTTCGGGATCATTTGCGGTCCAACATGGTGCAATACGGGGATCATTTGCGGTCCGGGATAATTTGCGGTCCAATTTGGGGATCATTTGCGGTCCGGGATCATTTGCGGTCCTGGGATCATTTGCGGACCCGTACAGATAGCTGTTCAGGCGGTGGATTATCATTTTTCCCAGTTAGCCCGCGGTTGTTTTTGAGCAAATAAAAATTGTCAATGACACTTGTCAAGGAAAACGTCCTCGTCTATAACCGGCTTAATACTCCTACCTATCATGAGATAAGTTGTACCTTTCAGAACAAAAGAAAACAATTCGAGGTTTGTGAACATTAATATAAGCAAAATATGTTCTTTGTGTTAGACAATTTTGTATTTGAACGTAACGTCATGAAATGATAGTATTTTGTGAATCCAAGGTACTTATAAATAAAGTAAAATCTCTTTCTTTCTTTCCGTCCATCATCCTTGCAAATAGTTGTTCAGGCAGTGGATTATCATTTTTCGCAGTTGGCCCTCGGTTGTTTACGATAAATTGAAAAGGGAAAATTCCCAGTTAACCGAAAAATATGATAATTGTTGATGAGCCAATAAAATTAGTTGCTTAATAGGCTTTTTAATGATTGATTATGTCAACAACAATCTCGGAAATCGGTTCTGTTCAGCTCGGCGCGCTGCAATCATGTAACAAGGCTTAAGTAAGTTAAAGTGTGTTTGGATAAATCCGTAATGATTTTGAGAACTCTTCAGAAAAAAAATTAACCAAGTGAGACAATAGGGTGAGTAGCATTTCGCTTTGCCCCTTAATTCCGGAAGTGACGTAACATTTCCCGCCTCCCTCCCTTTTCTTTCTGATTGTGCGCCGTTTAAAATGACTAACTTGATATTGCCTTTTGCGTAGAAAATTCCCAAATAAGTTTTAATTGTTCCAGGAAACAAGCTACGTTAGCAGTGACACAGCAAATGTGATGCGCAAACTGTCCAAGAACCGATACAACTTAAAGATCCCGGAGGGGGAGGGGCTGGCAGGGCTATAACCCTACCACATAGCCTTATCACTTTCTTTTGAACAACCAGCCAAAAAAATTAGTTGCTCAAAACTGCGTTTTAATAATTGGTTATGTGAGCAACAATGACGTACGTCGTAAGTCGGTCGTTTTTTTTTCGGTGCCCTGAGAGTATTAAGAACTCTTCAGAAATAAAAATCAATTAAATAATACTATAAGAAGCACTTTGCTTCGCTTCGTGATCTACAAACTCTGCAAGACCGGGGCAATTTCACTGAACCGGATCTGCAATTACAGTTTGCTGACATCAAGCCAAGGGTTATGGGTATGCTATAAAGAGTCGTCTCGTTATCAAGCTGCAGGTTATGCCCGGAAATGAAATCAAAGACGTCACACAGGACCGGCCCCAGCATGCAGGAGCTCTTGAATCAAAAGTCCATAAATTATCTTTAAATAGATATGATAGGCTTATAGACCAATCAAATAGAAGACGTTGAAAGGGCGTATAACAACAGTGCCAAAAAATGAATATATCAAAATAGTTTAATTCTTGAGAGGATGTAATCAAACCAAGAGATCGACGTCAGCTGAAATACGCGTTTGTTTGTATAAAAAGGCGAGAACAGGAGATGGCGTAAAAGGTTTAGCTGCAGGTTACTTTTCAACTTTATCAGTAAGTGTCACAAAATCATTAATACCCGGCTGTGAATCTCTTATCTGACTAATACTATAGAACTTCCGTCTTTGCCGGTTCCAATCTAGCATACTTCAGTTAAGCAAGCTTGTTTGTTCCCCTATCATATGTTTATTTTAAATGAAGTGATACTTTGTTAGACTTTCATGTTCATAGACTGTTAAAGAGATAGCATGCATGAACTTACACCGACAACACACTCTAAGTTTCCATTCTGTTTGCAATCCGCAATCCGAAGGTGTCTAAGATGTCTAGGTGGGCACTTGACTGAAGTTTACTGTAGTATTTTTTTGTGTTCGGTTAATGCTCGTCACCCGTTATAAGACTGAAGCGAGAATGCGTTATAATTATCTGAGAAACATCACATTTCCTTAGTTGAAGCAGCGATAGACCAAGTGAAGCGCATCAACTGTATTATTATGCAGGAATCTATTCCAAGGGCAGTTTTACTAGTATGCCTTGAATTCTCAGTGAATTCTTGATCATCAGACAGTTCATTTAGCTATTCCTAGAGTGTCAGTTTATTGAATCTTCCAGGCTTAATAGCGCTCTTTAATTTCTTCTGATTAAATGAGAATGTTGCTAGCTTTCTGTGGTCATTTCTTTGTGTGCTGCAAATTTAGGCCGACAGCCGGATAAGATTTATCAAGGCATCGTTATGTAACCCTGAATTCCGACTTATCTCTGTCACTCAGTATGGTGCTCAGAAATCGTTAAAACGATTGATAAAATGAAGCAAATGTATGATAATCACACGAAAAGACACTAACTGTTATGAATTAAATGGCTTAGTTTTGCAGGATTTGTTTTTAGGTCGAATTTCTAATCAAAGAATATTAAATCGCCAACTCGTTTATTGTTTACATTGTTATGTAATAGATAAAATATGAGCGGGAGATCTTTACCTTTATCTATCAAAGTCTTTGTAATTACATCAGCAAATGGTTAGACTTTCTAGTCTTCTCGGATAAGGATGATAAACCGTAGGCCCCCTCTCATAACTCTACGTTGTAGTGTTGTGAAAGAGAAAGGACTACTATACGTTTCCAGCACTTTCTGCATATATTTTTTATCATGAAGGCAAATCCTGTAGAATAATGGAAGAACATAGTCTAGTCCTATATATTGCAGTGCAAGTAGCAATCGCAACATGTGTTTTTTAACTTGTCTTGTAATCCTCTCATTACCTCTGCATCGCCGTCCACCAAAAAATTATCTTGTTTAACATCACCTATAGTTTTGCTTTGGGTGCTGTCATCTCAATATTTCTCTGTGGACAGTTTATAGTCCCCTATCTTTCCCTGTGATTTTTGAGATCTCGATGGATCTCACAGGCCTGGTGGCCGCACTGATTTTCCCACCAAAATGCAGGCCTGTCAAAATGTGCCGGCAGTCTGCAAATCTGCTACCTATGATATGTGCCCCTTACTTCACACTCGGACATCACTGTAAGTTCTCTAGCGGGCAAGGGTCATTGATGGTTGCTGTCTACTACTCTAGCTATGATGCCACTACTACGAAACATTTTGACAGGGCTGCAGAATGTTTTTCTGTGTATTCAGAATAAACTATTTTTGTTCATTCTGTTCGTGGGAGCAGCTGCATCAACAGAATGCAATTGTTTCCCTGCCAAGTCCAGAGTAGGAACCAAAAGAACACGAATACCATCAATGGAGACAGTTGGTTCCAAAAGCAGTCCATGCAATGTTGAAATAGGGGACTATGAACAGTCCAGTTATTCTGCTAAGAAATGTAATGAGGCTCACGTAACAACTGAGAAGCTCCTCTGATTCCTTAGTCTCTGGGAATAAAGAGGTATGACTTATAAGTGAAGTGTAGAAAAGTTCAGTAGTGCAGGGTTGCCCCATTCTACTTTGTGCACCTGAGCGTTTCTTGTGGCAGCGCAGTATTTTAATTGGGTTGAACTAGGCATGAATCCCAGAAGTGAGAAGAAGTGATAGTTTAGATTTCCAAAATATGACATTTCCTGTATTTCAAACTTTTCACTGTGATTAGCTGGGTGTTAGAACCCATAGATCTGCTTCTGTTTAATCCCGGAGGTCTTATTTTTGCCTCCCACTGAAACTTTGAACATGCATGTTTGTGAAACATTTTCTTACTCAATGACTGGTCTTCTCTTGATTGAGGTTGTTTTCGGACCTGTATCTTTCTGGGGAAAATCAAAAAATGAATTTATGTTTGTGGTCTAGGTTTTTGTCTTGTTAGAGCCGTTTTTAATTGAATGCAGAAAGTAAAGCCTGGTTTTGACTAGCGACACAAGCACAAGCACAAGCATAATTAGCTTATGCCAAGTGAAAACGAACACTACGTACGCGAACGCAAGCATAAGCGCAAGCACAAGGAAAAGGAAAAGTTTTGATCCTTGCGCTTATGCTTATACTTGCGTCAAGCCCGTTTTCACAGTGAAATAAGCGCTCTTGTGCTTGCGCTTATGTTTGCGCTTGTACTTGCGTCGCTAGTGAAAACCAGGCTTAAGTAATTTCCGTTTGGTTTTGCGTTTCGACGCTTTGTGATTCGTCAACAAAACTCGCGCCACTCCTCAACAAAAGCTTACCTGGCCTGTTCGCACGCTCTTGCCCATGCTTAACTCCAGCTACACGTTTCGATTGTGCTTTGCCCGCTTGTGGTTGGCTAGAGTTATACTGGTAGTTTGGACACTTCCCAACCGTAACACGTACCCTGTTAGTCGTTTCAATTATCTGGCTGTAGGGGCGGGGGAGGATTAACATCGGTGAGAGGCAATAGAAGGGGTGGCCAACGTTAAGCCCCGTTCAAACGCTAGTGATAGTTGATGATAGTCGATGATAGTTTTAACTATCACGCGCGTTTGAACATGAACTATCATGCACTATCATCGACTATCATGAACTATCATTCACTTTGAACCTGCTCAAAAATCTCATGATAGTCGATGATAGTTTTCGCCGTTTGACCGCGCGCATGATAGTTGACGATAGTTGATAATTTTGGACTTTTCAACTATGATCGACTATAAACTATTTGACGCTGTAAAAACAAAATTTGTCTAAGATTTTGCAAGATGAATATTTTTGGAAAGACTATTCACCGTTCAAGTTAAAGGTACACAGAAAAAAAGGACGATGCATTATGAGATTACCATTCCGTTTTGAATTGTCCGCAAAGGCTTAGAAAACGCATTTATTCCCAGTGAAACAGTTGTGATGTTTGATGAGAGCGTAGATAGAAACGGCTATCACGCACAGAGATTGATCACTAATACTCTAATTGCTTTAGTATAAATCTCAGAATTTAACTGAAATGAAACGCAGTTTTGCTTTATATATCCTCATTTTGATATCCGAAGATTACCATGAAGCTCTGGTATGAAGCGGCACTCAGTTTTAAAAATGGAAGTGACGTAAATTTTATTTTAGCTTCCTCCGTCATCCATGCATATAGTTACATACCTACAACCTTTGTTTTAAAACGATAAAATTCAAAGCTAAAAGCTTGTGGGGCCGTTTACCAGGGGCACCTAACGACAAGTTTCGGTGGAGGGTAATTCGCCTTGGGCTTTCGGCGTTGATTAAGGAGTGCACTCGGATTTTCGTAGCTAAAACGTGGGCTAAAAGATTCGCACTTGGGAAATCATAGAAATCATTCCCTAACATTTTCGGGTGATTAAAATTTCAGCTAGGGAATCCGAACAGATGAACATCTTCTAGCTTATGAAAACATGACTTTAAACAGACTTCAAACACCATAAGGTACTTAAAAAGACTTTTCTACAGCTTTTGGTTGCCCCTGGTTTACCTAAGGATCTAACGTATTAATGGATCTTAAAGAATTTACAACTTGTCTAAAACCTGAGATATTTACAGTCAAATAAGATTAGACTATACATTTACAGTTAAAGAAGATTAGTTGTTCAGGCAGTGGCTTATGGTTTCCGCAGTGGGCCTGCGGCTCTTTACGATAAAATGAAACAGGAAAATTCCCAGTGAAACCGAAAATAAAAAGATAATTGTTGAACAACCAGCCTATGATTGCTAAATAAGCGTTTTAATAATAAGTTATCGGTCAACAACAATGGCATCAGCCAGTGCCCTTAGAATATTGAGAACTCTTCAGAAAAGAGATAATAGTGTGAGAAGCACTTCGCTTTGCCATTTTAAGCCAAGAACAGGTATTTTAAAATAAAGGAATCCGGAAGTGACGTTAAATTTCTTTTCTTCCGTTCTTTACTTTTCTGTTATTGATTCAGCGCACCGTTTCGCAATGGGTGAATGATTTGCTTGACACAACCTCGTTCCCAGGGTCTCTTCACCAATGGGTATACTATAAGGAGCAAGCAATCAAGCTGCAGTATTTCTGTTAGAACTTTCAACTCTAACCCTCAGAGAAAACTTAGAGAACCAACAAACTCAACCCTCTTATGACGCCGAGTCCGGGAATCGCACCCGGGATCCATTGGTGGGAGACGAGCGCTCTCACCATCCCTGCTCGCCCCCACCCCACCCTCCCCCCCGATGTGTTTACATATGAAGTCAAAGACGTCACACAGGACCGGACCCAAGAGGAGTTTAAAAGCTATTGGAATCCTGAAGTCTCGAAATTATCTATAAATAGATCTGATAGACGAATCAAAATATGGCGTTGAAAGATGCCAAAATACCTTGGTTCTTCAGAGGGTGGTAATCAAGCAAGAAGGTCGGCATCAGCTTGATTGTTGGATAAAGACGCGAGAACAGGAACTGGTGTACAAAAAATGTTTTAGCAGGTTAGTTTCCGACTTAATCAGTGTCACAAATCATTTATACTACTCTTCTGTGAAGCTCTTGTCTGTCTAATAATATCGCCGGATCGAGCTTCCGTCTTTGCGTTCTAATCCTAGCAAACTTCAATGATGTAAACTTGTTCAATTGTTCCCCTTTCTAGAGAATATTTTTATTTTAAATGAAGCGATACTTTGTTGGTTGTTACTCCGCAAAGACTTTCAGGTTCATAGACTGTAAAAAGCGATCGCATGCATGAACTTATTTTGTTAGCAATCCGGCCGCAACCCGAAGTTGCAGAAGGTGGACACCTGAGTGAAATTTGCTGAACTATTTTTGGGTTTAGATGATATAATGCTCTTCGCCGGTTATAAGAAGCGAGAATGCGTAATAATATCTGAGAAATACCTCGTTTCCATTGTTGAAGCACTGAGCGACAGACGAAGTGAAGCGCATCAAAGTTATGCCGACTCAACTGGTAGTTTTATAGGCCTTGAATTCGCGATCATCAAAGAGTTCAGCTATAATAACTGTTCCTATAGTGTCGGTTAACATAATTCAGGCTTAATAGCGCTCTCTGTTATGATTCAATGTGAATCTTGCGAGCTCCCTGTGGGTGTTTCTCTGAGTGTGAGGGCTGCAAAGTTAGGCCGACAAATAGGCATCCGTTATGATCCGTTATGTAACCCCAAAGTTCCGACTATCTCTGTCACTCAGTACAGTTCTCAGAAATCGGCGTTGAAACAATTAATAAAATGAAGCAAATGTATGAGAATCACATGAAAAGAAACAACTTTTATGCATTAAATAGCTTAGTACTTAGTGCAGGATTTGGTTTTTAGGTTGAATTTCTCGTCAAAGAGTAAAGAATGGCCAGCTTGTTTATTGACCTTTATTGTTTTCATTACTCATGTTATCGACAATATTAATGGCTTCCAAGAGCTGTAATCCCGATGGTATCAGTTAATTGTTATAAATATGTCAATATTTAGTCATCTATAATACTTAGAAGTTACTAGAATGTTCTCCACAATGAGAGCTCTTTCCGGTAAATCAAAACTTGGAAAATTCCCAGCGATTCTGAAAATATTGTATATGCTTAATTTAACCGAAGGTATGTAATCAACAATGACTCAGGGCAGGGTTCAAGTTCCGGCTACCTGGAGTAAGTTTAATCTACGTGTCATCGGTTTCCCCGTGGGGTCGATCCCCGGGCTAACCAGAGGGATTGTAAAATCAGTCAAGCAAACTTGAGGAATTTCTCGGGGGTCGGGGAATCTCTCAAGACAAAGTCCCCTGGCCTGGGTAAGGTGTCTCTCAGTTGAAAATCCCCGTGACATCCTTTTCAAACTTGTGAATTCCCCCACCCCCTAATCTTTGATCGTAAAACAATGTCAAGATTTTCCCTTCCCTCGGGCAAAGAATCCCATCCATCTCCTTATATTCCCCACATATCTCCCTGGTAGGCCCGGGAGTCAACCGCAAGGGGAAGCTGATGACATGTGCATAAGTCTTCATGTTTGGATAAAACTTTGAGAACACCAAAGGAAATCAGGGGCACCAAAAGCTGTAGAAAGGCATTTTTAAATATCTTATTGAAGTCCGTTTAAAGTGATGTTTTCGTTAGCTAGAAGAATTTGATCAATTTTGATTCCTTAGCTAAAATTTTGATTGCCCGAGAACTGATTAGGGAACAAAATCTTCCTTTGAGAACTGAAATGCCAGCTGAAATGAACTTTCCACGAACTTGCTAGAGGACTATTTTCTTTCCGAAAATACTACCTTACGTTTTTTACTACAAAACATAGCAAATACGACCTTTCCGAAAACGTCAGGGGCTATGATTTCCCCAATGCGAATCTTTTAGGTTACGTTTCAGCTACGAAAATCCGGGTGCGCTCTTTAATCGACGCCGAAAGCACAAGGCGAACTACCTTCCACCCCGTTTCCACCGAACAGATATCTACCGAAACTTGTCAGTGTGAGAAATACGCCACTTTGCTACTTAACGTTCAGCTGTTATGTTTCGGTACAAAATATATCGAACTTCCTGTCGCTTTGTGCTCCAAACCTGAGTCAGTGTTAAAGAACTACGAACGAATTGAAACGAGTCGTGAGATTATGTTCGATAGAGATACATATTGATGTAAGAATTGCATTTCCAGACGATGAGTTGATGGGACAAAGTAGCTTACGCAGTTGTTGAAAGCTTTTGCAGAAGGACCATGAGTTAATTCTGTTTATTATTGTCTACCTCAGTAGAATTCGAGGAGAAACGCTTACCATCACAAGAAACTTTCCGCATTGCTTTCAATATTGAACGTTATTCGCATAAAGGACTGCAATATAATTTTAAATGTCTCAGTCGGTTGCTGGACTT
This sequence comes from Pachyseris speciosa, assembly GCA_016490735.1. Classification (NCBI taxonomy): domain Eukaryota; kingdom Metazoa; phylum Cnidaria; class Anthozoa; order Scleractinia; family Pachyseridae; genus Pachyseris; species Pachyseris speciosa. Next base: position 409,659 of record JAEMWC010000471.1, read on the forward strand.
CATGAAGGAAGTAAACTGATATACGGTCGTCTGAAGGAAGCAGAGACAGCTCATTCATGATGCATCTGATTTATGAGGTTAGGATTCTCTTATGCTGATGTAACAAAATATAAACAGGAAAGAAAAAAAAGAAAGAAAGAAAACTCAAAGAGTAACAGTTGTTTAAGGGTACAATACAGTTCTAGTAAACGTCAGACTTGTTTTCAAAGCGAGTTTTGAGGCGCTGCCTTAAGAAATAAAATCAATTTTTATTTTACGCAGTGTATTCGATTCGTCTCTTATTCCGGCCAACTGAACTTTTGGCTCATTGTCAAAAACTGTTTAGACTATTTCGGATGGAAATGACGCCGCGCACAGTTAAACCATTTCCTCGTAAGGCAAGGTCTAACAGTCTAAGAGGTTATTGGCTTTGGCCACACTGCACCAGTACATTGACAAAGCTACTTCTTTACTTTCCACAGTTAGACAAGGCGGTTAGGACCTACAAGCTCCATTCTTTGACGTAGCAATGTCAAACGAGAGCGGAAGACAGGCTAGTCAGCCAATGACAATTCCACAAACAGATAGGGGTTAGTATTTTCGGTCTTTTGTCAATCAGTTCCTAGTCATATTATCAGTGTGTTACATACTAGTCATGCAACGCTTTCCAGTGGCATACCGTGGAATATCCCACGAGTCACTTGTATTTTCTTGGTATACACACGAGCATTTGGAAGGTTCAGTGGAATACTGACGAATATACAACGGCTTTCCGGCATTTTTTTTGCTGAATTTTTAAATTTCCTTCATTATTGTCTAAATCAATTGTTTACATTTATTTAACAGTTGGGGGAGCGGAAACTGATCAAGGTATTTCGAACTTTGTGTATCTCTTGGGTATTTCCGTTCTAATGTCATTTGCGAGCTGTTCGAGGCATGATTATAGCACTAATGCGGGTAACCTACTATAGTAACCTTTTGATTTTGATCACAGTTAACCCAGGATTAGCGCTGATGCGGGTTACCTACTACAGCATTCTATTCCTTTTGATCACAGTCAAACCAAGGATTAGCGCAAATTCGGGTTACTTACAGCACATCAGCCTTTTGATTTTGATCACAGTCAATCAGGAGCCCATAACAAGGAGCGTACAACTCCCATTCTAAGCATATGCCAGGGCATTTTTACAGACCGATCTATTTTTAGACCATCACAGCAACGGGAACGAGAGCGTTTCAAAAAAATAGGTTTTCAGTCAAAATACCCAGTGCTTGCCACCTATTCTACGAAAAGCATGTGAAACGGCTGAGAAAACGACGAACAAGTGAAGAGACTTAGGTCCCGTCCACATTAATGCGTTTTCAAAAGTATCCGTATTCGGTGTACTTGAAAACGTATCAATAGATTCGAGTCCACACTACCATTTTTGCAGCGTTTTCTACTATCCATACTAATGCGTTTTGAAACCTGTGCGTTTTCGGTGAAAACACATCAATAGATCGGCGACCACTCTACCGTTTTCGCAGCACTAAATTAAATGAAATGACATGATGTGACGTAGGGTAAACTATGAAAAATAAGATAAGATTAAAAAGAGCAAGATTAAGATCGAAACAAGCTATTATTGCTAGCATCGGAAAAGCATGCTTTCATCTGCCATGTTTCATAGACCCTTTTCATAATGGCGCCCGACAAATTGTTCTTTTATTCTTATGATAATGAGCCCTACTAGCCTCGTCAGCATGTGCAAAATTCAATAGAATTTTCACATTAAAGTGAGGTTAGTAGGGCTAATTAACACATATACAAAAGTATAATTAAAATCGTCCGCCATTATGAAAAAGGTCTATTTACAAAAGATGCGAAGCCTGGGTACAGCTCACGTGGTGCGGATGACGTAAGAGTTTCATTTCGATGATTTTTCCGGACTGTCCACACAAAACTTTATGCGCCACCGTTTTTGAAAGCCTACGTTTTCACCTACACTAGATAAACGAAGCATTCTCAAAACGATACGTTTTCAAAAGACTTGAAACCGTTTTCGAAAGTCTTCGGGTTCATATGCGTTTTCGGGCGTTTTAGTGTGGACGATAGGCGAAAACGCATCAAACTGTATGCGTTTTCAAACGTAAACGCATTAGTTTGGGTGGGGTCTCAAAATGACACCAAACTTTGCGCGTGAACACCGCGTGAAGTCAACCAATCAATAATAGGCAGATTTAGCAAAGACAACGCAACATGAAATGAGAACGTGAAAGCGCGCAGAAAGGACTGAACACGACTTCCTGTGCTCAATTTGCTGCTCTACCATTGGTCAAGTAATTCTCGTCCCCAGATATAGTATATATAGCAACTTATAGGTTTTGATCACAATCAACCCAGTATTAGTGCTCATGCGGGTTAACTAGTTTTGTAAACCTTGATCACAGAAAACCCAGGACTAGTGATAATGCGGGTTATCTACTATAGCAACCTTTAGGTTTTGATCACATTCAACCCAGGATTAGTACTAACGCGGGCAACCTACTTTTGCAACCTTTAGGTTTTGATCACAGTCAACCCAAGATTAGTGCTAACGCGGCTTACCTACTTTTGCTAATCGGGATTCCAACAACTTGTCTCATTGTGTCGTCAGTCATCTTTTCACTTTCCTTGTATTTTGAAGTAATCTGTTCGTTGGTTTGATGGCATACACTTTTCCTACAAACCGTGGTCAAACTTTCTTGGGACACTTTGCTAAATCACGCGCACAAAATAAACCTTTGTAACACGATAACATGTGTGCGCCCACAATACGTTTCAATAAATTTCTTTTTTCTTAACCTCCATACTTGTATACCAGGACAATGTTTCATTATAGCCATTGAAACGTTTGCACCTGGTCAAATGCTTGAGCGCTTTTCCTTTGGGGAAGAAAGGGGGTAGGTAAGTGCGGTGACCAAATCTACTCTTTAGCGTTAAGTTCAAACACGAATTTCGGCCACGTTGTAGCTAAAGTTGCTTTCAATACTGTACGAATTTATGGTCCTGCAAAAAGATTGTCATTGTTGTTCATCATGATAATTTTTAGCTTACCATCATTACCGAGAAGTTTATATTCTTTTTTCCCTTTCGTCTTGTAAATTCCTCCCTTCCTCTCTTGTGAACAGGTGCAGAGGAAGAAACTCTTCCATTACCAGTGGAGGAAACTAATCCAGGCATTCCAGGTTCCCTGTTCCCTTCCTTCATTTTACTGAAATATTCAGCCATATGATAACGTTTCTTTGGTTCTGTTTATTTCACGACTGATAAAGATGTTTATTACTATAAGCCATCCCTTCCTTAATTATTCATACGTACATTCCTTCCTTCCTTCCCTTCTTCCCTCCCATGAAAAGTCCCCGATGCTACAATTTATTCAATCAAGATCACACGTCTTTTGACTTATTCCAGAAGGGTCAAGAGAAACCGAGGAGGTGGATGAACACCTGTCAACCGCAGTAGAAGAATGTGGATTTGGAGGTGGGTCAGAAATTTCTACTTCAATTTGTCAGACTGTTTTTTGTTCAAGGATGATGAAGTGACTGAGGATCTCACTTGATATATATACGAGAACAGTAAGCAGTGTTTTTTTTCCGCGTTCTGACTGGCTACTCAAGCCCCTGTTAACGTTTGTTATTCCCCTCCCAACAAATCGCTCAGGATTTTCAGCCATCTGTCAGTTATTTTAAACAGGTTGTTGAATGGCGCTTTCTGCCAGCATATGTGGTGCATGCCTAAGCAGTTACATATACTCATCTCAGTGTTGGAGTAAATATCCACTAACGATTGTAGAAGCCAAGTTTATGGTAAAGAAGAAGATCAGTCAAAGGACTTCTCAGGAACCTCCGCTTCGGATATATGGGGTAACTTACCCCATATATCCTAAGCGGAATGAATGGCTTTTTGAGTGGCTGTAAATATGTTATTCACCATCCATGAGGCCCGTATGTGGGAAACCTGTGCCCCAAGCACAGGAATACGAACCTCTCAAGATGGCATTGGAGCGCATACTTGCTCCTTGATGTAACAAAGGATCTACCTCAGGCTCGTGGAGCAAGTGCCTTATCTCACTTGGTTATTTACTGTCTGTTGCGTTTTTTCGTCTCTGAGAAGCATAATTTCTACATCGCAACTTAACAGTATGACAATAAAGAAACTTAACTACTTTTTGAGCGGTCGTCATTTCGGGGTCCCAGGTATTAATTCAAAAAAAGTTCCTGAGTGGTTAAAAATGCGACATGAAAAAAGGCGACAAAAAATCGGATCCGGCTAAGGGCTGCGAATGAGTGTAAGGAGAGGGAAAACCTTTACTAAAGACAACTGTATGGTGTCAGTTGGGAATTTTCATTTTTTACTATTCACGATACGTTGTTAATTATGTTATTAAAATTGTTTTCAGGAATCGCAAGGGATCTGTCTCATCTACCACAAACACTACCGCATTTTGTTAACCGTAAGCACGAATACGAAACCGTCATGAACTACCTTGTTCCCACAAACGAATGCAGATGTGTCCTTTTAAATGGTACCCCTGGCATAGGAAAAACATCCTTGGCTATCAAGGTGGCTAACGAGGTACTTAAAACCAATCCCAGTAGCGTGGTTGTGTACGTTAACTGCAAGTACATTGTTTCTTTCGACGATTTCGCAGGAAAGGTAGTCCAGCAAATCTACCATTACCCTTTAAACGACCCCATCTCTGCAATGGACAAGCGCCTGAGGAAATTTGATTTCTACATGATCTTGCTGCTGGACAACTTTGAGTTTCTAATGCATTTAAAAGACAGAAACCGGGAAAACCCACTTGTGGCTGAGACAGTACATGCAGAGATGAATCGTGGAGCCTGCGAGCGGACAAAAGTCACAGAATTTATCGCGGACGCCGCCACGAGTTTTCGAAACGTCAAACTGCTTGTCACCTCTTCAGAGGATGTTACATTTCCTAAAATAGGCAAACGACGGATGACGCTGAATCCTTTTAGACTAGAAGAATCATTACAGCTTTTGACGAAAGTGTGTGATGGGGAACTGCTTAACTACGAATGTGCGAGTCAACTTGTTGATATTTGCAGTGGTATTCCTCTCGTTCTTTACACCTTGATGTCCTCGGACGACGACCTGGTCAGCCGCGTACAACAGATGAGAATTTCGCAACCTGCAGAGCAATTCGAATATTTAGAAAAGATCAAGGTGGTTTCGAATGAAGACAAAATCAATGTTTGCCTCGATGTTTGCTTCAACAGACTTTCTCGAGAGGAACAGAACACTCTCGTAAAACTGGCCATTGTGCGAGGATGGTTTACACCGTCTGGTGCTGCGAAAGTGTTCCAGTCGTCGACCACAAGCAAACAGCAATTTATTGGTCTTGTATTAGAATTGGCCTGCCGCTCTCTTTTGCAGCGAAACATAATTTTCGAAGGAGATCGTTTCTATACTTTCCTGTCGGTCATTCGCGAGTATTGTAAACGAAAGGCATTAGAAGAGCGCTTCGGTCAAGTTTATCGCGATGCACGAAATCAGTTCACTGATCACTTTTTGGCTTTCCTCAAAGACTCGTTCAAGATCTTCTTGAGCAAAAACGCCCGAAGAGCCATCACAGAATTCCGAAGAGAAGAAGAAAACATCATGCAGCTTCTTGAGTGGATTGAAAAAGGTGAAGTGGATGAAGAGCGAATGAAGAGGTGCATTGATGTCTTTAACATGGTGGGGGAGCTACTAGCAAAGATGATGGGAAAGACAAAGTATAAATTTGTCTATGAACTGTTAAGAAGGAAGTGCGAAGATATGAGAGACCAAAGAAGACTGAGTGAATGCCTCACTTCGCTGGGGGATCAAAGAAGTGTTTGACTGCTCCTGTTCGCCTGGTCTTTGCGACGCAGCAAGCGCTCGAGCGAAGTCAATTTTGGAGAAAGCCGACAAAATCCAGACTGAGCATGGTATCAACAAAGGCAACAGCAGAGCCCAATGTCTCGCAAAGCTTGGCTGATGCTTAGCAAAAGAGGGCGAAACTCGGGAACAAGGAAAAGCCAAGATTAGGGAGGCAATTAGTATTCGACAAAATGCAGTACGGGCATCAAATGATGAGGAAGATGGCAAGGATGTATGCAGAGTCATGCTTGGTGCTACACACAATGACATGGGAGGTTAGTTTATAGTAGCCGCATAAAAACTCTCAAAGGGTTACAGTACCCGTTGGCTGTAAACACAAACATAATTTCAGTAGTAATAACGAATGGATAACGCACTTACATGACAAACCGCTAGACTTCCTGGTGAGGAAAAGTAAACAATAAAAAGGTTATGCATTTTATTGGCTTTTCAGTACATAAAAATAATTTAATAATTTGTTTAACAAGGGTGACACTTTGGCAGTAATTCAACCGACAAACCGGTGGCCCTGGAAATTCTGGATCGCATTGGAATTTGGAATTTAGAACCTGGGCCACATTGGCTGGAGGTTAGTGTTCTCACCACTACGCCATCCTTGCTCCCCTAAGTGATTTATCGTTTTTTAGGATGCTCTGAAAGACAACTAGCGTAGAGACGATCTTCCGAAATGTGTACTTAAATGTTTAGACTAGCCAGACTTTCATTCCTTTCTCAGTGGCTCTTTCGCTTGGAGAGGATCACCGCCAGGCCGTAAAAATTAGAGAAGAACAAGTTCTGCCAATCTACAGAGAAAGATTGGGTGATCATCCCTTCAGCGCTACGATCCGTAACAATCTTTCCAACAATTACTATGCCCTGCGTAAATTCGACAACGCCAAACAGCATGCGGAGGCTGCCCTGAAGATTCGACTCGAGTTGTTGAAAGACCACAAAGACACAGCTAAGTCTCTTTTCGACCTTGGAATGATACACAAAGAAAAGAAGGAATTCAAGGAAGCAAAGAATTATCTTGAGCGATGCAAGACTATGCACGAGAACATGTTGGATGATAACATCGTTCAACTCCAACAGTAAGTAAAATAGATCTTTCTTGCATCCTCACTTAGGGCTCTGTCCACGAAATCGGGTTGTTGTGATGTGGACGAATTGTCCAGCAATTGTAGATTCCCGAAGATCGCGAGGGTGTGTCTGACTGTAGGTTTGAATAGCTTCTTCGAATCGTGGCGAAAAATCTCGATTAGGCTTTCGCCATCGGTCGCCATCTTTCTCGAACTTGAAGCTCCTTGTTTTGTAGCCTGCCTCGCTTAGAATTCTGAGTCTATGCTGCGAACACAACGGACAAATTTACAACCAAAGTGAACTTTCATGTTTCAATTAATTTCTCTCCCCCTCCTGCCGCAGCTCCAGAATTGACAGGATCTAGGGGACAATTAACTGATTAAGAAAGCCAAGGACCTTGTCTGTTTGAGTTGGTTTCTGGGAAGCTATCCTAACATTCTGATTGGATAATCGCTTTGGATAAAACTTGCGCTCTGTGCATCTTTTGTCCTCGTATCCAGGATTCAGTGAAAAACGGGGGCACTGGGCGTAATGGGAAGAACGCGAAATAAGAGTCACGCCTAAAAGACGAAGGGAGTCAGAAACCTCGTATTGAGTAAAGCAAAAGATATAATTAAAATCCTGAATTTAACACCTGTCCAGCAGTATTTAACCATGGCGGGTTTGGTTTCCGATTTTCACCCATTTTAGAGTGGAAAAATAATCGAATTTTGTTTTGGTTGGATAGAGAGCTGGGTCAACAGATCTGTACCACTTCTAGATGCCGTATTACGGTACTAGATTGGTTCTCATTCTGATATATTTTCCTCAGACCAGTGTGTTGTCTTATCTTTCCATACAGGACAAAACAAGAGCTAGAAGATATTTACAAACGCCTTGATGACAGGCAGTCACAGAGTCAATGAGTTACATGGGGAATCGCTTGTGAGACGAATGCCAAATGGGAACCTCATTTAGTGTTTGGCAGACCAATACCGTAGTAGAATTTTATATCTTAAGGCGCGGTAATACGCGACATTGTTGCGATGCGAGTTAGAGCGATGTTGCCCGTTTTACCACTAGTGCAACACTCCCCGATTTTGTTGCGCAAAGTAGAAGGCTGTTCTACTTTCTGCAACATGTTGCTGCAACATGAAACGACGAAAATTGTTGCCAGACAAGTTGCTCGCGCGGGTAATAAAACGGGCAACATCGCTCTTCAACTCGTACTGCAACAATGTTGCGTGGAAAGTTGCACGAATTTGATGCCCGTATCACCGCGCCTTTAGTGTTTAAAATGAGAAACGTTCTGCATTATGAACAGAACGAGCATTACATTATGGGAATATTTGTAGCTTGAATATTTTCAAGCCTTTTTACGGGAATTTCCGACTCGGGAAGTCATTTGTTCAGTTTACGAAAAGTTAAATTCTTAGAAAACCACTCTCGTTTACGCAGAGAGACTGCAATCCCCTTTATTGAATTATGTTTAACACAATTTTTTGGAAACTTCAAAATAGCAAACAGGGAAACAAAATAAAATAGAAAAAAAACTGAAAACAAGTATACCAAAACAAGAACAGCAACACATGACTTCCATATTATAAATACTCGTGCGTTCGACCATTGCAGATGGTTTGCAAAACTGTTAACACATTTCGTTGGAAACCTTTATTTTCAGCGCACGTTTAGTAAAATGCAACTTCAAGACGTTCGGTTAAGCACGCAAAGTAATAATAAACCGCATGTATAGTATTTTTTATTTGGACAACAAAAACAATCAAACAGTTAAAACACCGACCAATTAGAGTATAGTAGTTAATTCAATATCATCTTATTCATATGTATTGAAAGTTCTTTTTAGACAAAAGTGCGCCATACGCGCATGATGAATAGTGCTCCCTACCTCATGTATAGTAAAGTAATTCTTCTCTGTTTATAGTTCGAATTCCATACTTCAAATGGAAGTTTACACTCTTTGTAAATAAAATTCTAGGTTTACGTACTGCTTGTCTGGAATGAAGCTCGCGCTATACAGAATATCAACTGTTTACTCAATATCTTTTGATCGTAACACACAACAAATTATAGTGAGGGAAAAAGGCCTGGGAACGAGGTTGGAACAGGCGCACAGACGTAATGTTTGTTGAGAGCATAGTTTGAAACAGCTATCATGCGAAGAAATGGATAAAAAAATTACTCTAATTGTTTTATATCGTCACTTTGATAGCCGAAGATTACTAGGAAGCTCTGGTATGAAGCACGTCCGTAATGTACTCTTTGGCGACCTCTCTAAACCTACCTCGTCCCCCCCCACCCCCACCCCCACCCGGCCTGAAATTCACCCTTCATATTTCACAGCCTCGTACCAGGAAGACGGAACAAGAGAATATCAGAAAAGGAAGTTTCGGAGTTTCATAACACCCTCTTTTTCGGAGGAACACAGTCAAAAGCGATACCTTGTAATACTCATACCTATCATGAGATAAGTCGTACCTTTCAGAACAAAAGAAAACAATTCGAGGTTTGTGAACATTAATATAAGCAAAATATGTTCTTTGTGTTAGACAATTTTGTATTTGAACGTGAAATGATCATATTTTGTGAATCCAAGGTACTTATAAATGAAGTAAAATCTCTTTCTTTCTTTCCGTCCGTCATCCATGCAAATAGTTGTTAATTCAGGCAATGGATTATCATTTTTCGCAGTGGGCCCGCGGTTGTTTACGATAAATTGAAAAGGGAAAATTCCCAATGAAACCGAAAAAAATGATATTGTTGATAAGCCAATAAAATTATCTGCTTAATAGGCTTTTTAATAATTGATTATGTCAACAACAATTTTGGAAATCGGTTCTTTTCAGCTCGGCGCGCTGCAATCATATAACAAGACTTACCGTAAAAGCTCTTTTAAGCCCCCCCCTCTCAATAAACCCTCCCGTTTGGGAGTTGGTTTTGTAATAAGTCCCCCACTCCTTTTGGGACACGACATTTTGTAATTATTCCCTCCTTTTCCCTCTTTCGACGAATAAACTTTATGGGGCCCAGTTGGTTTGTTTTTAAACAAATCTACAATAAAACACACAATACTGTTTCCTGCTCGGTAGGATATAATGAAGTTTCACTATTGAACACGAAAGCGGCGTGTTTAAAAATTTGAAATAATCCCCCCTCTCTATTAAGCCCCCCTCTCAAATAAGCCCCCCGTTAATAAGGCCTGATATTAAATAAGCCCCCCCCGGGGGGGGGGGGGGCTTCATAGAGCTTTTACGGTAAGTAAGTTAAAATGTATTTGGATAAATTGAAGGATTTTGAGAACTCTCCAGAAAAAAATTAACCAAGTGAGACAATAGAGTGAGTAGCATTTCGCTTTGCCACTTAATTCCGGAAGTGACGTAACATTTCTTTCCTCCCTCCCTTTTCTTTCTGATTGTGCTCCGTTGCGCAATGAGCGAACAGTTTAAAATGACTTACTCAACGTTGCCTTTTCGCGTAGAAAATTTCCCAAATAAGTTTTAATTGTTCCAGGAAACAAGCCACGCTAGCAGTGACGCGGCAAATGTGATGTGCAAACTGTGCAAGAACCGATACAACTTAAAGATCCCGGAGGGGAGGGGCTGGCAGGGCTATAGCCCTAATTGGTTATGTAAGCAACAATGACGTACATTGTAAGTCGCAAGTCGGTCCTTTTTTTCGTTGCCCTGAGAGTATTGAGAACTCTTCAGGAATCAAAATCAATTAAATGATACTGAAAGAAGCACTTCACTTCGCTTCGTGATCTACAAACTCTGCAAGACCCGGGCAATTTCACTGAACCGGATCTGCAATTACAGTTTGCTGACATCAAGGCAAGGGTTATGGGTATGCTATAAAGAGTCGTCTCGTTATCAAGCTGCAGGGTATGCTCACACAGGACCGGCCCCAGCATGCAGGAGCTCTTGAATCAGAAGTCCATAAATTATCTTTAAATAGATATGACAGGCTTATAGACCAATCAAAATAGAAGACGTTGAAAGGGCGTATAACAACAGTGCCAAAAATGAATATCAAAATAGTTTAATTCTTCAGAGGATGTAATCAAACCAAGAGATCGACATCAGCTGAAATACACGTTTGTTTGGATAAAAAGGCGACTGAACAGGAGATGGCGTAAAAGGTTAGCTGCAGGTTACTTTTCAACTTTATCAGTAAGTGTCACAAAATCATTAATACCCGGCTGTGAATCTCTTGTCTGACTAATACTATAGAGCTTCCGTCTTTGCCGGTTCCAATCTATTATACTTCAGTTAAGCAAGCTTGTTTGTTCCCCTATCATATGTTTATTTTAAATAAAGTGATACTTTGTTAGACTTTCGTGTTCATAGACTGTTAAAGAGATAGCATGCATGAACTTACACGACAGCACTCTCTAAGTTTCCATTCTGTTTGCAATCCGCAATCCGAAATCGAAGGTGTCTAAGGTGTCTAGGTGCGCACTTGACTGAAGTTTACTGTAGTACTTTTTTGTGTTCGGTTAATGCTCTTCACCCGTTATAAGACTGAAGCGAGAATGCGTTATAATAATCTGAGAAACATCTCATTTCCTGAGTTGAAGCAGCGATAGACCAAGTGAAGCGCATCGCAGGAATCTATTCCAAGGGCAGTTTCACTAGTATGCCTTGAATTCTTGATTATCAGACAGTTCATTTAGCTATTCCTAGAATGTCAGTTTATTGAATCTTCCAAGCTTAATAGCGCTCTTTAATTTCTTCTGATTAAATGAGAATGTTGCTAGCTTTCTGTGGTCATTTCTTTGTGTGCTGCAAATTTAGGCCGACAGCCGGATAAGATTTATCAAGGCATCGTTATGTAACCCTGAATTCCGACTTATCTCTGTCACTCAGTATGGTGCTCAGAAATCGTTAAAACGATTGATAAAATGAAGCAAATGTATGATAAAGACACCAACTGTTATGAATTAAATGGCTTAGTTTTGCAGGATTTGTTTTTAGGTCGAATTTCTAATCAAAGAATATTAAATCGCCAACTTGTTTATTGTTTACATTGTTATGTAATAGATAAAATATGAGCGGGAGATCTTTACCTTTATGTATCAAAGTTAATGCCGACCGCCGACCGGTGAGCTCAGTGGTAGAGCACCGGACCACCGTGCGGGAGGTCGCGGGTTCAAATCCCGGCTGGACCAACATTCAGGGTCTTTAAATAATTGAGGAGAAAGTGCTGTCTTTGTAATTACATCTGCAAATGGTTAGACTTTCTAGTCTTCTCGGATAAGGATGATAAACCGTAGGCCCCCTCTCACAACTCTACGTTGTAGTGTTGTGAAAGAGAAAGGACTACTCTACGTTTCCAGCACTTTCTGCATATATTTTTTATCATGAAGGCAAATCCTGTAGAATAATGGAAGAACATAGTCTAGTCTTATATATGGCAGTGCAAGTTGCAATCGTAACATGTGTTTTTTTAACTTGTCTTGTAATCCTCTCATTACCTCTGCATCGCCGTCCACCAAAAAATTATCTTGTTTAACATCACCTATAGTTTTGCTTTGGGTGCTGTCATCTCAATATTTCTCTGTGGACAGTTTATAGTCCCCTATCTTTCCCTGAAATCTCGATGGATCTCACAGGCCTGGTGGCCGCACTGATTTTCCCACCAAAATGCAGGCCTGTCAAAATGTGCCGGCAGTCTGCAAATCTGCTACCTATGATATGTGCCCCTTACTTCACACTCGGACATCACTGTAAGTTCTCTAGCGGGCAAGGGTCATTGATAGTTGCTGTCTACTACTCTAGCTATGATGCCACTACTACGAAACATTTTGACAGGGCTGCAGAATGTTTGTTCTGTGTATTCAGAATAAACTATTTTTGTTCATTCTGTTCGTGGGAGCAGCTGCATCAACAGAATGCAATTGTTTCCCTGCCAAGTCCAGAGTAGGAACCAAAAGAACACGAATACCATCAATGGAGATAGTTGGTTCCAAAAGCAGTCCATGCAATGTTGAAATAGGGGACTATGAACAGTCCAGTTATTCTGCTAAGAAATGCAATGAGGCTCACGTAACAACTGAGAAGCTCCTCTGATTCCTTAGTCTCTGGCAATAAAGAGGTATGACTTGTAAGTGAAGTGTAGAAAAGTTCAGTAGTGCAGGGTTGCCCCATTCTACTTTGTGCACCTGAGCGTTTCTTGTGCCAGCGCAGTATTTTAATTGGGTTGAACTAGGCATGAATCCCAGAAGTGGGAAGAAGTGATAATTTAGATTTCCAAAATATGACATTTCCTGCATTTTAAACTTTTCATTGTGATTAGCTGGGTGTTAGAACCCATAGATCTGCTTCTGTTTAATCCCGGGGGTCTTATTTTTGCCTCCCACTGAAACTTTGAACATGCATGTTTGTGAAACATTTTCTTACTCAATGACTGGCCTTCTCTTGATTGAGGTTGTTTTCGGACCTGTATCTTTCTGGGGAAAATCAAAAAATGAATTCATGTTTGTGGTCTAGGTTTTTGTATTGTTAGAACCGTTTTTAATTGAATGTAGAAAGTAAAGCCTGGTTTTCACTAGCGACACAAGCACAAGCACAAGCATAATAAGCTTATGCCAAGTGAAAACGAACACTACGTACGCGAACGCAAGCATAAGCGCAAGCACAAGGAAAAGGAAAAGTTTTGATCCTTGCGCTTACGCTTATACTTGCGTCAAGCCCGTTTTCACAGTGAAATAAGCGCTCTTGTGCTTGCGCTTATGTTTCCGCTTGTACTTGCGTCGCTAGTGAAAACCAGGCTTAAGTAATTTCCGTTTGGTTTTGCGTTTCGACGCTCTGTGATTCGTCAGCAAAACTCACGCCACTCCTCAACAAAAGCTTACCTGCCCTGTTCGCACGCTTTTGCCCATGCTTAACTCCAGCTACACGTTTCGATTGTGCTTTGCCCGCTTGTGGTTGGCTAGAGTTATACTGGTAGTTTGGACACTTCTTAACCGTAACACGTACCGTGTTAGTCGCTTCAATTATCTGGCTGTAGGGGCGGGGGAGGATTAACATCGGTGAGAGGCAATAGAAGGGGTGGCCAACGTTAAGCCCCGTTCAAACGCTAGTGATAGTTGATGATAGTCGATAATAGTTTTAACTATCACGCGCGTTTGAACATGAACTATCATGCACTATCATCGACTATCATGAACTATCATTCACTTTGAACCTGCTCAAAAATCTCATGATAGTCGATGATAGTTTTCGCCGTTTGACCGCGCGCATGATAGTTGATGATAGTTGATAATTTTGGACTTTTCAACTATGATCGACTATAAACTATTTGACGCTGTAAAAACAAAATTTGTCTAAAATTTTGCAAGATGAATATTTTTGGAAAGACTATTCACCGTTCAAGTTAAAGGTACACAGAAAAAAAGGACGATGCATTATGAGATTACCATTCCGTTTTGAATTGTCCGCAAAGGCTTAGAAAACGCATTTATTCCCAGTGAAACAGTTGTGATGTTTGATGAGAGCGTAGATAGAAACGGCTATCACGCACAGAGATTGATCACAAATACTCTAATTGCTTTAGTATAAATCTCAGAATTGAACTGAAATGAAACGCAGTTTTGCTTTATATATCCTCATTTTGATATCCGAAAATTACCATGAAGCTCTGGTATGAAGCGGCACTCAGTTTTAAAAATGGAAGTGACGTAAATTTTATTTTAGCTTCCTCCGTCATCCATGCAAGTAGTTACATACCTACAACCTTTGTTTTAAAACGATAAAATTCAAAGCTAAAAGCTTGTGGGGCCGTTTACCAGGGGCACCTAACGACAAGTTTCGGTGGAGGGTAATTCGCCTTGGGCTTTCGGCGTTGATTAAGGAGTGCACTCGGATTTTTGTAGCTAAAACGTGGGCTAAAAGATGCGCACTTGGGAAATCATAGCCCCTGAGGTTTTCGGAAAGGTCGTTATTCATTTGCTGTTTTTGGCAGTCAAAAACGTCAGCTAGAATTCTCGGTAAGAAAATCAGAGCTCCCTAGAAAGTTCGTGGAAAGTTAATTTGAGCTTGCATTTTCTCAAAGGAAGATTTCATTCCCTAACATTTTCGGGTGATTAAAATTTCAGCTAGGGAATCCGAACAGATGAACATCTTCTAGCTTATGAAAACATGACTTTAAACAGACTTCAAACACCATAAGGTACTTAAAAAGACTTTTCTACAGCTTTTGGTCGATTTGGTCGTTGGGTGCCCCTGGTTTACCTAAGGATCTAACGTATTAATGGATCTAAAAGAATTTACAACTTGTCTAAAACCTGAGATATTTACAGTCAAATAAGATTAGACTATATATTAACAGTTAAAGAAGATTAGTTGTTCAGGCAGTGGCTTATGGTTTCCGCAGTGGGCCTGCGGCTCTTTACGATAAAATGAAACAGGAAAATTCCCAGTGAAACCGAAAAAAAAAAAGAGATAATTGTTGAACAACCAGCCTATGATTAGCTAAATAAGCGTTTTAATAATTAGTTATCGGTCAACAACAATGGCGTCAGCCAGTGCCCTTAGAATATTGAGAACTCTTCAGAAAAGAGATAATAGTCTGAGAAGCACTTCGCTTTGCCATTTTAAGCCAAGAACAGGTATTTTAAAATAAATTTTAAATTTCTTTTCTTCCGTTCTTTACTTTTCTGTTATTGATTCAGCGCACCGTTTCGCAATGGGTGAATGATTTGCTTGACACAACCTCGTTCCCAGGGTCTCTTCACCAATGGGTATACTATAAGGAGCAAGCAATCAAGCTGCAGTATTTCTGTCAGAACTTTCAACTCTAACCCTCAGAGAAAACTTAGAGAACCAACAAACTCAACCCACTTATGACGCCGAGTCCGGGAAGCGAACCGGGATCCATTGGTGGGAGACGAGCGCTCTCACCATCCCTGTTCTCCACAATGAGTGCTCTTTCCGGTAAATCAAAACTTGGAAAATTCCCAGCGATTCTGAAAATATCGTATATGCTTAATTTAACCGAAGGTATGTAATCAACAATGACTCAGGGCAGGGTTCAAGTTCCGGCTACCTGGATTAAGTTTAATGCACGTGTCATCGGTTTCCCCGTGGGGTCGATTCCCGGGCTAACCAGAGGGATTGTAAAATCAGTCAAGCAAACTTGAGGAATTTCCCGGAGGTCGGGGAATCTCTCAAGACAAAGTCCCCTGGCCTGGGTAAGGTGTCTCTCAGTTGAAAATCCCCGTGACATCCTTTTCAAACTTGTGAATTCCCCCACCCCCTAATCTTTGATCGTAAAACAATGTCAAGATTTTCCCTTCCCTCGGGCAAAGAATCCCATCCATCTCCTTATATTCCCCACATATCTCCCTGGTAGGCCCGGGAGTCGACCGCACGGGGAAGCTAATGACATGTGCATAAGTCTTCATGTTTGGATAAGACTTTGAGAACACTAAAGGAAATCAGGGGCACCAAAAGCTGTAGAAAGGCATTTTTAAATATCTTATTGAAGTCCGTTTAAAGTGATGTTTTCATTAGCTAGAAGAATTTGATCAATTCGGATTCCTTAGCTAAAATTTTAATTGCCCGAGAACTGATTAGGGAACAAAATCTTCCTTTGAGAACTGAAATGCCAGCTGAAATGAACTTCCACGAACTTGCTAGAGGACTATTTTCTTTCCGAAAATACTACCTTACGTTTTTTACTACAAAACATAGCAAATACGACCTTTCCGAAAACGTCAGGGGCTATGATTTCCCCAATGCGAATCTTTTAGGTTACGTTTCAGCTACGAAAATCCGAGTGCGCTCTTTAATCGACGCCGAAAGCACAAGGCGAACTACCTTCCACCCCGTTTCCACCGAACAGATATCTACCGAAACTTGTCAGTGTGAGAAATACGCCACTTTGCTACTTAACGTTCAGCTGTTATGTTTCGGTACAAAATATATCGAACTTCCTGTCGCTTTGTGCTCCAAACCTGACTCAGTGTTAAAGAACTACGAACGAATTGAAACGAGTCGTGAGATTATGTTCGATAGAGATACATATTGATGTAAGAATTGCATTTCCAGACGATGAGTTGATGGGACAAAGTAGCTTACGCAGTTGTTGAAAGTTTTTGCAGAAGGACCATGAGTTAATTCTGTTTATTATTGTCTACCTCAGTAGAATTCGAGGAGAAACGCTTATCATCACAAGAAACTTTCCGCATTGCTTTCAATTTTGAACGTTATTCGCATAAAGGACTGCAATATAATTTTATATGTCTCAGTCAGTTGCTGGACTTCATGAAGGAAGTAAACTGATATACGGTCGTCTGAAGGAAGCAGAGACAGACAGCTCATTCATGATGCATCTGATTTATGAGGTTAGGATTCTCTTATGCTGATGTAACAAAATATAAACAGGAAAGAAAAAGAAAGAAAACTCAAAGAGTAACAGTTGTTTAAGGGTACAATACAGTTCTAGTAAACGTCAGACTTGTTTTCAAAGCGAGTTTTGAGGCGCTGCCTTAAGATATAAAATCAATTTTTATTTTACGCAGTGTATTCGATTCGTCTCTTATTCCGGCCAACTGAACTTCTGGCTCATTGTCAAAAACTGTTTTAAACTATTTCGGATGGAAATGACGCCGCGCACAGTTCAGGCATTTCCTCGTAAGGCAAGGTCTATGAGGTTATTGGCTTTGGCCACACTGCACCAATACATTGACAAAGCTACTTCTTTACTTTCCACAGTTAGAAAAGGCGGTTAGGACCTACAAGCTCCATTCTTTGACGTAGCAATGTCAAGCGAGAGCGGAAGACAGGCTAGTCAGCCAATGACAATTCCACAAACAGATAGGGGTTAGTATTTTCGGTCTTTTGTCAATCAGTTCCTAGTTATATTATCAGTGTGTTACATACTAGTTATGCAACGCTTTCCAGTGGCATACCGTGGAATATCCCACGAGTCACTTGTATTTTCTTGGTATACACACGAGCCTTTGGAAGGTTCGGTGGAATACTGACGAATATACAACGGCTTTCCGGCATTTTTTTTTTGCTGAATTTTTAAATTT
Source organism: Pachyseris speciosa (assembly GCA_016490735.1). Taxonomy (NCBI): domain Eukaryota; kingdom Metazoa; phylum Cnidaria; class Anthozoa; order Scleractinia; family Pachyseridae; genus Pachyseris; species Pachyseris speciosa. The sequence continues at coordinate 427,643 of JAEMWC010000471.1, forward strand.
CCTACATTATTGTCTAAATCAATTGTTTACATTTATTTAACAGTTGGGGGAGCGGAAACTGATCAAGGTATTTCGAACTTTGTGTATCTCTTGGGTATTTCCGTTCTAATGTCATTTGCGAGCTGTTCGAGGCATGATTATAGCACTAATGCGGGTAACCTACTATAGTAACCTTTTGATTTTGATCGCAGTTAACCCAGGATTAGCGCTGATGCGGGTTACCTACTACAGCATTCTTTTCGTTTTCATCATAGTCAACCCAGGATTAGCGCAAATTCGGGTTACTTACAGCACAGCAACCTTTTGGTTTTGATCACAGTCAATCAGGAGCCCATAACTAGGAGCGTACAACTCCCATTCTAAGCATATGCCAGGGCATTTTTACAGACCGATCTATTTTTAGACCATCACAGCAACAGGAACGAGAGCGCTTAAAAAAAAAAGGCTTTTCAGTCAAAATACCCAGTGCTTGCCGCCTATTATTCGACAATAGTTTCGATTAATTGCGAACGGACTGCATTATTCGTTTTAAACTTTCAAATTTAATTTGAATATTGTAATGATCCAACCGTGGCCTGAGTGTGACCTCATCTGAAATATTGATTGTTGATTGGTTCATTTCTCACGTGGCTTGAACGCTGCGTACAGTGTTCACGTCCAAAACACACTGTTAAAACCTGTGACAAGAAAAGCTACCGCCCTCTGCTGAAAGAAGGTCTTTCGGCGGCTATTTGCAGCTTGCGAGATCTGAATATGTTTTTCTTGGGTGCGCGTAAGTTGAAAAACACGCCACTCTATCAAATTATGCAATTGACATTTGACCTTTCACGCTGGAGACGTTTCTTGGTTGATTTTCTCCGCAACCCGGATGCGTCCGCTTCATAAATTCGCCTTTCTTTTCAACAAGAGCTCAGGCTTCTGTTTATAAAATAATTCTACGAAAAGCATGTAAAACAACTGAGAAAACGACGAACAAGTGAAGAGACTTAGGTCCAGTCCACACTAATGCGTTTTCAAAAGTATCCGTTTTCGGTGTACTCGAAAACGTATCAATAGATTCGCGTCCACACTACCATTCTTGCAGCGTTTTCTACTATCCATACTAATGCGTTTTGAAACGTATCCGTTTTCGGTGTCATCGAAAACACATCAATAGATCGGCGACCACACTACCGTTTTCGCAGCACTAAATTAAACACTAAATTAAATTAAAAATGATGTGACATAGGGTAAACTATGAAAACCAAGGTAAGATTGAAAAGAGCAAGATTAAGATCGAAACAAGCTATTATTGCTAGCATCGAGAAAAGCATGCTCTCATCCGCCATGTTTGATTCACAAAAGATGCGAAGCCTGGGTACAGCTCACGTGGTGCGGATGACGTAAGCGTTTCATTTCGATGCTTTTTCGGCTATCTACAGAAAACTTTTTGCCCCACCGTTTTTAAAAGCTTACGTTTTCATCTATTCACACTAGAAAAACGAGGCATTCTCAAAACGATACGTTTTCAAAAGACTTGAAACCGTTTTCGAAAGTCGAGTCGAGTTCATATGCGTTTTCGGGCGTTTTGGTGTGGACGATAGGCGAAAACGCATCAAACTGTATGCGTTTTCAAACGTAAACGCATTAGTGTGGGTGGGGCCCCAAAATGACACCAAACTTTGTGCGTGAACACCGCATGAAGTCATCCCATCAATAATGGACAGATTTAGCTAAGACAACGCAACATCAAATAAGCTAACTAACAGCATTTAATATGCCTTTACACTGCATTTAATTGTATTTAATAAGCAGCTTTACATGTATTTTAATTTAGTAGTAATGTATTGTACACTACCCTTACAAGCTTTCAGCTTTCATATACATCGTGTATAAATAAAGGCAACCTACCTACCTACCTAAGAACGTGAAAGCGCGTGGAAAGGACTGAACACTGCTTCCGGTGCTCAATTTGCTGCTCTACCATTGGTCAAGTCATTCTCGTCCCCAGAGCCTCCGTTTCTTTTGGTCACGTGGTCGGAGAAACGGAGGGCTCTGGTTGCAGCAATTACCGGATGTCCGAAAATCACGGACATCCGGTAGCGCATGTCATATAGCCAAGAATGTATTTGCTCATGTTCAGATATGTATCCTCAGAAATGGAGTGACAGTCCAGCTTTGGCTTTTATGAGGCTGGCTTGAAAGCTGGCTCGGCGAAGCTTTGAAAGAGACTAATTTCATTGAAATTAGAAAATTTATTATAGGAAAAGCGCACAACAACCTGCCTTGCACGCAGTAGCTGTACAGAAACGAGGCTGGCTATGTATTTTACCCACGGGGTTTTGAAAATCGTTGATATTGCAGCTTATCTCGTTCGTGGTGGACCATATATCTTTATACGGTTGAAAGCAGTTGTGTTCTTGTAGTTTCGCCACTGAATGTGCTTATTCCCGACCAAATTGAAAAGTTGAAGGCACTACGTATTGGCTTGAAGGTTTATAAGCAAGGTAACCAAGACGTAATCCGAGCAATTGGTGAGAACGTCAAATTCCCTTGTTGATTTGTGCAAAATATTTCTCACTCGTAACGGTAAGTGCAAACGAGTGGCTCTGGGAATGAGAATGACAGGAAGTGCGCAGTAATTCATCACGTAATTCTTGGTGCGCATTCAGTTTTTATTAGCTAATGAAAAAAATCGAATTTTCCTTTGCAACCAGAGCCACTCGTAACGGTATGTCCAAACGAGTGGCTCTGGGGACGAGAATGTGGTCAAGTCGGTTTTTAGATCTGCGCGTGTCGTTGTCACAGTCGTTACGTTTGTCTTGCTAAATCAACCTTTAATGAGCGGAAACAACGGCACTGCACGTGCAAATACTTGTGATGTCATTGGGGCTCCTGTGGGAGTCAGTGATATTCGCGAGAAATTCAATCTAAAAATAAACTGGTCTGTGAAAACGCCGTGACAGGCATATAGGGCAGTTTTACGCTCCTAAGATTAGTGCTAATCGGGACTCCAACAACTTATCTCATTGTGTCGTCAGTCATCTTTTCGCTTTCCTTGTATTTTGAAGTAATCTATTCGTTGGTTTGACGGCATACACTTTTCCTACAAATCGTGGTCAAACTTTCTTGGGACACTTTGCTAAATCGCGCTCACAAAATAAACCTTTGTAACAGGATGACATGTGTGCGCCCACAATACGTTTCAATAAATTTCTTTTTTCTTAACCTCCATACTTGTACGCCAGGACTATGTTTCATTATAGCCATTGAAACGTTTGCACTTGTCAAATGCTAGAACGCATTTCATTTGGGGATGGTACGTGTGGTGACCAGATCTATTCAGTTCTTTAGCGTAAAGTTCAACCACGAATTTCGGCCACGTTGTAGCTAAAGTTGCTTTCAATACTGTACGAATTTATCGTCCTGCAAAAAGCTTGTCATTGTTGTTCATAATTTTTAGCTCACCATCATTACCGAGAAGTTTATGTTCTTTCTTACCTTTCGTCTTGTAAGTTTCTCCCTTCCTCTCTTGTGAACAGGTGCAGAGGAAGAAACTCTTCCATTACCAGTGGAGGAAACTAGTCCAGGTATTTGCAGGTTCCCTATTCCCTTCCTGCATTTTACTGAAATATTCAGCCATATGACAACGTTTCTTTGGCGCATTACGTTTCTCTAGTTCTTTTAATTTCATGACAGATGAAATTAATTATTCATACGTGCATTCCTTCCTGCCTTCCCTTCTTCCCTCCAATGAAAAGTCCCCGATGCTATATTTTATTCAATCAAGATCACGTGTGCTTTTGTCTCGTTCCAGAAGTGACAAGAGCAACGGAGGAGGTGGGTGACCACCTGTCCACCCCAGTAAAAGAAAGTGGTTTTGGAGGTAGGTCAGAAATTTATACTTCAATTTGACAGACTGTTTATCGTTCAAGTATGATGAAGCGACTGGGGATCTCACTTGACATATATACCAGAACAGTAGGCAGTGCTTTTTCCGCGCTCTGACTGTCTACTCAAACTCCTAATAACGTTTGTTATTCCCCTCCCAACAACTCGCTCCTTTTTTGCGCGCAGGATTTTCAGCCATCTGTCAGTTATTTTAAACAGGTTGTTGAATGGCGCTTTCCGCCAGCATATATGGTGCATGCCTAAGCAGTTACTCATCTCAATGTTGGCGAATAGCAGTGAATATCCACTAACGACTGTAGAGGACAAGTTTACGGTAAAGAGGAAGATCAGTCACAGGACTTCTTAGGAACCTCAGCTTAGGATAATGGGGTAAATGGCTTGTTGAGTGGTTGTAAATATGTTATTTACCATACAAGAGGTCCGTATGTTGGGAAACATGTGCCCCAGGCACAGGAATACGAACATCTCAAGAAGGCATTGAAGCACATACTTGCCCCTTAATGTAACAACGGATCAACCTCAGGCTAGTTAAGCAAGTACCTTGTCTCACTTGGTTTATTTACTGTCTGTTGTCATTTTTCCTCTTTGAGGAGCATAACTTCTACGTCGCAACCGAACAGCTAGTATGACAATAAAGAAACTTAACTATTCACTTAACGTTGTTAATTATGTTATTAAAATTGTTTTCAGGAATCGAAAGGTATCTGTCTCATCTACCACACACACTACAGCATTTTGTTAACCGTAAGCACGAATACGAAACCGTCATGAATTATCTTGTTCCCACAAACGAATGTAGATGTGTCCTTTTACATGGTGCCCCTGGCATAGGAAAAACATCCTTGGCTATCAAGGTGGCTAACGAGGTACTTAAGACCAATCCCAGTAGCGTGGTTGTGTACGTGAACTGCAAGTACATTGTTTCTTTCGACGATTTCGCAGGAAAGGTAGTCCAGCAAATCTACCATTACCCTTTAAACGACCCCATCTCTGCGATGAAGAAGCGCCTGAGGAAAAATGATTTCTACATGATCTTGCTGCTGGACAACTTTGAGTTTCTAATCCATTTAAAAGACAGAAACCAGGAAAACCCATTTGTGACCGAGACAGTACATGCAGAGATGACTCGTGGAGCCTTCGAGCGGACGAAAGTCGAAGAACTTATCGCGGACGTCGCCATGAATTTTCGAAACGTCAAACTGCTTGTCACCTCCTCAGAGGATGTTACATTTCCTAAAATAGGCAAACAACGGATTACACTGAATCCTTTTAGATTAGAGGAATCATTACAGCTTTTGACGAAAGTGTGTGGTGGGGAACTGCTTGACCATGAATGTGCGAGGCAAGTGGTAGATATTTGCAGTGGTATTCCTCTCGTTCTTTACACATTGATGTCCTCGGACGACGACCTGGTCAGCCGCGTACAACAGATGAGTAATTCGCCACCTGCAAAGCGATTCGAATACTTAGAAAAGATCAAGGTGGTTCCAAATGAAGACAAAATCAACGTTTGCCTCGATGTTTGCTTCAACAGACTTTCTCGAGAGGAACAGAACGCTCTCGTAAAACTGGCCATTGTGAGAGGATGGTTTACACCGTCTGGTGCTGCGAAAGTGTTTCAGTCGTCGACCACAAGCGACCACCAATTTATTGATCTTGTATTAGAATTGGCCCGCCGCTCTCTTTTGCAGCGAAACATAATTTACGAAGGGGATCATTTCTATACTTTCCTGTCAATCATTCGCGAGTACTGTAAACGAAAGGCATCTGAAGAGCGCTTCGGCGAAGTTTATCGCGATGCACGAAATCAGTTCACTGATTACTTTTTGGCTTTCCTCAAAGACTCGTTCAAGATGTTCTTGAGCAAAAACGCCCAAAGAGCCATCACAGAATTCCGAAGAGAAGAAGAGAACATCACGCAGCTTCTTGAGTGGATTGAAAAAGGTGAAATGGATGAAGAGCGAATGAAGAGGTGCATTGATGTCTTTAATATGGTGGGGGAGCTACTCGCAAAGATGATTGGAAAGACAAAGTTTAAATTTGTCTATGAACTGTTAAGAAGGAAGTGCGAAGATATGAGAGACCAAAGAAGACTGAGTGAATGCCTCACTTCCCTGGGGATCAAAGAAGTGTTTGACTGCTCCTGTTCGCCCGGTCTTTGCGACGCAGCAAGCGCTCGAGCGAAGTCATTTTTGGAGAAAGCCGACAGAATCCAGACTGAGCATGGTATCAACAAAGGCAACAGCAGAGCCCAATGTCTCGCTAAGCTTGGCCGATGCTTAGCAAAAGAGGGCGAAACTCGGGAACAAGGAAAAGCCAAGATTAGGGCGGCAATTAGAATTCGACAAAATGCAGGACGGGCATCAAATGATGAGGAAGATGGCGAGGATGTATGCAGAGTCATGCTTGGTGCTACACACAATGATATGGGAGGTTAGTTTATAGTAGCCGCATAAAAACTCTCAAAGGGTTACAGTACCCGTTGGCTGTAAACACAAACATAATTTCAGTAGTAATAACGAATGGATAACGCACTTACATGACAAACCGAGGAAAAGTAAACAATAAAAAGGTTATGGATTTTATTGGCTTTTCAGTACATAAAAATAATTTAATAATTTGTTTAACGAGGGTGACACTTTGGCAGTAATTCAACCGACAAACCGGTGGCCCTGGAAATTCCGGATCGCATTGGAATTTGGAATTTAGAACCTGGGCCACATTGGCGGGAGGTTAGTGCTCTCACCACTACGCCATCCTTGCTCCCCTAAGTGATTTATCGTTTTTTTTAGGATGCTCTGAAAGACAACTAGCATAGAGACGATCTTCCGAAACGTGTACTTAAATGTTTAGACTAGCCAGACTTTTGTATTCCTTTCTCAGTGGCGCTTTCGCTTGAAGAGGATCACCGCCAGGCCGTAAAAATTAGAGAAGAACAAGTTCTGCCAATCTACAGAGAAATATTGGATGATCACCCCTTCAGCGCTACCATCCTTAACAACCTTTCCAACAATTACTATGCCCTGCGTAAATTCGACAACGCCAAACAGCATGCGGAGGCTGCCCTGAAGATTCGACTCGAGTTGTTGAAAGACCACAAAGACACAGCTAAGTCTCTTTTCGACCTTGGAATGATACACAAAGAAAAGAAGGAATTCAAGGAAGCAAAGAATTATCTTGAGCGATGCAAGACTATGCACGAGAACATGTTGGATGATAACATCGTTGAACTCCAGCGGTAAGTAAAATAGATCTTTCTTGCATCCTCACTTAGGGTTCCGGAAGTCGGTTTGTTGTGATGTGGACGAATTGTCCAGCAACTGTAGATTCCCGAAGACCGCGAGGGTGTGTCTGACTGTAGGTTTGAATAGCTTCTTCGAATCGTGGCGAAAAATCTCGATTAGTCTTTCGCCATCGGTCGCCATCTTTCTCGAACTTGAAGCTCCTTGTTTTGTAGCCTACCTCGCTTAGAATTCTGAGTCTATGCTGCGCATACAACGGACAAATTTACAACCAAAGTGAACTTTCATGTTTCAATTAATCTCTCTCCCCCTCCTGCCGCGGCTTCAGAATTGACGGAATCTAGGGGACAATTAATTGATTAGAGAAAGCCAACGACCTTGTCTGTTTGAGTTGGTTTCTTGTAAGCTATCCTAACATTCTGATTGGATAATCGCTTTGGATAAAAACTGCGCTCTGTGCATCTTTTGTCCTCGTATCCAGGATTGACCGAAAAACAAGGGCACTGGGCGTAATGGGAAGAACGCAAAATAAGAGTCACGCCTAAAAGACGAAGGGAGTCAGAAACCTCGTATTGAGTAAAGCTAAGAAAATATAATTGAAATCCTGAATTTTACACCTGTTCAGCAGTATTTAACCATGGTGGGTTTGGTTTTCGATTTTCACCCATTTTAGAGTGGAAAAATAATCAAATTTTGTTTTGGTTGGATAGAGAGGTAGGTCAACATATCTGTACCACTGTTAGATTGGTTCTCATTCTGATATATTTTCCTAAAAACAGTGTGTTGTCTTATCTTTCGACACAGGACAAAACAAGAGCTAGAAGTCCTAGAAGATATTTGCAAACGCCTTGATGACAGGCATTCGCAGAGTCAATGAGTCACATGGGGAATCGCTTGTGAGACGTATGCCAAATGGGAACCTCATTTAGTGTTTGGCAGACCAATGCCGTAGTAGAATTTTGTATCTTAGTGTTACTGATAAACTTCTTGCATTATGAACGGAAAGAGCATTACATTATGGGAATATTTAACGTTAAAGTCAAGCCTTTTAACCGGAATTTCCGGCTAGGAAAGTCACTTATTCAGTTTACGAAAAGTTTAATTCTCAGAAAATCGCTTTTACGCAGAGAGACTGTAATTTCCCTTATTGAATTATATTTAACACAATTTTTTTTTGGAAAATTCAAAAAAGCAAACAGAGAAACAAAATAAAATAGAAAAAACAGAAAACAAGTTTACCAAAACAAGAACAGCAACACATGACTTCCATATTATAAATTATCACGTGTTCGACCATTGCAGATGGTTTGAAAAACTGTTAACACTGACATTTCGTTGTAAACTTTATTTTCAGCGCACGTTTAGTAAAATGCAACTTCAAGACGTTCGGTTAAGCACACAAAGTAATTTTAGATTTTATGGGTTGTTGCGTGGCGACATCAGCGAACGAATCGGGACATTAGCGGACGTAGGCAGTTAATTCAATATCGTCTTATCCCGATCTGTTGTAAGCTATGTTTAGAGAAAAGTGTGTCATGCGCGTATGACGAATATGGCTCCCTACCGTACGTATAGTATTTTATATTTAGACAACAAAAACAAATAAACAAACAAAACACTGATCAATTAGAGTATAGTACCATCAATTCAATATCATCTTATCCCCATGTCTTGTAAGCTTTTTTTTTTAAGAGAAAAGTGCGCCATGCGCGTGTGACGAATATAGTTCTCTACCGCACGTATAGTATTTTACATTTAGACAATTAATAAAAACAATCAAACAAACAAAACACCGACCAATTAGAGTATAGTACCATCAATTCAATTTCATCTTATTCCTATGTATTGAAAGCTAGTTTTAGAGAAAAGTGCCCCATACGCGCACGATGAATTGTGGTCCCTACCTCATGTATAGTAAAGTAATTCTTCTCTGTTTATAGTTCGAATTCCACACATCAAATGGAAGTTTGCACTCTTTGTAAATAAAATTCTAGGGTTACGTACTGCTTGCCCAGAACGAAACTCTTGCTATACAGAATATAAATTGCTTACTCAACATCTTTTGATAATAACTCAACAAATTATGGTGAGCGAGAAAGGCCTGGGAACGAGGTTGAACAGGCACACAGACGTAATGATTGTTGAGGGCGTTGATAGAAACAGCTATCACGCGCAGAAATAGATAAAAATACTCTAATTGTTTATATCGCCATTCTGATAAACGAAGATTACTAGGAAGCTCTGGTATGAAGCACGTTCTTGATGTACTCTTTGGCGACCTTTGGAAACCCACCCCGTCCTTCCACCACCACCACCCGGCCTGAAATTCACCTTTCATATTTCACAGCCTCGTACCAGGAAGACGGAACAAGAGAGTAACAGGAAAGGAGATTTCCGAATTTCATAACACTTAAGGACTCTTCATAAAAAGTTAACCAAGTAAGACAATAGTGTGAGAAGCATTTCGCTTTGCCACTTAATTCCGGAAGTGACGTAACATTTCTTTCCTCGCTCCCTTTTCTTTCTGATTGTGCGCCGTTTCGCAATGAGCGAACTGTTTAAAATGCCTTACTTGACATCGCCTTTTCGCTTGGAAATCTGTCCAACGAAGTTTTAATTGTTCCAGGAAACAAGCCACGCTAGCAGTGACGCAGCAAATGTGATGTGCAAACTATGCAAGAACCAATACAACTTAGAGACCCCGGAGGGGGATGGGCTGGCGGGGATATAGCCCTACCACATAGCCTTATCACTTTCTTTCTTCGATTGATTGTTTAGGGATCCAGATAACATGGATAATGTGTGAATTTTACCTCTTGAACTAGACCAGATGTTTTAACCCTACCACATTAAAATAGTCTCCGAGGTCCCTGAGGAGTCAAGCTATCAAGCTGCAGTAATCTCTATGAGGAGGTTGAGCTCTAACCCAGTTAGTCCGGCGATGTGTTTGCAACACGTCATACAGGACCCAGCAGGAGCCACAGCAGGAGCTAGTCCCGAAATGATCTGTCAATAGATATGATAGACGAATCAAAATAAAAGGCGTTGAAAGAGTATTTAACAACGGTAACAAAATGGCTTGATTCTTCAAATGGTGTTAACTCAAGCACACATCAGCTGAAATACGCGTTTCGACGTTTGGATAAAACGTGAGAACAGCCGGAATTGGCGTAAAAGTATTAGAAGCAGGTTAGTTTTCGACTTTATCAGTAAGTGTCACAAAAGCATTAATACTCGGCTGTGAAGCTCGTTTGACTAATAATATCGAGCTTTGCGCTCTAATCTAGCAAACTGCAGTGATGTAAACTTGTTTGTTGTAAACTTGTTTATTTTAAATGAAGTGATGCTTTTTTAGTTGTTATTCCGCAAAGACTTTCAAGTTCACTGATTTATTGCCATGCAAGTTGCAATCGTAACATATATGTTTTAACTTGTCTTGTGATCCCCTCATCCCTCTGCATCGCCTTCCGCCAGAAAATTATCTTGTTTAACATCCGCCTATAGTTTTGCTTTGGGTGCTGCCATCTCAATATTTTTCTCTGTGGATAGTTTATAGTCCCCTATCTTTCCCTGTGATTGTTGAGGTCCGCGATGGATCTCACAGGCCTGGTGGCTGCACTGATTTTCCCACCAAAATGCAGCCCTGTCAAAAATGTGCCGGCAGTCGGCAAATTTGCTACCTATGTTATTTGCCCCATACTTTACACTTGCATGGACTTCTCTGTAAGTTCTCTAGCAGGTAAGGGTTGGGGGGGGGCAAGGGTCGCTGGCAGTTGCTGTCTACTACTCTAGCTATGATGCCCACTACTACAAAACATTTTGACAGGGCTGCAGAATGTTTGTTCTGTGTATTCACAATAAACCATTTTCTGTTCATTCTGTTCGCGAAAGCAGCATCAACATAATGCTATTGTTTCCATGTCCAGCCCAGAATAGGAACCAAAAGAACACGAATGCCATCTATGGAGAGAGATGGTTCCAAAAAAAGTCCACGCAATGTTGAAATAGGAGACTGTGAACAGTCCAATTATTCTGCTAAGAAATGTCATGAGGCTCGCGTAACAACTGAAACTCCTCTGATTCCTTAGTCTCTGGCAATAAAGAAGTATGATTTGTAAGTGCAGTGTAGAAAAGCACAGTAGTGCAATATTGCCCCATCTACTGTTTTTGAGCGTTTCTTGTGGATGTGCAGGATTTTATTAGGAGATTTGGGTCGAACTAAGCATGAATCCCAGAAGTGGGTAGACGTGACAATTTAGATAATTTTCCAAAATGTGGCATGTACTGCATTTCCATCTTTCATTATGAGGGATTGGATGTTAGAAACGCCTAGATTTGCCTCTATTTAATCCCGGGGGCCTTTTCAGTTATTTTCGCCTCCCACCGAAAATGGCAGGGAGACTTTGAACATGTTGGCAAGACGTAATTTTTATCACTCCTTAATTGACTGGCCTCGATTGAAGTTCTTTGTAGACCTGTATCTTTCCTCGATGTTTAGTTGCCTTTATTTCACTGGGATCTTGTAAAATCTTCCTTTTAGAGAAATCAATAAGTGAAATTCATGTTCGTGGTCTATCTTATTTTTTACCGTTACAACAGTTTTGAAATGAGCGTCGAAAGTTAGTTATTTCGATTCGCTTTGGTTTTGCTTTGTGTCGTCGCTCTGATCGGTGTGCCCGCTTTTGATTAGCTAGAGTTACACTAAAAAAAATCGACTTTGTTTAACGAGGGTGACGCTTAACAGTCGTGGACTGACAAACCTGTGGCCCTCGAAATTCCAGATCGAATTGGAATTTGGAAATGTTGGTTTTTCAAGAGAGGGGAAAACCGGAGTACACGGAGAAAACCTCTCGGAGCAGAGTAGAGAACCAACAACAAACTCAACTCACATATGACGCCGAGTCCGGGAATCGAACCCGGGCCACAAGGCGACTGGGAGGCAAGTGCTCTCACCACTGCACCATCCTTACTCCCCAATAAACATGCAAATGATTGTAAAAACAAAATTTGTCTAAGGTTTACAAGATGAATATTTTAGGAAAGACTATGCACCATCCAACATCCATTACACACACACCCTCCCCCCCACACACCCCCACAGACCCCCCCCCCACACACCCCCACACACAAGAAACAAGGACATTGCATTATGGGATTATCATTCCGTTCTGAATTGTTCGTAAAGGCTTAGAAAACGCATTTATCCACAGTGTCAGGCCAGGCCAGGGGGTAGTGGGATACCAATATACCCTTTTTCCCCATCAGATACCACTAATATACCTTAAAATGGTAAAACGTGTGATACTTAATACCGAAACTTATCTTGAGGCATTTAATTAATTCATGTCTGTATAAAATACTACAATTCAGGAAAAAACAGATACTTTATACCCGAATTGTAACATAAAAATACCATACACCTGGATTTAAATGGCTTTAGATACCGTATACCCGAAACCCCTGGCCGGGCTTGCAGTGTAAGCTACAACGAGGCACCCAGTCGTCATGTTTGTTGAAGGCGTAGAAAGAAGCAGCTATCAAGCACATCGATGGAGAGCAAATATTCTAACTGTTTTAGTATAAATCTCAGAATTGAACTGGAATAAAAACGTTTATCGTCATTTGGATAGCCGAACATTAACAGGAAGCTCTGGTATGAAGCAAGTCCTTGATGCAAATTTTGGCGCCCCCTAAAGTAAGAAGTGAAAGTAACATCATAAAATGATATGTTGTGATGAACGGCAAACTATCGTGGCAGAAATATAATCAGGAAATAAGCCGTTCAAGAGATGTTGCTTGACTAGTTGAAAGAAAAATATAAAAAAATCCAGTTTGTCTCTGAACATACGTTAAAAAAGGTGCTCGCAAATTGACTTTGACTCGACGATTAGTTGGAGATCGAGCGTTGAAAGCGGGTAGCACGGACGCGTGCGCAAAGTTCGCCATGATTTTGCTCAAAATTGTTTCTCAGGAAATATGGGAACCACGATTACAAAATGTTGTAAATTAGTATTTGAATGATGTATTTGTGGCAAATAATCAACAATTATTGGACGAGGTTGAGCAATATATCGTGATTTGTCAGTGGGGAGCAGATCAACTGCGAGACACTAGCAAATCACGATATTTTGCGAAAACCGAGCTCAATAATAGTTTTATCATTCGATAACCAAGTTTTTTTTTCATAATTATTTTCATTATTTTTATTATTTTCTGCCATTTTCACTGAATTTGAAGGGCATGGACGCGTGGACGCAACTATACATGAGCAGAATAGTATTTGTATAGGAAATCGCACGACCTCGAGTAAAATTCGTGATTAATAGGTACGAGTGATTTTGAAAGTTCTCAAGTTAAGAACTTTCAAAATCACGAGTATTTATTACTCACGAATTGTACGAGAAGGTCGTACGATTTTTTATTTATAGCACATTCAACAAAATTATGAATTTTACGTGCGGTTGCCATGGAAACTTAATAGGTACTCCCTTGGAGTATTATTTGGGATAAAATTGTACTGCTCTCGACCAGTCAGAATTGAGTAATTTTGTTGAGTGTACTATATATAAGCAGCAAAATCACCAATCTCGTACCTCGAGTTTTCGTTCCTTACTGCGCATGCTGGCTTGACGAAACGAGCGACTCTCGAAAGATCCGATAGGTTGAGGATTCTGATTGTTTTTCTTTTTTAAACAATTCAAATAAACGGAAGTAAAACAGAACTCTTACAAATTCTCTGAACCCCAAGCGTGCGCAGTTCAGCCGGAAGTCCGATATTTTCGGACTTTCAAATCAGATCTTTCCAGGGTCGTTCGTGCGCGGCCGCTGGTCAAAGGGAACGATGACGCTGGGTACGAGGCAACCTGCGCAGTACGGAGCGAAGACTCGAGGTACGAGAATGGGTACGAGGGCGCAAAATCACAGTTGGACGGTAATGCGCACGTGCAGACCATTATTTCTTGGCCACGTGGTAGGTTCTGGGCCGATGAACAGGAAGGAAAAAAGTATCGAGTGATAATAACTGATAAAAACAACGGAATCCGGAATTGACGTAAAATTCTTTCCTTCCCTCCATCACTCATGCAAATAGGCGGTGGCTTATGATTTCCGCAGTAGACTCTTTACGATAAGTCGAAACTGGGAAAATTCCCCGAGTGAAACCGAAAAAATGATATTGTTGAACAAACAGTCATCAAAATTAGTTGCTCAATAGGCGTTTTAAGAATTGGTTGTGTGAACAGCAATGACTTACGTCGTAAGTCGGTCGTTTTTTCGGTGCCCTGAGAGTATTCAGAACTCTTCACAAATAAAAATCAATTAAATAATACTGTAAGAAGCACTTCATTTCGCTTCGTGATCTACAAACTCTGCAAGACCGGGGCAATTTCACTGAACCGGATCTAGGGTTATGGGTATGCTATAATATCAGGCTGCAGGTTATGCTTGCATATGAAATCAAACACGACACACAGGACGGGCCCCAGCATGCAGGAGCTCTTGAATCAAAAGTCCATAAATGATCTTTAAATAGATATGATAAACTTATAGACCAATCAAAATAGAAGGCGTTGAAAGGGTGTATAACAACAGTGCCAAAATAGTTTGATTCTTCAGAAGATGTAATCAAACCAAGAAATCGACTTCAGCTGAAATACGCGAGAACAGGAGATGGCGTAAAAGCTTTAGAAGCAGGTTAGTTTTCAACTTTATCAGTAAGTGTCACAAAAGCATTAACACTCGGCTGTGAAGCTCTTGTCTGACTAATAATATCGAGCTTCCGTCTTTGCGGGTTCTAATCTAGCATACTTCAGTTAAGCAAACTTGTGTGTCCCCCTATCATATATTTATTTTAAATGAAGTGATAGTTTGCTAGACTTTCATGTTCATAGCCTGTTAAAGAGATAGCACGCATGAACTTACACAACACACTCTAAGTTTTCATTCTGTTTGCAATCCGCAATCCGAAAGTGTCTAAGGTGGGCACCTGAGTGAAGTTTATTGTAGTATTTTTTGTGTTTGGTTAATGCTCTTCGCCGCTTATAAGACTGAAGCGAGAATGCGTTATAATCAGCTGGGAAACATCTCATTTCCTTACTTGAAGCAGCGATAAACGAAGTGAAGCGCATCAACATTATTATGCATGAATCTATTGGGCAGTTTTACTAGACAAGTATCCATTGAATTCTTCATTATTAAATAGTTGTTTTAGCTATTCCTAGAGTGTCAGTTTATTTTATCTTCCAGGCTTAATGGCGCTCTATAATTTGTTCTGATTAAATGAGAATGTTGCTAGCTTTCTGTTGTCATTTCCCTGAGAGCTGCAAATTTTTTGCGACAGATAAGATTCATCTAGGCATCGTTATGTAACCCTGAATTCCTGAAATCGTTAAAACGATTGATAAACGAAGCAAATGTATGATAATCACACGAAAAGACACCAACTGTTATGAATTAAATGGCTTAGTAGTGCAGGATTTGTTTTTAGGTCCAATATTTAATCAAAGAATATTAAATCGCCAACTTGTTTATTGTTTACATTGTTATGTAATAGATAAAGCCCATAAAAAGCCCATTAAAGCCCGTAAAGGTCGGACGCGAATATTTTATCTTGTGAAATGAAACAATAGATTGTGTTTGTCGTGTTTGTCAAGTTAGTCAGTAGAGATCTGTATCAAAGTTAATGCACACGAATATTAGCTGAGCAGGACTCTTTTATGAAAGTTACAGATTTGTATTGGGGTTTAGAGAGGTATACATGTGACTCAAATACTACCGGTCAGATTGGTCATAACTCTTATGAATTATTAATGAATTTTAAAACAACTCTTACTGACTTAATGGCTTCCAAGAGCTGCAAATTGACTGTTTTATTCCGTTATATTAAAAATATATATCAATTTCAAAGAATTGTTGCTATTAAAAAGGGCCTGATTACATGGCGAATTTCAGCCTGGCTAACCGAGCTGAGATTTCAGCTCGGCTTCCGGAACAAATCTTCTTAAAGAGACGTTTGCAATTACAGACCCATTACGTCATAGTTAGTACTAGCTATGATTACGTGAAGAGAAGTTCAGCACGGGGGAGATTTCCAGCCCGGTTGTGTGAAACCGAGCTGGAAATTTCAAATAGACTGGAATAGATGGGTCTATAATCGGGAAGGGACGTGTATCAGTTCTAACTATTATTCCAAACTTTCATTTGTCTGAGGCTATAAACACGCAACTGGTTGAAATTAGAAAAGCAGGTTAATTTACCCTAGAATTTTTGTCTCGCCTACGCATCTAATTTATGAAGATTTTTGATAATCTGGCAAAATAAAACAATAAGAGATCCCCTTTAGCAAATTCATCGAAAACATTGATCGAAAACATTGGAAAATCATTGAAATTTCCAAGAAATTAGAAAAGCAGGTTAATTTACCCTAGAATTTTTGTCTCGCCTACGCATCTAATTTATGAAGATTTTTGATAATCTGGCAAAATAAAACAATAAGAGATCCCCTTTAGCAAATTCATCGAAAACATTGATCGAAAACATTGGAAAATCATTGAAATTTCCAAGAACGCCGAGCAGGAGAGTGAGTGCAAAGAGCGAAAGTCACTGACTTACACTGGGAAAGTTTGTCGGGGGGGGGGGGGGGGGTGCTGAGCGTTATTTGCCCGAATGAAACTTATATCTCACTGATGCAACGAGATGTTTATTCGTGAATCATTGTTAATTCTTCATCACCATTAGCTGAGGAAAATCCCAGGAAAACATTTCAAAAGTTAAAAACACAAAAAGAGATGAGGATCACTCTCTTGAGCCTAGAGGAAGTATGAGGAGCGATTTATTACTTTGCTACGCGCTCAAATGTCAATGATCCTTTACATCAATGTTAATTATGGCGATGCTACTGCTAGGGCGGATCTAGCATTTATGGAAAGGGGGTTTGAATGAACGACCGCCGAAGGCAGGAGCATCTGGAGAAGAGGGGAGGGGGGGGGGGCATGCTGACCCGGGAAGTTTGGAAATGATTGTCCTCGGAAATACGATTTCCAGCATTCTGAGAGGAGACTCATTGTTTTAATTGCTGTGAATTCATAGTTAGAAAACAGGAGTTATGGAATCGAAACAGATATGTTAAGACAACGATTAAGTCAATTTTTTTTGCCGGGGGAGGGGGGGGGGGGGGGCTGCAGCCCCCCAACCCTCCCTTGCCCCGTTCGCTTATACTGATTTACGTCTTTTGCCTCCACACCCCTTTCTACTTGTTTATTTTAATGGAAAACACATAAGCGAATGTCGTTTACCCACCGAAAAGGCTAGCTATTCGCGTGGTATAAAAAATTATGAAGTGCGATTTATTATCAGATTATGCAGCCGATTCTGTCCAAAGGAAGCTGGTGTTATGTGACATTAATGCAAACCCCTCATTGTTTTTCTACAGACAAGGAAGAGTTGATCAGTCAAAAATGGGGGAAAGGCGTCCAAATACTGGCCAAATCATACCGGGATCAGCAGGAGCAGGTACTTTAAAAAGAAAGAAAATGTACCAGACACCCCTCCCTGAGAGGGCTTTGAGCCAAAGTTCAGGGGGCGAGGGATTTGGGAGGGAGACGAAATGTAAGACGAAAATCAGATCGCTTCGGTTCATACTTGTCCATCCATCCATCCATCCATCTTAGAACGTCTAGGTGGGACTGATCTTTGCCCATGCTGATCTAGGTAAAGTTATGGTTATAGTTTAACCATTGTTGTACAGCGCTTTGAGCAATTAGTGGACACAGCGCTTTATAAATGATTATTATTATTATTATTATTATTATTATGGAATGCATTACCGACATTACCTAACAACTGTTGAAGTGCATAAAGTCCATAAGAACTTTCAATAGTAAATTAGAAGATCCCAGTCTCTCTATCGAAGCTTAACCTAAGTATGTTTATAATTTCGAATTACTTCATGCAGTACTGAATATTCAATCTCTCAATAGGTTATCCTAACTATTAAACTGTATTGTATGATTGTATTTAATTTCAGTGTACTTTTAATAGCTCACGGTTTTGAGGAGCAGAAAAATGCAGTGACTTTTTGAACAAAATTTGTTAGTAGTCAGCCAGTTTTTTAGATATTGAATATCAACGTTCATTTGTTCTTGGAGTTCAGGGATACTGTAAGCGGTAAAAGTCAAGTCATCCATCCATCCATCCATCCATCCACCCACCCATCCACCCATCCGTCCGTCCGTCCGTCCGTCCGTCCGTCCATCCACCCACCCACCCACCCATCCATCCATCCATTGAACAAAACTACCGTGGTGAAATAAAGTTTTCTATCTCTCTATTGTTTGGAATGGCATTGGTGACAACCTAGCCGATAAACTCCAAAATCTGCAAAATCGAGCGGCACGGGTGATTACCGGTGCAGATTATTTGACTCCAACAAAGGAAATATTAAAGAAACTTGGCTGGTCTAATCTTAAGGAGAAAAGCAATAAACAAAAAGCCCTTATGATGTTCAAAATTGGGAACGGAATGACACCACGTTATTTTTTCTCAGCGAAACCGGGAGCCCCAGAACATCACAGGATGATATTGCCATACCGAGCCAGAACGGACTATTACAGGAAGAGTTTCGCGTTTACGGGGGCTAAGATCTGGAATGCACTCCCTAATGATATGAAATCCGAGCTCTCCTTCGAAACGTTTAGGAATAAACTGAAATCTCTAGACCTCAGTATTAATATCTAAACTAGTTATTTCTTTTTAATACTGTACAATTAAACATTGATTGTATTTTAGCTGTAAATAATGTATTTTAACTTTTCTTACATAGTTGCACGGCTTTTGTGAAGAACAAGAATTGTAAATTTTTGAACAAAACTACCGTGGTGAAATAAAGTTTTCTATCTATCTATCTACCTACCTACCTACTTACCTACCTACCTACCTACCTACCTACCTACCTATCTATCTTTCTATCCATAGCTGGATTTACAGGTAAAACAAATTACTTTTAACTCTATAAGTTTACCTCAATTTAAACCTGATGCTTTATACACAGAACCACGACAAGAAACTGGTAACGTTTCCTTGATTTCTCGCTCATCAATCCAACAGGAATGTAATGAAGGTCAGTATTTGAAGTATCTTCTCTTTTCATACGTGAGAGAGTGTTAGCGTGGCGCTGTTGAACAACGAGCAATACCTCCCGTTTCTGTTTCATGTCAGTGTTGTATTGCTTGCAACTTTCTCGCTTAACACCCATGAAGAGCTGAAGATTTTCAAGCCCTTTACGCCAATATTTTAAAGGGCAGTATCATTGGAATTATCGTTGATATTTTGACTATACATTTACTAAATCAATTTTCAGTGACTTTTCCCTTCTTGAATTGCTTCTGGGTCACCAGTGCGATAAAAAAAAGTACATTTTACAAGAGGAAATGAGTCACAGTAAGTTATTACCAATTTCATCTAAAATGCAAAGAGGGAACTTGAAAACGTCAGCCCGACTTTTTCAAGTTGACACCCGTTTTCACTTTGGTTACGCGTAACTGAAAACATCTAAGAATAGCTTTTGTGACCTAAAATAACCGTTTTGAAGAAAGTTTGGCTATGAGTTTTCGTTTGCCATCGGTAAACAGGTCTCCTTTGGTTTCCAGAATTTTACTAACAATCCATGATATTGCCCCTTTAAATCATAGCACGCATATGTTCTAAACCTAGAGCCCGCTAGAGGCAGGCTAAACAATCCCACACAATCTACATTCAATTTGGCTGTTCATGCTGTTTTTAAGGAAGATGTATCAGCAGGACTCAAAAACTCGTTTGAGGCCCCTGCCACTCCCTGCGTAGGGGCGGATCCAGTATTTTTCCAAGGAGGGGTGCACCATGTTTTACTTCAACACCAATAAACCACATAACTTATTTTGCAGAATACTAGTTATATTAGAAAGACGCAGGCCATCTCGGGAGAGAGGGGAAACAAGGGGGGGGCGGCGTTGAGCATTCCCTGCCCCACTCCGCTAGATCCACTCCTGCTGCGAAATTCTGTACTTCATGACTATGTATTTCATTACTGCAAGCAAGATTAATCCATGCACGATTTCCGTCAAAACAAACTTCTGAATGAGGTGCAAATCCGCCACCCCTTCCAGCATTTTCTTCGACCTTGGTCACGGTTCACTGCTAGATATGCCGGGGGGGGGGGGGGATATATATTGAACTTTCGAATTGATCGGCGATAATTGAATTCAACCGAAATGTTTTCAAATAGGCATTCTTATCGCGGAGATGGCACTTATGACCACTTATTGGATAAAATCCTACTCAAATTATTTCCGCACTGTTATCTAATTTTTTACGCAGGATGCCAAGATCACGATCTCTGTCAGGTATTAAATGTCTGTATACATCTCTCTTTGGTCTTTCCTGTCATTTAGAGTCATCCTCTTTAGTTCCATTGAATCCTCGATCAAGTGAAATCTTAAAGTGTCTATAACCCCCCCCCCCCCCCAAAAAAAAAAAAAAAAATTTTTCGCTCAGTTAAATCTTTGTATGGAACTGAGAAAAATGTCGCAAAATGTTTTGAATTCGGTTAAAACCAAATTTTTTTTAAATGAAATTTTAAAGTGAGCGTCATTTAAGTCATGCAGGACCGAGCAAATGGGAGAATGGGACTTGTTCGGTCGGGGGATCGGGATAAATACCGACGAAGTTAAACGGACGACGACTGTGACTGGGACTGGACTTGAACATGTGAAGACGTGTCTCTTCGCTCTCCGTGTTAATTTGAGTTTAGCGGACTTCGGTGTTTTATGACGGAACTCTTACACCTTTTGAAAAGGAAATCACGGCGAAGCGACTCTGACTCTGAAGTACGGTCACCGGAAGGAAAACGAGCTTTTGAAGACTCAACACTCAGTGACTCTACATTTTACGACGAAGTCGAAGAAGCCATGACAGCGCTGGGCCTGTCTGACAACATACTCGAAAAACTTCAGCAAACACTAAGCAAGTTAGACAACTTGGAAGCAAAAATTAATACAGTAGAAGAAAAAGTCACACATCTAGAGCATACGGTTGGTAAGATGCAGGACGACATCTCCGCGGTGACACAGAAGAACGAAGACCTGACGACCACAGTAAACGAAACAGGTAAAGCTTTGGCTTTCATGAACGAACAGGGGCACCCAACGACAAGTTTCGGTAGATATCTGTTCGGTGGAGGGTAGTTCGCCTAAGGCTTTCGGCGTCGATTTAATAGAGTGTACTCGGATTTTCGTAAGTAAAACGTGGTCTAAAAGATTCGTAATGTGGAAATCATAACCCCTGAGATTTTCGGAAAGGTCGTTACTGCTGTTTTTGGCAGTAAAAAACGTCAGCCATCATTTTCGGAAAGAAAAAAAAGGTGCCCTAGAAAGTTCATTTCAGCTAGTATTTTCTCAAAAAAAGATTTTGTTCCCTATAATTTTCGGGTAATTAACATGTCAGCTAGGAAATCCGAACAGATCAAAGTTTTCTAGCTAACCAAAACATCACTTTAAACAGACTTCAAACACCATAAGGTACTTAAAAATGCCTTGCTACAACTTTTGACTGCTTTGGCTCGTTGGGTGCCCCTGAACGAAGACGTGGAAGAATTGAAGACCCAGGAGAAGAGGCATAAGATTGAAATAGAGAAACTTAACGAGAAAATACGTTACATGGAAGTGTATCAGCGTCGACAGAATCTCCGTTTTTAATGGAATATCCGAGAATAATGCTGCTGAAGAATATATAAGAGAAGTAATTTACAAATTCCTTGAGAATCAACTTGGCTTTGATCGAGCTCGAGAAATAGAGTTCCAACGCGTTCACAGAATAGAAAAGAAGAAGCAAGGTAAGACAAAGCCTATTACTGTTTACTTCCTGCGTTTTCAGAATCGAGAATTGGTTTACAGTAGAGCGGTAGAGAAGAGAGATTCCTTAGGAACAGTTTTACGTGTCTGTCGATCTACCAAAGGAAATCCGTGAAAGTAGAAAGAAGTTATGGCCTCACCTTAGGAAAGCAAGGTCGGAAGGGAAAACAGCCTTTTTTAGACGCCCAGAGCCAGATAAACTCTTGATTGATGGAGTTCCCTTTAAACCAGCAGAGAACGACGAGTAGTATTTACTTCTTGTGAACACCAAACACCAGCGATGAGCTTTTATTTATCTATTGCTGCAATGTTTATACTCAACTGTAATTAAGTTATCTAAACGGAAAGACATTCGATTTTTCAGTTGGCTGTCGACGATTTTTTTTACTTCCCCAGTATTCAGAAATCGTTATAAGCCTTTGTGAGTGGTTCACTCTGATTGAGTTATGAAATTGTCAGGGCCCGCCAGGAGTCTATGGCTGCACTATATTTATTGTTACCCTTTTCTGTTGTTCGCTATAAACCTTTCTTAACGCCGTAGCAAGGACTAGCGAAGAATTTAAATAACAAGGAAAAGTTTATTCACTGAAGTTCCTATTGTTTCGTTGAAATAAGCCCCGATCCCAAAGGCCGTAATTATCATAATTTTGTCGTACGGCCTTTTAAAGTATGTTTTTGTTTAGCTTAAAGTGTATAATTATTGGTAGTTTTGTTTACGTTTTTTATTTTGTTTCGTATGTGCGTACTGCTATATCCATTCTTTTGGTCCACTTTACTTGTTTCATCAAAACTGCTAACGTTAGCCTTTCCCACATGAATTGGATAGTTTGTCTCGAGATATGGGGCGGAACAAGATCAATCTTCCGCTGTCATTAAATACTCGCGGAATCCGTTCTTTTGACAAAAGAAAGTCTATTTTCAATTGGATGTTTAAATCTTCGGCGGATATACTTTCCTTCAAGAAACATATACAGTCAAACCTGTATATAACGGTCACCCTTGGGAAATGACCAGGTGACCGTTATATATAGGGTGACCGCTATACACAGGTTTCCTTAATACACCACTGACGTCAATAAATAACATTTTTATGTACAAATAATCACTCAATTTACATTTTACTGACAATAACAATTAACAGAAACGCAATAAACACGAGAAAAAAGGCCCATAAAATGTCCGTGGCGTATTTTTAGGGAGGTGCTGCAGTAAAACTACTGGAAGGTAATCAACGTTTTTATGTGGAAATAATCTAGAGGAGAAATTTGACGTCGAGCGCTATCATGATCTATAAAACAACGGTTGTCAACTTGATAAGTACTGTACAATATTATAATCGGGAACTACAGTATGCAGAATCCGAAAGTGAACACAGTATTGGTACGGCTGCTACAGTTACAGCTAACAGTTACAGTTACGGTATAGTGAATATTGTTTGAAAGTGACGACACTTTGATGTTATCAGTCGCAAACATGTGTCGGACGTAGGCGATGACATGTATTTGCAGTTATATGTATTTGTGTGAGACCCCTGCCCTGGTAGCTACAACTTAATGAGCAGATGAATAAAGCTTGTTATGACTTGCTAATAGTAACCCAATTTGGTGACCGTTATATACAGGTAACTATGGATTCAGGAAGTCTAAAGGGTGACCGCGTCCGTTATATACAGGTGACCGCTTTATACAGGTCAAGTAAGTTGTACAGTGACCGTCATACACGGGGTGACCGTTAGATACAGGGCCGTTATATACAGGTTTGACTGTAGCACCCCTGAAGTGGAAAATAAATGGAAAAAACAATGGAAAGGTGATATGTTTTTTCCCATGGAACTTTTCATAGCAGGGGTGTTCTTATCCTTGTAAAGGAACAATTTGATTTTCAATTGCAAGCGGTTAAGGTTGACTCGCAAGGTCGTTATATTCTCCTTGAGGCTATGATTCAAGATTCCCAATTTCTACTGTTAAATATCTATGCGCCGAATAAATGTGCTGAGCAGTGTGATTTTTTCAAAATAATTTCTGAGGAACTCAAGAGTTCGTCTACACCTTCTGATTTTTCAGTGGTTGTTGGAGGAGACTTCAACGTAATATTTGACCAGGATTTAGACGGGAGTGGCGGTATTAAGAATACGAAAGCCTCAGTTAAGATTTTAGAAGATATTTGCCTAGAACAGGACTTGATAGATATTTGGCGTGTTAGGCACCCCACAGAGAAACGTTTTACTTGGCGTCAAAAGACCCCAATTATTCAGAGACGATTAGATTATTGGCTGGTAAACGATGGTTTACAAAATGAAGTCGTTACAGTAGATATAATACCTTCTATTAAATCGGACCACTCGGCAATAACATTGCACATTAATGGTGTAGATGACAGTGAATGGGGTCCATATTTTTTGAAATTTAATTCTGCTTTAGTGAATGATTAGGACTATCGTGACCTTCTCGACGAGAATATTAAAAATTGGCTTGAAGAATATAAAGAGGTTGATGACAAGCGTGTTCTCTGGGATTTGATAAAATACAAAATTCGGCAATCAACTATTAAGTGTAGTAAAACAAAAGCTAGGATTAGGAAGGCAAAGATCAGAGAGTTGGAAGAAAAATTACAGAGCTGCTCCGAGAAATGCGACAGAGACCCGTCTAAAGAAAGCGTCGAGTAGCTGGAATGTTTACAGGTCTTTACAGGCGGAATATGACGAACTCTATGACTGTATCACTCAGGGTGCTATTGTTCGTTCCCGTGCAAACTGGTATGAAAAAGGTGAAAAAAATAACATATTTCCTGAATTTAGAAAAATCAAACAAGAAAAAAAGTTGTGGACGGAAAATTGCCACAAGCGAAGGAACAATTACAACTAACCCTAAAAAAATTATGAGTGAATTAGAGTCTTTTTACTCCAATCTTTACAACGAAGAGAACAGTGGTCATTCGTCATCATTTCTTGATGATCTAAAAAAGGTTCCAACCTTGACTGAAGAATTACGAACCGTATGTGAAGGGAAGATAGAGTATAATGAATGTTTTAAAGTTTTACAATCCTTTCAAAAAATAAAACACCTGGAAACGATGGACTAACAGTAGAGTTTTATTTGGCTTTTTGGCCTCTGATTGGAAGACTTTTAGTAGAGTGCATAAACTTTTCTTACGAGTGTGGGGAACTTTCAAATTCACAAAAACAGGCTATAATTACACTCATTGAAAAAAAAAAGAAAGGACAAAAGGTTAATCAAGAATTGGAGGCCTATATCGTTAATAAATGTTGATGCCAAAATTATTTCCAAAGTTCTAGCAAACCGTCTAGAAAAAGTTTTTGCCAAAATTAATAATGCGTTCGTTAAAGGCAGGTCTATTTTTGATGCAGTTAGAACAATCGATGATATTTTAGATTACACTAAAGGAAATAGCTGGTCTGGAATGTTGGTTGCAGTTGATTTTGAGAAAGCATTTGATACACTTAATTTCCAATTTTTGCTTAGGACCCTGCATAAGTTTAACTTTGGCCCATCTTTTATTCAGTGGATACGTGTTCTGTGTAAAAACACATCCAGCTGTGTAATGAATAATGGTTTTATGACCGGTCTATTTCCATTAGGTAGAGGAGTTAGACAGGGCGACCCACTTTCCCCTTACCTCTTTATATTAGCACTCGAGATTTTAGCTATAAGAATAAGAGAGGATAGGAATATACGGGGTCTTCAAATTGGTGAGGAAACAATCAAGCTTTGTCTATTTGCAGATGACATGACATGTATTTTAAAAGATCATAATACTTATACCGCTTTGCTTTGTATTCTTGAGTCCTTTGAGAGTGCGCTGGTTTAAAGGTTAATGACGAAAAAACAGAAATCTTAGCCTTAGGGAATAATATGTTACATGAAGCAAATTTTCCAAAACACAATCTTTGTGAAGTTATCAAAATTTTAGGAATATATTTTGGTTATGACAAAAGACAAAGAGACAACCTTAATTTTAGGCAATCATTAAAAAGCATAAAGAAATCCACAATCTATGGAAATGCAGAGGCCTCTCCCTTTTAGGGAAAATACAAATAGTCAAACATGCGCTGTTCCAAAGCTTATGTTCAGAGCATCTGTGATACCATTTCCAAAGAATTAATTGAAGAGGCGAATTCAATTTTTTATAGCTTTGTGTGAAATGGGAAAGATAAAGTAAAGCGCCATGCATTATTATCTGACATCGGAATGGGTGGACTCAAGATGCTGAACGTCGAATCTATGATCAGTGCAAAACGAGTAACATGTCTAAAGAAATTTTTTGATGACTACTCAAGTCCTTGGAAAATAATTCTTGACAAGCTTCTTTCACCAATTGGAGGACGCTTCGTCTTACATTGTAATTTTGACACTTCTAAATTGAGAATTAACTTACCAGTCTATTACACGGAGTGCCTTGACGCGTGGTCTTCTTTAAAGGGGAAAACGCCAAGTTGTTATCGGGAAATCATTAATGAGATTATTTGGAATAACAAGTTTCTTTGTGCTGACAAAAAATCTATATACAGAAGTCACATATTAAATTTAGGCATTGTTAAGATAGGGGATTTAATATCAGCAAATAACTCTTTCTCGCACGGTATTACCTCTTCTATTGGCAATCCCGAACAAAGATTTTTTATCATGAGTATGATTAATTCAATTCCTGCAGAATGGCGTTCCCTTCTTAAAGCTTCTTTTGAGGTAAAAGTGATTGACCCCCATCCAGACATCCCAACTTTTAGGATGGAAAGTGGTAATTTGGTTCCAATTCTCGATACCACTCCTACACGAACAGATTTACCAACTCTTTCTGTGGCAAAAACAGATCCCACCCACTGCTAAACAGAAACTAACAAACAAGTATTCAAATAGTACAGCAATTAAATTGGGAGAAGGTTTTTTCTTTAGCCTTTCAAACCGCTTTAGAATCCAAGACTAGGGAATTTCAATACAAAATTCTAAACTGTATCGTCTTTACGAACGAGAAACTTAATCGTATTGGTCTCGTTGAATCCCCAAGCTGTACTTTCTGTCAAGAAGTAGCGGAATCCGTCGAGCATTTACTTTTCTCCTGCAGAATATCCTCTGATTTTTGGAAACACGTCTTGTCCTGGCTCAGAGATAATGACTTGTATGTTGAAACAATTAATGAGTCGGACTAGTAATCTTTGGAAAATTTGATATTGCAAATGATTTTCTTTTAATTCATCATGTATTGTTATTGGGAAAATATAGACCTTTTTCATAATGGCGGACAATTTTAATTATTCTTTTGTATATGTGTTAATTAGCCCTACTAACCTCACTTTAATGAAAAAATTCTATTGAATTTTGCACATGCTGACGAGGCTAGTAGGGCTCATTATCATAAGAATAAAAGAATAATTTGTCGGGCGCCATTATGAAAAGGGTCTATTACATCTACTGTAGGAGATGAGAAAGGCCTACCTACGCTGAGAGGTTTTATCGCCAGAACAAAGCGTCTATATAAAATCGAGCTCCATATATTGCCAGAGAGAACAATAAACTTGTTAATCATTTCCAAAAGTGGGAAAAGTTAATCAATGGACTTACGTAATAGATAACTTGATAAGTCTATGTAAAGAAGACATTTCTCTTAGTTTTTACTTACTGAGCAGCTTCGCATTTTTTGCGTTTTTCATTTATTGTCTGTATGTGAATTAGTGTTGTAATTAACAGTTGTAATTATTCATAGTATTTACTATTATTCTTATTTTTAATTATTATTATTGCTATTATTATTAATATTATTATTAGTATTAACAATTGTAATGATTTCAAAAAAAAAATAAACGGACGACGAAAACAGTAAAATTCAACTGAAACTGGATTTATTTACCTTCGAGTTGTTGAAAAACATCAACGAAATACGACTCGACAACGATTACAATCTCGGCTACCCAGCTGTGTTACGTGTGACTGATCACGTGCACAGTTTTGGCGCGAACAGATCTTGGAACGCCATTCCATGCCATTGCTCGCGTCGTTTTGGTTTATACTGTATGGGATCAAGCGTTGTCAGGGTTAAGTATTTTGGTGAAAGAACTCTTTTTTAACTTAAAAAATGGGATTATCAAATCTATTCATAATGTTGTCCAGCGATGCTGGCTTTGACTCTAGCTCGGATTCCGAGGCCGCAGAAACGAATGTCGAGTACAACTTAGAAGTCGAGGGTTCGTGAAAATTTGATGAGCGAACAAGAAACCTCAGATGATGAGGAACCAGGAGATGTGTATGCCAATGAGGCGATAGTAGACAATTAATGGCTGGCTCAGAATGAAGCACAAAGGAAAATGTTGGAAGAACTTGAAATGAAATTGCAAAAGCGACTAAAGGTGGTAGACGAATATGCTGATTCCTTGCATTTTGCTCGGGTTCGACTCGCGAGCGGACACAAGCGGACCAGCGCGTCTTTCCTCCTCTGAATAAAATGAGAAGCAGAGATATTTTAGTGGAATGCACTCTTAAAATCAGCAAAATTTTACAAATACAAAGTGAGTGAAAGACGTAAAAGAAACGGGTCACACACTGCCGAGTACTTTGTGGGCTCCCAACGAACACGCTTTTATTTTAACAAAGTCGATCCAATTTTTTCTTCTCTTACGCTTCTGCGGGTCAACAGCCCCTTCAAAAGGTATTCGGTGCAGTGTTATACCCTTTACCTTGTTTTGCCTGTTGCTAAAATGGAAAACAACGCATTTATCTGGCATTCCGAAGCAAGACAGACAGGAACAGTCCCGAACAAGAAAGCGATCAATGGCTTGGAATGACGTCACAAATTACACTATTCCCAGACCCTTTTCAATGCTTCTGCGGCTCGGTCCTGTTTTCAAAAAGGGCTGTTTTCCCGCTCTTTAAAAATCATAAAAAAATCGCGGTTTTAACCAAAAGCAAAAATCTTTGCGGTATGTTTCTCAGGTTTACACATATATTAATTTAAGCCAGAAAACGTTTGTGGTTTATCGGCACTTTAAAGTTCTTATTATAAAACAGGGCAGCCAGACGTTTTCATGCAATGAAACGACTAAAACGTCCAGTATCTGTTATTTATTTCAGGTACCTGGAAACATCTGTCCAGTCTTCCGAGACCCATCCCCCAGTTTGTCAATCGTAAGGAAGAACTCGGTGAGATTGAGAAATACCTGAGCCAAAACGAGAAAAATGACTGCAAATGCACCTTGATACACGGCGCCGTCGGGATGGGTAAAACAGCCACTGCCATCAAGGCGGCAAACAAAATTCGTGATAATAATGATAACACCGCTGTCGTTTACGTCAATTGCCAATATTTAAGATCGCTTGAGGATCTCTCGCGCAAGATTGCCGAGCAAGTTTATGATGATGGTCTCTGGAATGACCCGATTCCTGAAAAAGTCAAAAGCCGTCTAATAAGGGAAGAATATCTCTACACGGTGTTGCTGCTGGACAACTATGAACACTTGCTTGACTGCAATGCAGAAAACAGGCAAGTCAGTGAAACGCGAATAGACCCAAACGAGGCATTTGCAGTCACGAAGTTCATCGCAGACATTGTCAAAGGTTCATCAAAAGTAAAATTGCTGGTAACCTCCTCCAGTAATGTCCTTTTCCCGGCTGAGACGGGTCAAAAGTGGGTTCATTTGCGGCAACTGGAAGATGCTGACTCGTTCATGCTGCTGAAAAATGTTTATGGCGGTCGGTTTGAGGTGAAAGAAGAAACTGCCTTCAAGATTGCTCAGTTTTGTAGTGGTATTCCACATGCGCTGACTATCTTAGCTTCTTGGCAAGACTTTCCCCCCGATCTCGTGCAAATGATGACAAATGCAAACGAAACGCAGAGATTTGAGAAATTTATAAAGATTCCAACAGCTGATAAAGATAAGAAGCTAGACGTATGCCTCGACGCCTGCTTCGACCGACTTGATCCACATCTACAAGACGCTCTTGTATCTCTGACACTATTCAGAGGTTGGTTTACAATGCCAGTGGCTAACGAAGTCTTCCATTCAAAGGTATCCGCTGGTCAGATATTGGAACTGGCACAGTGCTCGTTTTTGGAACAGAATGTCGAAGAACCAAATGGTCCATGCTGGTACAGCTTCCTCACCGTGCAAAAACTCTATTGCCAAAATAAAGCCAGGGAGACACGTTTCCAGGACGTCTACCAATGTGCCCGTTACTCCTTCATCGGGTACTTCCTTGCCTTTCTTGAAAAAACTTTCTTGACGTTTCTCAGCAAAGAGGTGTTGCAAGCTATTACTGCATTTCGACAGCATGAAGAAAACATCATGCAGCTCCTTGACTGGCTGAGGGATGGGGTTATGGAACGAGGTCAAATGCTTAAGTGCATCGACGTATTCAACAAGGTTGCAGAACTTCTCGCTAAGATGATGGGCAAACAGAAATTCGAAACAGTTTTCACTCAATTGAAAACAAAGAGCGAAGAGATGGAAGACCAAAAAAGGCTGAGTGAATGCCTAACCTCGCTGGGGATTCGAGAGGTGTTCAACCTATTCTTAGCACCTTGTCCACTTCCTGAAGAAACTGTCGAAAAGGCCAAGAATTATTTGGAGCAGTCCCATGGAATCCAGACCGCTCTCGAGATCAACGACGGTGACAGCAGAGCCCAGTGTCTTGCTAAACTTGGTCGATGTCTGGCAAAAGAATACAAATTTCCTGAAGCGAAGGGCAAGATTCAACAAGCAATTGACATTCGAGAACAACACGAGGAGCTGGACAGCGTGATGTTGGGTGCAACGTACAATGATAAGGCAGGTGAGCCAAGAGGATCCATATCAATACATGTGTTTCAAGGAGACCGTTCAACATATTAACGTTCAAATGAAGAATGATCCTCGCAGTTGTGAACGCAATTTATGCAATTGCGAAAAGAAGCCTGAAAAAAATTCAGGAATTCAACGGGGTTTGAACCCGTGACCTCTCGATTACCGGTGCGATGCTCTTACCAACTGAGCTATGAAGCCACTGACGTTGGGAGCAGGTCAATTGTGGTTCCTGAATTTTTTTTCAGGCTTCTTTTCGCAATTGCATAAATTGCGTTCACAACTGCGAGGATCATTCTTCATTTGATTTCATTTCCGCAGTTCATATATGATTCAATTCATATATATTAACGTTGTTAGCTAACTTTTTAGTTATCACGTTTGGAGCACAAAAGATGCGTCAGTGAAACGTCTACATCACCTGGTAGGTCTCGGTAACATGACAACTTCTTCCTTTCCATCTAGTCAGTAGCTATGTTGTAGCCATCTGATGCCTTAAAACTAACTGCTAGAGAATCACAGTAGGCGTCAGAAGACTTAACTGGTCACTGAACCTTTGCCTAGGGTTTTGGTAAAAGTCATCAATAAGCATTGCTTTGAAAACTGATTCAGTTGATCAATTGGATATGTCCCCCTATACTCGAAAGTTCAATTTTACTTCCAGTGGCCATCACTCTTGAAGCGGCATATCAACCACAAGAAGGAGCCAGAAAACTTCTTCGAGAAGCCATAGATATCAGAGAAAATCACGCGTCCGTCTAGATCGCGGAGGATCGTGGGTTCAAATCCCATCTGGAACTCGGATTTTTTTCGAGTTTCCATTTGGGGTCTCATGCATTTCTATCATGTTGTATTTCTTATTTCACTCACTTTGGAGGTCTTGGATGGTTGCATCTTTGATATGCCTAAATGTGACTGCGTGATGCAGTTATGAGTGTGCTTGTCATTATTTGGCTGTGTGACCGCGTGATGCGGTTCCAGTCAAAGCCCACATTTCACCCTTGCTCACCATAGAGTCTCCAGTAGCTCATTGGTTAGAACGTCCGTCTAGATTGCGGAGGGTCGTGGGTTCAAATCCCATCTGGAACTCGGCTTTTTTTCGAGTTTCCATTTGGGGTCTCATGCATTTCTATCATGTTGTATTATTATTATTATTATTATTATTATTATTATTATTATTATTCGATTCTCTCCAGTTGTCGGGTGTTCTGCTGGGTAATGTTGATTGTGTCTCAGCAACTTCCCGTAGCTTAGAGACACAACACATTCCGCAACAGGTGAGCAGTTCCAAAAATGGCCGATAATTGTACACTTCCAAGGAAGTCAGGTACATCGAGCTTGCCAAACCAGGTCTTTGCACTTTTCGATATGCTTCCAAGAGCACCAATCACGATAGGTATTATTGTGACTTTCGAGGCCCTATGAATCCTTCTGATTTCAAATGCTAGTTCCTGGTACTTTTCCACCTTCTCCTCCTCAGTCCTGGTGATGTTCTGGTCCTCTGGCACCGCTATGTCAATAATAATAATAATAATAATAATAATAATAATAATAATAATAATAAAATAATAATAATAATAATAATAATAATAATAAATAATAATAATAATAATAATAATAATAATAATAATTATTATTATTATGAAAAGCCTCAAGACTTAAGTGATCACTGAACCTTGCCTTGGGTGTTGGTGAAAGGCATCATCAGTGATCATTATGCATTTCTGTGAATGCTTTAAATGTTGTTTTGAAAACTGATTAAATTGATTAGTTAAATGTATATCCTTATGCTCGAAAGTTCAATGTTTGTTACTAGTTGCTATCACCCTTGAAGCGGCAAGTCAACCACAAGAAGGAGCCAGAGAACTTCTTCGAGAAGCCATAGCTATCAGAGAAAATCAGACGCTAACAATTTACAGGACAAAACTGGGTACAAATCATCCCTTCACTGCTACCATCCTTAACAGTCTGTCCAACAATTATCTCGCCCTGGGTGATCTCGACAAT
This sequence comes from Pachyseris speciosa, assembly GCA_016490735.1. Lineage (NCBI taxonomy): Eukaryota > Metazoa > Cnidaria > Anthozoa > Scleractinia > Pachyseridae > Pachyseris > Pachyseris speciosa. The sequence continues at coordinate 460,450 of JAEMWC010000471.1, forward strand.
GCCAAGCGGTATTCAGAGGAAGCACTTCAGATTCGTCGCGAGGTGCTAAAAGTCCACATGGACACAGCCAAGTCACTGTTTGACCTTGCAATGGTGAACAAGGCAAGGGAAGAATTTAGGGAAGCAAAGGCTAACCTAGAGGAATGCGAGGCCATGGGGAGGATGGTGTTGGATGACAACCTCATGGATCTCGCACGGTAAGTTTGTGAAGTGGTTTTCACATCCTCACCTTAAAGTGTCTATATCGTGTTCCTTATTTTGTGTGGTTCTGGTATGTACATAAAGAGTAGATGGCTTTTCAAAAACGTTTTTTCGAATTCTGCTTGTTTTTGCCCTGAAATCGTTGTTCAAAGTTCCCTTTGAACCACGCCCATCAAACTTGACCGAGCTAGTAAGGGGCATGGGTCTATTCCTGGTTTGACGCCACAAACTGTTTTACATTCCATTAAGTCGTTGTAAACATGCATGCAACGCATTTTGTGATGTCAAAACAAGACAAGACCTATGCCCCTTGCTAGCTCGGTCAAGTTTGATGGGCGTGATGTATTTCATGTTGGCAATGGGCATCTTGAACGGTGAGGTTTTCAGTTAATGTAGCGGTATAACCAATGATTCGTTTGTTAAAAAAAGGCCAAGGAAGTTTTTCCGGCTTGCACGAATTGGACTTGGAAGCTGGCTGACCAATATCTGTGAACGTAAGACTCGCTAATCATTCGGGATTCGTTAATACCCACTGAATTACAATTCAAGAAAGTAATTCTTTAACCAAGTTTTGTTTTGTGAATGAAATCTTACGTGTGACATTCAAATTGTTTCATTTGTGACCCGACCATCCCAATTTAACACTCAGATGCACTACCATCTTGTGATGCTGTTCATCATGTTGTACAATGAAGCCCTGACTTTCGAGAAAAAACCATCTCATCAGTACAGCTGTTTTACTTTATCTTCACTGTATCTCACACTTATGTCAGAAAAACCAACCATCTCGGCTCATCTTTTCCACACAGGACAACACGAGAGTTAGAGGACGTACGCATGCGCCTTGGTGACATGCAGTTGGAGCATCCTGCATCACCCTGAAGAAACGAAGCCCTCCTTAGCGTTCACCACAGTTACGAGCACGTTTGGGGCTTTTTCAGGGGTGACACACCGCCTCCTTTGTTTTTAGGGAGTAAGTAATTTGCATTTGAAAATTGGTTGGGCTTGGCCCAGTTGTCCGAATTTTTATCGCACTGCACCGTTTTAATTTTTCTGAAGAGTAAGTTTAAACTTAAGGTAAAGGTAGCCACAGTCAAAACTGAAAGGAAAACTTAACATCTGTAATAACATAGGAAATCAATTGAAAGTTTTCAGTCACTAAGCCTGGGTTAGCGTAGTCGCAGTTTGTGCACCTGGGCCTCGGACAATAAAACGAGCTTTTTATGGTCAGGCTCAAACTTTATTTGGTAGATTTAAGGGATAATGCCCGCTACCACATGGCCTTAGTGCCCAATGAGTGGTTTTTAGCTTACCTAGACACATAAATTTGTTATTTAATGAAAACGTTATTTTGACTGGTTTGACCTTTGGGTATTAGTCTGTGATCCTAATAAGTGGCCAGCGGTCATTAGTATAGCTGGCATGCGGTTTTAAAGTTTGTTTCAGTACTATCTCTCGTAACGCTTGTGGTACTAGTATCCCAGGTGCCACGGCATGGAATCCCAAATATATGGGTTCCAAAGTCTCCACTTATTAAAATCGGTAGGTAGAAGGGGTTTTTTGTATATGGGTGAGAAGGTGGTTGTGTGTAGAAAATAAAATTAGTAAAATAATTACCTTTGTGAGGGGCTAAATTGAGGGAGTGACTTCTGCTCAATTTTGTTAATAAACACGGGTTGCTTACAGCTTTTACTAATTTAGGGTTATCTAGTTTTTTTTAGGGGGAAAGGAAAAACATCTCCTTGGGGTTAGCTTTTGGTTGGGATTTCATAATCTATGGGGATTAGGGTTAGCTAGTTTAGGGGAGGAGGAATATTTGACCTAGGGGTTAGCCATTGGTTGGGGTTTTCGTGATCTATAGGGATTACTTTAGCTAGTTTAGGGAGGGGAGGGGGAAAACATGTATGAGGCCTTCTAAGGGGTAGTCTGGAGTTGCTTTGTCGTTCGTTTACGACTTTGTTTCTCGCTTATTTCGTTAAGGACAAATGTCACTGGTTTATTTATTTATTTTATAGCTTCGCCAGAGACCTGGGAGGGACACTACAACAGCTTGCGCCAATTACTGTAGGCCCGTAACTGCAAATCCCTCCCAACAACAAAGAGGAATGGAAAGTGAATTGTCCCTGTTACAAACTGTCGGAGTTTTTCTGCCAATTTCTGTCGGTTGTCAGCTTTTACCCCTTGGAAGACCTCATGTGGGGATTAGGGTGGCTATTTTTAAGGAGGGGAAGACATTTGCTCTTGGGGTTAGTTGTTGGCTGGGGTTTTCATAATCTATAGTGTGTAGGGTTAGCTAGTGTAGTTTTGGAAGGGGGAGGGGGAAACAATTGTCCTAGGGGTTAGCTATAGTTTGGGGTTTTCATGATCAATAGTGATTAGGCTTAGCTAGTTTTGGGAGGGAGAAATCATTTGTCCCAGGAGTAAGTTACTGTTTGGGGTTTTCATACCCTAAAGTGATTAGGGTAGCTACTGTTGTGGAGAGGGAAAACATGTACAGTGATTAGGGTTAGCTAGTTTTGGGAGGGGAAAATCGATCATCTGTCCTAGGAGTTAGCTATTATTTGGGGTTTTCATGCCCTATAGTGATTAGGGTTAGCTAGTTTTGGTCTTTTGTAGAGGGGAAAAACATGTACAGTGATCAGTGTTAGCTAGTTTTGCTGAAGGGGAAACGTGTATAGTGATTTGAGTTAGCTAGATTTCCCTAGGGGTTAGCTATTGTTTGGGATCTTTAACAAGTAACCCAGCTGAAATGAGTTACATTTAAAGTTATTTTTTTTCAGAGCTTAACTTTAATTGTGCTGCCTTGATCTTTTTATATAGGGCGGCGCTGGGCTCGAGAACTGCAGTTGCAAAATTGATAAACAGAAAACTGAACCGACAGAAAAGTGCTTTTTGATATCGCGAGTTTTTACACATTTCAAGGTTCATTTAATGTATAAATTGATATACCAGTTAAACTTGTATGGAATATTAATAAACCACATTGAAGACTCACGAGAAGAGTGAAATTAGATGGTGATTTTTTTATTGTGATAAACGAAGAAAAGACAGTGAAAAGATGTGATTTATTCAATATATACTATCACACGCGTACTTGCAAAAAAAGTAAGCGTGTCACGGCAGTATTGAATAAATCGCATCTTTCAAGATTTCAAGTGCAAACAGCTTGCATAAGTGAATATTTCAGTCGAGTTAGCGATGATCTCAAACAGGATGCAATAGATATAGAAAATGTTCTGAAAGAAAGGAAGTCTCCTGTGTATTGCGTCTTGTTTGAATCAGTATTTGGATTAATTGCGAAACTTCTACAGACTGGGACACGTCGTAAAAGAGCCATCTCAATACAGTTTATGATCCCCTATCTTTCCCAATGATTTCCAAGATCTCGATTAAACTGCTACTCGTCCCTTCCTGCCATGCTATACACCCTGACGAGGGCTCCCTTACAGACAGACACTTTAGTTATACACAGTTAAAACATCAGTAGAAAGATAAAAATAAAAACTGATTTACATGTTTGCCATTTGGAAGTGCGAGGTTGCCAAGAGGCGATTGATTTCGGTGTTAAACGATTGAAAAGAATCTAATTGCTTTGACTTTTCGATGAAGATTATTCCCGGCCTTAACATTGCCCCACTGTAGCAAAAAACTGCGTTTTAGGCAGTAGTAGTTAAGTGCTGTTTTCAGGTTGCGCTAAACAAACTAAGGGCACGTGACTATTCCTATTCCGATTTCTGGATAAGTGAATGAGTGGAATATGGTTTCTAAAATAGCACAATTCTGAAAACGGTATAGCCTTAGCGGAAGTAGCCTGATAACAGCGCGCACAGTATTGTGGACCCCAGCGGATGAACTTGCGGCTCTGATTTTCCCGCCAAAATTTGCGCAGTAAACCATACATTCTTAAGACAGATTAAGTGCCAAAATAACACGCCCCTTTTATTCTAAGTATTCCTATTCTGAAATAGGCTCGTTGCTTCGGGAAATAAGCCCGCGCTCAAGCCAAAGGTGTTGTAGATTCCACCATTCACTGACCATGTTATTAACAATTTTTTTCCTCGAGATGTTTCAGCGAACATGGCAGAAAGGACAGAATGAGACGCTAATTCCAGTAGCACAGTCAGAATTAGTCTTCCATTTTAAGGTCGAGTAGCTGCTAATGCGGTTCCTAGGCAATTGGGTGATCTCAGTCATAAGATTGGCCCCACATTACAACCAGTTTTCAGGAGCAAGAAATTACAACAAGAGCTTAAACCAAAAAAAAAATTAAGCCGCCAATTGTCAATCAACAGTGCGTTGTTAACCACTTTCTCATTTGATCTGTGCGATGCAGATTATGGTTGGTTATACAGCGCGACACCTTCATCAGCGCATCAGTTGCTGAACACAAAAATTCAGCAATCGGACATTTCACAGAAGCTCACGGTAGCAACACCCTTTTCAAAGAAACCAGTTTTGAGTGAGTGCCAGAGTAGTAAATTTGATTGCCTGATGTTTGAAATGCTTTTCATGATTTAGAAACTAAAGCTTAATTTGAACATCCAGACGGACTCCATACGTGCCAACCTTTTGTTTAATTTGTTACCTTTTCTCAGCTTACATCGTTCTAATTATCTATTGTTCTTTTAGTATTTATAGCGTTCATTGTATACTTCTTTGACTTGATAGTGACGTTAAGTTAACGTCGAAACGTTGTCGTTTTAAGCCTTTTTAAAATCTTTAAATGTTTTTAAGCAATGTCTTCTCGCAATTTTTTATAATCAAATCAGGATATTTCCAAGCCACTTCTTCTTCGAATTCATTGTTAATAATAAATGTTTGGTATCTGGGTAAATTACACCATTAAAACCCTTACCATTATTAACACTCTCATGTAAGGGTCCATCGTGGGTGGGCTGATGGAGGGGGACGCGGAGAAGGCTACTCCTGGTGATTCTAAATTTGCGTCACGCGTATCCTCCTTAGCCCACCCCTTTCTTTAAAAAACCGTCAAACTCGCACCAGAAAGCAAAGGAAACATTGCCGGAAAAACAACAAACAAACCGAACCAAACCAAACAAAACTGGAGGGAAAAGACCATCCAGCACTGAGCAATAACATCAACTGATTGTCTCTCAAACTTAGCCGAATAAAAATACCCAAGGAATCGACCAATCCATTCCTTACCCCTCCCTCCCTCCATCCAACCGTCTGTCCGTCCATTCATCTGTCCATCCGTCCGTCTGCATCCGATCAATCGAAAACAACGAAGTTATAAAGGGAAGAACGTCCCTGCCAATTTCAGAGACTCTCAAAACCGCCGGGGGCAGAAAACTAGTGTGCTTCAGTGGAAGAAAAGGAAGACATGAACATGTTTCACTCACTCACAATTCACTTCAAGCAATTCACTTTAAGATGCCTCGTCAAAAAATGATTTTTGTCCGTTGGAAGAAATTAGCAAGGACATTTTCAAGTTCTCTTTTTTTCTTAGATCCATGTGTGAATGGAGTTCTTTGCCTTCAGAGATTGCAAATTTTAAATCACTGAACTGTTTTAAAACAAATTTAGCTAATTATTTTAAATACGAATGAGACATGACTAGGACGTTGTATTTATTAATACTATTAATTGCCATATATTGCTTTTTATACTTGTACATACATATGTAGGTTCGCCTATGTTATTTAGCTACTTGCCGTGTGTTTTACTGTTTCTTATAAAAAGTTGGTGTGATGTCTAATCGACTTTACCGACATCATAAATGTAGATGCAGATTCGTGTACTCCCTTACGACGTGCGTTCTGCGATCAACTGAAACAAGAGGCCATCGTACCAAGGGTGGCCCGTGATAACACGCGAGATTGCGAAATATTCATTCTCATCCCCAATCTCGTACCCAGAGTCATCGGGCTGTTTGGCCAGCGAGTTGACGCCCGGAGAGACTCTGGGATACTGGGTTGATGGACCGGCCATTTTCCCAATCTCGTACTCAGAGTCCTCGGGCTGTTTGGTCAGCGGGTGGACGCCCTGAGAGACTGTGGGATAATGGACCGCCATTTTCCCAGAAAATCTGGGGTAAAACAATGGAAGCTGTTACGGGCCAGCCAATCAAAAAATTTGATTTTTTCCATTATCCCAGAGTCTCTCCTGGGGACTAACCGCTGGACAAAGAGCCTGAGGACTCTGGGTACGAGATTGTCTCATCCTCAGAGCCTTCGCATCTCACAGCAGGTAGATACAGCGGTCTCTAGGGACGCGAATGATTGCTTCAACATTTGGAGTGTGCTGTTGTACTCGCTGTGATCAGAAGAGAACTCTACAAGTCTGAGTGTAATCTGATTGAGGTAATAGTGTGCTGTTCATTATTTCCGTGTTTCTTTCTGCTTTATTTAATTGCTTTTTTTTTCTCGTGTTGTACATTCTTTGTGGGAAGAATTTGCACGTTAGTGGGGTCACGTAAATCCAAAGAGAAGGCCGGAAGTGAAAAAGATCGATAGCCAAACCAATAGCCTTGTAGCCTACTGTGGACATATATAATGTACGATTTGATGTTGAAACTGCAACTATCAAGCAGTCTACGTTTATTAGTCGGTACAAGGATTGTAAATAATACCTTTCAAGTTCGGTGCCATTGTTACCTGGTGCAGGCTCCTGCGTGTGTTTCGGTTACATCTGGGGAATCCGTTGAGCACCGTATTCAGTTGCATTGCTCTCTGGGATCTCGAATTGCATGTAAAATGTTTCCTCTGGCGTGCATACTTCGATAGATGATATGTAAAACTAGTTGTAATCGATATCATAGATCAGGAATGCGTTCGAGTATCCAGGTCATTGCTGGAGTAGTCTGATGTTATGATAATAACAGGTCTGATTACATGCAGGGTTACTGATATGATTGGTTGTGATCGGTTGTGTGCTTCCTTGTCGGCTGGTATTTAGCTATGCTTCGGTAATATTTCCGATCTTGAGATGAGAAAACAACATTGAAGTTAAACAAGGATTTGGGTATCATTTGCAGCAAATATTAAAACCTTCAAACTCTGCAAGCGTGTTCGATACAAGACATGTTCAGCATCTTACGTCACAATAGCATTTACCGGTATTTTCCACTGGGGCACCTTATTTTTTCCTTCGAGAGCAAGGGAAAATTATATGCTAAACGACTCCATCGTTGCCGGTTTGACTTTGCTCTATGCGGGCATAATGGCAAATTATGCGTAACGCGCGCCATTTCTGTAGTTAATACTGTACATAATTCCACAGTTAACAATCTTGGAACTCTCGATTGCTGATCGTGTTTTACTGGCAGTGAATAATCGCAAGCCAGTTGCCGAACTCGGTCAAAATTGCTGGGGAGTTTTAAAGCATATTCAGGTATGCATTTTCTGTTTTAAGCATTTTAGAGGCGCTTCCGTAGGTTCCGCTGGTTCCGTGAATTAGACATGGCGAACGATTCTTTCGTGAATACCTCAGGATACATTCACAAATGCGCTGCAAATATCATTCGCGAAGGAACTAATCCTCCTCAAGAGTTTATAAGTGTAAGGTTCATACCAAAGCAAGTCCGCGGTGGAGAGTAGTGCTTAATTTTGAAAAGTTTCTCCTCGTGGCGGCCGGCCAAATAAAACTCAAACGAAATTTAATCACCTCAAGGGTTCATTTGACTGTAAAATATTTATGTCAAAGTTAACCCTGTGGAGAGCAATGCTCAACGCTAAACTATTTATCGGTTAAATCCTCACCAATTTGTTTACAACATTTTTTGTGACCGAGTTCGGCAACTAGCTTGCTATTATTCACTGTGTTAAGCTGTAGAATAATGAACTCTTTCTAGTTGAATTTATTTCCTCGGGGCATTCTGCATATATTACATTCCGCATAATTATGCCATTGCGCAAAAGGAAAATTATGTAAACGAAGCCACATTGGTCGACTTTGCTCTCTATATTGTACAACACAAACAGTCCTAGATTTTACGAAAGGGAAGTTTTTGATTATAATTACGTGTCACACGCTGACGCCACGGAGTCTAGCTGCTTACCACAGTTCATTTCACTTGAAATCAGTTTTAAAAAATATATTTTCGGTCTGCAAAGCCTGTGTCAAACGCCGTACGTTACATGAGCCATACTTTGCAGTTTAGGTCGACCCAAATTAGTAAAGTTCGTCTCTAGTCAAACGTCGAACTTCGCAAGCGCGTAGATAAACAGAGCGAGGCTGAACTCACGATATCCTGGCGCAGTTATTCGCCCAAATGAGGGGGCGCTTATTCGAATGGGGGCGCTTAATCGAGGGGGGCGCTTATTAAGTTTTTCTTGAAACGAACTGTAACTCTATTTTCCCTAATTGCACGTAAAACTGAAAGAACTCTGCAAGCACAAGGAGATAGAAATAACTGGAAGGGACTTGCGGAAAATAGGCTTTTTTCCTACATGCACTGATGCCGGTGTGACAATGGAAACAGGCTTTCCGTGTATCCCTACTATTTAAGAAAGTCAAGTGAAGGGAGGGGGGGGGGGGTATTCGAGGGGGGCTTACAAGCTATTTTGGCCCGAGGGCGTGGGCACTTTATTCGGGGGAGGGTGCTTATTCAAGTGTGGGCGCTTAATGTTATTGGAGGAAATACAGTAAGAACCAAATCCTTGTTTACACTTCAATATTGTTTCCTCATCGCAAGATGGGAAATATTACGAATCACAGCTAAACGCCAGCCGACAAGGAAGCACTCAACCGATCACAACCCTGTCACCTCATATTACAAAATTGTAATCGATTTCATTATTATCACACCAGACTACCGCAGCAACTCGAACGCACTCCACATATACGATTATAACTCGTTTATGACGTAATTCAAGATGGCACAGAAATGATACATGAGCGACGAAAAATCTCACCATTTAGTATCAGAGGACAAAGATTAGGATATGTTCTCCACGTCGAAATCTCATATATTTACTGCATCATGAGCGATCGGGAAAAGATGCTTTATATAGTCCTGAATTTAGTATCTTTGATTCCAAACTGTGATGTACTGGGAATCAGATAAATGAAGTCCACTTACCTTTTCTTGGTGGGTCGATCTTATGAGATTTGATTGGGTTTTGAGCCTGTTTATTTCTCTCTTGTTAGCAAAGAAGTACAAGGCAGTCACGTCCTTGGCCTGAAGACGACATTACCGCCTGTATTTTCCATTGATTGAAAGGACTTCTTCAATGATTTCAAGTGGTTAAATGATGGTACCATAACTTCAAGCCTAAAGTATGCGTGTATGTCTGTATCACTTGTTTTGTTTGTTTCGCCAGTCAGCACACGAACCGAATTTTGCTTGCTGTTTTGATAGAGACTACAGGAATACAATCTGAATCTTCATTCTTTAATCCGCAGTTCAGTATGATTTTCATATGTTCACACTCACTAAACATACAATTCACACTTTATACTTTCGCACGATTGTTTAGTGAATACGACATGTATGACTCCAACGAAATACCACATTTTTTTAAACATTATCATTATGCATATTTTTTGTCGCCAGAATTATAGGTATATGTGGTCACAATAAGGAGACAACCCTCTGAAATCAGTCGCACGTACTAAAGCAGAACGGGATAAAGACAAGTATTTTGATATATGCCCAAAGCGACCGGCAGTTGACTTTAAGGCATCTGTAAAAATTCCAGGAGGCTGGGGTTTCCAGTTGTCCCTCAAGATTGCTGACAAGCTCTCAACTGTAGGAGCAATAGTAGGAGGTATAGTATCTGGTGCCGGAGTTGTCCTCGGTGGTTTGTTATATTGGATTCAAACAAACCCGGATTTAGTTAAGGCGGCGGTGAAAGCTGCCTTGGAAGATGAAGGTGTGGAAGTCAAGGACACTAAATTTTCCTCCATCCTTGTGGAAGTGCTTTGTACTACAAAACAGAGTTTCCTCGCATTCATGGATGCTTTTGAAACGAACAAGGTAAAGCAACGACTTGAAGAAGAATTTCAAACAAAACTGAAATTCAAAGGAGAACTGGAAGTAACAATTACAAATGAACAAGATGTATACGACGATCTGGATCGGTTGAGGTAATTTTGTGTTACATTATCGCACTTCTCTTTTTTAAACGCATTGTTGGGTCCTTCATATTGCGCGCGGTTGAACAGCACTGCAAGTTGTTGGCAGTTGTCAACTCGCTGAAACACTGAAAATATATTTTCATGGATAGAAGCTTCACGCAGTTACATTATTCGTCGAATTTTTCTCTAAACAAGTAAATTATCTAAATCCTTCTCGCAGACACTTCGAAAACGCGAAGAAACGGCCGCCATTTTGTTGACAGCCGCTACTCTCTGTCTATAAAGTGTGCATTCTTTTGTATTGTTTAGACATGCAGATGAGGAAGACTGGATGGGACAAATGTCTGTGCCGACTGAAGTTGGTTGTATCCCTGTTACAGGTGATGACAGAAGCCCATAACTAGGAGCGTACAACTGCCCTATATTCCTGTCACGGCGTTTTCACAGACCAATTTATTTTTAGATTGAATTTCTCTCCAACATCGGACTGGTCGCTGCACGTGTCCTAAGTATCTGCACGTGCAGAACCTTTTCGCTCATTAAAACTAGTGTTTTGTTACCGTTGCTGTGCTTGTTGCCCTTTTTCACGTGAAAATATAGTCTAAAAATAGATCAATCTGTAAAAATGCTGTGACATAGGCTAAGTATGGAAGTTGTACGCTCCCAGTGATGTTTTTGCTCCTGGTGATGACTATCTTTATACCAGTTAGTAATTGCTAATTTGTTTTTTCTTTTTCGTCATGATTACAGTAGCTAGTTTTAATTTTAGCATGCTGAGGATTGTTTCTTTCTAAAAATAACGAGCGTGGTTTAAATTTGGGGTAGCCCAACCGCGTTCAGTAAGTGTAGCGTCGTGACGTATGGCGTTCCATCACCGCCAAAATTCAAACTTTGCTCTTTATCCACGCATACCATCATTCACTGGGAACATTCAAACATTCACTTAAAACATTCAACCCTCCACTACAACATTCATGTCACACGTTTAAAATACACTCACAACATTCAAACATACACTCCAAACATTCAATCAATCAAGTGAAACGTTCAAAGCAGGCATGCAAAATCCACTTACAACGTTTGGACATGCACTTTAAACAAGCGGTTATTCAATTCCAACTTTCATTCCGGACATTCGACTTTCAATTCGACATTTCATTCAAATATTCGATTATTCAATCGGAACATTCAATACGAATATTCAATCCAAACATTCAATTCGAACATTCGATTCGAAAATTCAACATTCAAATTGAAGATTCAATTCAAACATTCGATTATTCAATTCGAACATTCAATACCAACATTCAATCTAAACATTCAGTTCGAACGTTCAATCCAAACATTCAATTCGGACATTCTAACATCGTTCCCAGGGTCATCCGACCAACATCCGGGACGTTCGGCAGTCGAAAGGCGGGAAATTTTGGAGTCAGATCCAGAGGTTGTGCGTGTGGCTAACGAAATTTTTCAGCGTTTCCAGCGATTTTCTGACGATTAAAAAGGTAAGAGATTTTATATAAAGGTAAGAGATAATTTATCGCTATCTATAGTTTGCATTTCTAAACTATATTATACTTATGGAACCATGCAAACACAGTTTGCCACTCAGCTTTCGACACACATCTCTATTGAAAGAAACACTTCTTGCCCCGAGTCGGAATCGAACCGAAGTTCCCCAGTTACCAGTCGGGCGTGATAACCACTACACTACCGGAGCAACCACGCTGGCAACGCGGCCACTTTAGGAAGTGAGTAGTATCGCACGTCGGCCATTCCTCGGAACATTTTTCTTTCGAGACTTTTGTGTGTTTCCTGGCTTCTAAATTCCCTGGACGGGAATTAGAAATATATATATGTAATCACCTTCGAAGCCATGAAAGCCGTAGAACAATATACTTATGGAACCATGCAAACACAGTTTGCCACTCAGCTTTCGACACACATCTCTATTGAAAGAAAAACTTCTTGCCCCGAGTCGGAATCGAACCGAAGTTCCCCAGTTACCAGTCGGGCGTGATAACCACTACACTACCGGAGCAACCACGCTGGCAACGCGGCCACTTTAGGAAGTGAGTAGTGAGTAGTGAGTAGTGAGCTAGTGATCTGCAGACGTTTGTACTGTACGATCCACCAGGAGTAATCGACGTCGTCGATTTTACGCGATTCCTACATTGTGCGAAAATTAAAATGAATTTCCCACCTCACACGTGTATTATGTTCCCAATCAATCGTGAATATTTATCAATTTGGTGTCTAAAATTATGGATCGTTTTCACTATCACGCAATCAAAAATAAATCGAAAAACCATTCAGTGAGTGAGGTCAAGAAAATGGGATATTGTAGGAGATAAATAAAGTAGTCATCGGTCTGAGGGTTAGCCCACACTTCAGATATATTTGTTGAAATGTTGTGCACAAACTTGCAGAGCCTAATATGGATCTGCCATATTGGAGTACATTTGTGGGCCACGATTAGCGCTAATCGTATGGCCCCCAAATATTTAACAACACGCAATCACATACGTATTTTGGGCGTTTTTTTGTAACGTCCGACAACAGCATGTTTTCATTATTAATCACTTCCATGTAAAGTTAAACTTAGAAACACGAATGTGTTAAATATGCTGTTCTATGATAGTGTTGTTCATTCCCTGATGAAGTCTCCGCGAGAGACGAAACAAACGCGTAGGAAATAAAAAGAAAACTACAACTACAACCACAAGTCTTCCGTCGTGCTACTCACTAGTCTTAGTTAAAAAAATAATAAATAAATAAATAAATAAATAAATAAATAAATAAATATTGGTGTCCCACAAATGTACTCCAATATGGCAGATCCATATTAGGCTCTCGAAATATACCCGCTTTTATTTGAATATAGAATAGATTCTTGACTAACCAATCAGGGTTAAAAGAGCTCGGGCAGGTTTGGGCAGGTCTATTGTTGCTATTGAACTAGAGCGACGCTCATTAGTAAACCTAGACCCTTATTAGTATGGAGGAACGCATTTTTGGCGAGGGAATCCAAATTAGTATGCGTAAATCCAAATTAGTATGCGTAAATCCAAATTAGTATGCGTAAATCCGGAAGGCGGATTAAAAACGACATCATCTACTACTGAGAACAATAAACTTGCTAATCATTTCCAAAAGTGGGAAAAGTTTATCAATGTACTTACGTAATAGATAACTTGATAAGTCTATGTAAAGAAGACATTTCTCTTAGTTTTTACTTACTGAGCAGCTTCGCATTTTTTGCGTTTTTCATTTATTGTCTGTATGTGAATTAGTGTTGAAATTAATTGTTGTAATTATTCATAGTATTTAAAATTATTCTTGTTTTTTAATTATTATTATTGCTATTATTATTATTAGTATTAACAATTGTAATGATTTCAAAAAAAAAATAAACGGACGACGAAAACAGTAAAATTCAACTGAAACTGGATTTATTTACCTTCGAGTTGTTGAAAAACATCAACGAAATACGACTCGACAACGATTAAAATCTCGGCTACCTAGTTGTGTTACGTGTGACTGATGACGTGCACAGTTTTGGTGCGAACAGGTCTTGGGACGCCATTCCATGCCATTGCTCGCGTCGTTTTGGTTTATACTGTATGGGATCAAGCGTTTTCAGGGTTAAGTATTTTGGCGAAAGAACTCTTCATTGACTTAAAAAATGGGGTTATCAAATCTATTCATAATGTTGTCCAGCGATGCTGGCTTTGACTCTAGCTCGAATGTCGAGTACAACTTAAAAGTCGAGGGTTCGTGAAAATTTGATGAGCGAACAAGAAACCTCAGATGATGAGGAACCAGGAGATGTGTATGCCAATGAGGCGATAGTAGACGAGTAATGGCTGGCTCAGAACGAAGCACAAAGGAAAATGGAGGAAGAACTTGGCATGAAATTGCAAAAGCGACTAAAGGTGGTAGAGAATATGCTGATTCCTTGCATTTTGCTCGGGTTCGACTCGCGAGCGGACACAAGCGGACCAGCGCGTCTTTCCTCCTCTGAATAAAATGAGAAGCAGCGATATTTTAGTGGAATGCACTCTTGAAATCGGCAAAATTTTACAAATACAAAGTGAGTGAAAGACGTAAAAGAAACGGGTCACACACTGCCGAGTACTTTGTGAGCTCCCAACGAACACGCTTTTATTTTGACAAAGTCGATCCAATTTTTTCCTCTCTTACGCTTCTGCGGGTCAACAGCCCCTTCAAAAGATATTTCGGTGCAGTGTTATATCCTTTACCTAGTTTGGCCTGTTGCTAAAATCGAAAACAACGCATTTATCTGGCATTCCGAAGCAAAACAGACAGGAACAGTCCCGAACAAGAAAGCGATCGATGGCTTGGAATGACGTCACAAATTACACTATTCCCAGACCCTTTTCAATGCTTCTGCGGCTCGGTCGTGTTTTCAAAAAGGGCTATTTCCCCACTCAAATCATAAAAAAATCGCGGTTTTAACCAAAAGCAAAAAGTTTTGCGGTATGTTTCTCAGGTCTACACAAATATTAATTTAAGCCAAAAAACGTTTGTGGTTTATCGGCACTTTAAAGTTCTTATTATAAAACAGGGCAGCCAGACGTTTTCATGCAATGAAACGACTAAAACGTCCAGTATCTGTTATTTATTTCAGGTACCTGGAAACATCTGTCCAGTCTTCCGAGACCCATCCCCCAGTTTGTCAATCGTAAGAAAGAACTCGGTGAGATCGATAAATACCTGAGCCAAAACGAGGAAAATGACTGCAAATGCATCTTGATACACGGCGCCGTCGGTATGGGTAAAACAGTCACTGCCATCAAAGCGGCAAACAAAATTCGTGATACTAATGATAACACCGCTGTCGTTTACGTCAATTGCCAATATTTAAGATCGCTTGAAGATCTCTCGCGTAAGATTGCCGAGCAAGTTTATGATCATGGTCTCTGGAATGACCCGATTCCTGAAAAAGTCAAAAGTCGCCTAATAAGCGAAGAATATCTCTACACGGTGTTGCTGCTGGACAACTATGAACACTTACTTGACTGCGATGCAGAAAACAGGCAAGTCAATGAAACGAGAATAGACCCAAACGAGGCACTTGCAGTCACGAAGTTCATCGCAGACACTGTCAGAGATTCATCAAAAGTAAAATTGCTGGTAACCTCATCCAAGAATGTCCGTTTCCCTGAGGCAGGTCAACAGTGGGTTAAGTTGCAGCCATTGGTGGACACTGACTCGTTCATGTTGCTGAAATGTGTTTATGGCGGTCGGTTTGAGGTGAAAGAAGAAACTGCCTACAAGATAGCCCAGTTTTGTAGTGGCATTCCGCTTGCACTGACTATCTTGGCTTCTTGGCAAGACTTTCCTCCTGATCTCGTGCAAATGATGACAAAGGCAAACGAAACGGAGAAATTTAAGAAATTTATTAAGATTCCAACAGCTGATAATGATAAGAAGTTAGACGTATGCCTTGACGCCTGCTTCGACCGACTTAATCCTGGTCTACAAGACGCTCTTGTATCTCTGACACTATTCAGAGGTTGGTTTACAATGTCAGTGGCTACCGAAGTCTTCCATTCAAAGGTATCGGATGGCCAGATATTAGAACTGGCACAGTGGTCGTTTTTGGAACAGAATATCGAAGATCCTATGAATGGTCCATGCTGGTACAGCTTCCTCACAGTGCAAAAACTCCATTGTCAAAATAAAGCCCGGGAGACACGGTTCCAAGGCGTCTACCAACGTGCCCGTTACTCCTTCATCGATTACTTCCTTGTCTTCCTTGAAAAAACTTTTGAGGCGTTTCTCAGCAAAAAGGTGTTGCAAGCTATCACTGCGTTTCGGCAGCATGAAGAAAACATCATGCAGCTCCTGGACTGGCTAAGGGATAAGGTCATGGAAGGAGGTCAAATGCTTAAGTGCATCGACGTATTCAACAAGGTTGCAGAACTTCTCGCTAAGATGATGGGCAAACAGAAGTTCGAAACGGTTTTCACCCAATTGAAAACGAGGAGCGAAGAGATTGAAGACCAAAAAAGGCTGAGTGAATGCCTAACCTCGCTGGGGATTCGGGAGGTGTTCAACCTGTTCTTAGCACCTTGTCCGCAGCCTGAAGAAGCTGTCGAAAAGGCCAAGAATTATTGGGAGCAGTCCCATGGAATCCAGACCGCTCTTGAGATCAACGACGGTGACAGCAGAGCCCAGTGTCTTGCTAAACTTGGTCGATGTCTGGCTAAAGAACACAAATTTCCTGAAGCGAAGGGCAAGATTCAACAGGCAATTGACATTCGAGAACGACACAAGGAGCTGGACAGCGTGATGTTGGGTGCAACGTACAATGATATTGCAGGTGAGTCAAGATGATCCATATCAATACATGCGTTTCAAGGAGACCGTTCAACATATTAACGTTGTTAGCTAACGTTTTAGTTATCACGGCAAAGATATCAACGTCTGGAGCACAAAAGATGCGCCGGTGAAAAGTCTACATCACCTGGCAGGTCTCGGTAACATGACAAAAAGAGTTCAACGTTGTTACACTTCTTCCTTTCCATCTAGTTAGTAGCTATGTTGTAGCCATCTGATACCTTAAAACTAACTGCTAGAGAATCACAGTAGGCATCAGAAGACTTACCTGGTCACTGAACCTTTGCCTAGGATTTGGTTACAGTCATCAATAAGCATTGCTTTGAAAACTGATTCCATTGATCAATTGGATATGTCCCCCTATACTCGAACGTTCAATTTTTACTTCCAGTGGTCATCACTCTTGAAGCGACAAATCAACCACAAGAAGGAACCAGAAAACTTCTTCAAGAAGCCATAGATATCACGATAGGTATTATTGTGACTTTCGAGGCCCTATGAATCCTTCTGATTTCAAATGCTAGTTCCTGGTACTTTTCCACCTTCTCCTCCTCAGTCCTGGTGATGTTCTGGTCCTCTGGCACCGCTATGTCAATAATAATAATAATAATAATAATAATAATAATAATAATAAAATAATAATAATAATAATAATAATAATAATAAAATAATAATAATAATAATAATAATAATAATAATTATTATTATTATGAAAAGCCTCAAGACTTAAGTGATCACTGAACCTTGCCTTGGGTGTTGGTGAAAGGCATCATCAGTGATCATTATGCATTTCTGTGAATGCTTTAAATGTTGTTTTGAAAACTGATTAAATTGATTAGTTAAATGTATATCCTTATGCTCGAAAGTTCAATGTTTGTTACTAGTTGCTATCACCCTTGAAGCGGCAAGTCAACCACAAGAAGGAGCCAGAGAACTTCTTCGAGAAGCCATAGCTATCAGAGAAAATCAGACGCTAACAATTTACAGGAGAAAACTGGGTAAAAATCATCCCTTCACTGCTACCATCCTTAACATTCTGTCCAACAATTATCTCGCCCTGGGTGATCTCGACAGTGCCAAGCGATATTCAGAGGAAGCATTACAGATTCGTCGCGAGGTGCTAAAAGTCCACATGGACACAGCCAAGTCACTGTTTGATCTTGCAATGGTGAACAAGGCAAGGGGAGAATTCAGGGAAGCAAAGGATAACCTTGAGGAATGCGAGGCCATGGGGAGGATGGTGTTGGATGACAACCTCGTGGATCTCGCACGGTAAGTTTGTGAAGTGGTTTTCACATCTTCACCTTAAAGTGTCTATATCGTGTTCCTTATTTTGTGTGGTTCTGGTATGTACATAAAGAGTAGATGGCTTTTCAAAAACGTTTTTTCCAATTCTGCCGTGTTTTTGCCCTGAAATCGTCGCTCAAAGTTGCCCTTTGAGCCACACCCATCAAACTTGACCGAGCTAGTAAGGAGCATGGGTCTATTCCTGGTTTGACGCCACAAACTGATTTACATGCCATTAAGTCTTTGTAAACATGCATGCAACGCATTTTGTGATGTCAAAACAGAACAAGACCCATGCCCCTTGCTAGCTCGGTCAAGTTTGATGGGCGTGGTGTACTTCATGTTGGCAATGGGCATCTTGAACGGTGAGGTTTTCAGTTAATGTAGCGTTATAACCAATGATTCGTTTGTTAAAAAAGGCCAAGGAAGTTTTTTCGGCTTGCACGAATTGGACTTGGAAGCTGGCTGACCAATATCTGTGAACGTAAGACTCGCTAATCATTCGGGATACGTTAATACCCACTGAACCACAATTCAAGAAAGTAATTCTTTAACCAAGTTTTGTTTTGTGAATGAAATCTTACGTGTGACATTCAAATTGTTTCATTTGTGACCCGACCATCCCAATTTAACACTCAGCTGCACTACCATCTTGTGATGTTGTTCATCACGTTGTGCAATGAAGCCCTGACTTTCGAGAAAAAACAATCTCATCAATACAGCCGTTTTACTTTATCTTCACTGTATCTCACACTTATGTCAGAAAAACCAACCATCTCGGGTCATCTTTTCCACACAGGACAACACGAGAGTTAGAGGACGTACGCATGCGCCTTGGTGACATGCAGTTGGAGCATCTTGCATCACCCTGAAGAAACGAACCCCTCCTTAGCGTTAACCACAGTTACGAGCACTTTTGGGGCTTTTTCAGGGGTGACACACCGCCTCCTTTGTTTTTAGGGAGTAAGTAATTTGCATTTGAAAATTGGTTGGCCCAGTTGTCCGAATTTTTATCGCACTACACCGTTTTAATTTTTCTGAAGAGTAAGTTTAAACTAAAGGTAAAGGTAGTCACAGTCAAAACTGAAAGGAAAACTTAACAACTGTAACAAAGGAAATCAATTGAAAAAATTTTAAAAAAATTGAAATCAATTGAAAGTTCTCAGTCACCTCGGACAATAAAACGAGCTGTTCATGGTCAGGTTCAAACTTTATTTGGTAGATTTAAGGGGTAATGCGCGCTACCACATGGCCTTAGTGCCGAATGAGTGGTTTTTAGCTTACCTAGACACATAAATTTGTTATTTAATGAAAACGTTATTTTGACTGGTTTGACCTTTGGGTATTAGTCTGTGATTCTAATAAGTGGCCAGCGGTCATTAGTATAGGTGGCATGCGATTTTAAAGTTTGTTTCAGTACTATCTCTCGTAACGCTTGTGGTACTAGTATCCCAGGTGCCAAGGCATGGAATCCCAAATATATAGGTTCCAAAGTCTCCACTTATTAAAATCAGTAGGAAGAACGGGTTTTTTGTATATGGGTGAGAAGGTGATTGTGTGTAGAAAATAAAATTAGTAAAATAATTACCTTTGTAAGGGGCTAAATTGAGGGAGTGACAATTTTGTTAATAAACACGGGTTGCTTACAGCTTTTACTAATTTAGGGTTATCTAAATTTTTTTTTTGAGGGAAAAAGAAAAAACATCTCCTTGGGGTTAGCTTTTGGTTGGGGTTTCATAATCTATGGGGATTAGGGTTAGCTTGTTTAGGGGAGGAGGAATATTTGACTAGGGGTTAGCTATTGGTTGGGGTTTTCGTGATCTATAGGGATTACTTTAGCTAGTTTAGGGAGGGGAGGGAGAAAACATGTATGAGGCCTTCTAAGGGGTAGTCTGGAGTTGCTTTGTCGTTCGTTTACGACTTTGTTTCTCGCTTATTTCGTTAAGGACAAATGTCACTGGTTTATTTATTTATTTTATAGCTTCGCCAGAGACCTGGGAGGGACACTACAACAGCTTGCGCCAATTACTGTAGGCCCGTAACTGCAAATCCCTCCCAACAACAAAGAGGAATGGAAAGTGAATTGTCCCTGTTACAAACTGTCGGAGTTTTTCTGCCAATTTCTGTCGGTTGTCAGCTTTTACCCCTTGGAAGACCTCATGTAGGGATTAGGGTGGCTATTTTTAAGGAGGGGAAGACATTTGCTCTTGGGGTTAGTTGTTGGCTGTGTAGGGTTAGCTAGTGTAGTTTCGGGAGGGGGAAACAATTGTCCTAGGGGTTAGCTATAAGTTGGGGTTTTCATGATCTCTATTTATTAGGTTTAGCTAGTTTAGGGAGGGGAAAAACATTTGTCCTAGGGGTTAGCTATAGTTTGGGGTTTTCATGATCAATAGTGATTAGGCTTAGCTAGTTTTGGGAGGGAGAAATCATTTGTCCCAGGAGTAAGTTACTGTTTGGGGTTTTCATACCCTAAAGTGATTAGGGTAGCTACTGTTGTGGAGAGGGAAAACATGTACAGTGATTAGGGTTAGCTAGGTTTGGGAGTGGAAAATCGATCATCTGTCCTAGGAGTTAGCTATCATTTGGGGTTTTCATGCCCTATAGTGATTAGGGTTAGCTAGTTTTTGTCTTTTGTAGAGGGGAAAAACATGTACAGTGATTAGGGCTAGCTAGTTTTGGGAGGGGAAAATCGATCATTTGTCCTAGGAGTTAGCTATTATTTGGGGTTTTCATGCCCTATAGTGATTAGGGTTAGCTAGTTTTATTCTTTTGTAGAGGGGAAAAACATGTACAGTGATTAGTGTTAGCTAGTTTTGCTGAAGGGGAAACGTGTAAAGTGATTGAGTTAGCTAGATTTCCCTAGGGGTTAGCTATTGTTTGGGATCTTTAACAAGTAACCCAGCTGAAATGAGTTACATTTAAAGTTATTTTTTTCAGAGCTTAACTTTAATTGTGCTGCCTTGATCTTTTTATATAGGGCGGCGCTGGGCTCGAGAACTGCAGTTGCAAAATTGATAAACAGAAAACTGAACCGACAGAAAAGTGCTTTTTGATATCGCGAGTTTTTACACATTTCAAGGTTCATTTAATGTATAAATTGATATACCAGTTAAACTTGTATGGAATATTAATAAACCACATTGAAGACTCACGAGAAGAGTGAAATTAGATGGTGATTTTTTTATTGTGATAAACGAAGAAAAGACAGTGAAAAGATGTGATTTATTCAGTATATACTATCACACGCGTACTTGCAAAAAAAAGTAAGCGTGTCACGGCAGTATTGAATAAATCGCATCTTTCAAGATTTCAAGTGCAAACAGCTTGCATAAGTGAATATTTCAGTCGAGTTAGCGATGATCTCAAACAGGATGCAATAGATATAGAAAATGTTCTGAAAGAAAGGAAGTCTCCTGTGTATTGCGTCTTGTTTGAATCAGTATTTGGATTAATTGCGAAACTTCTACAGACTGGGACACGTCGTAAAAGAGCCATCTCAATACAGTTTATGATCCCCTATCTTTCCCAATGATTTCCAAGATCTCGATTAAACTGCTACTCGTCCCTTCCTGCCATGCTATACACCCTGACGAGGGCTCCCTTACAGACAGACACTTTAGTTATACACAGTTAAAACATCAGTAGAAAGATAAAAATAAAAACTGATTTACATGTTTGCCATTTGGAAGTGCGAGGTTGCCAAGAGGCGATTGATTTCGGTGTTAAACGATTGAAAAGAATCTAATTGCTTTGACTTTTCGATGAAGATTATTCCCGGCCTTAACATTGCCCCACTGTAGCAAAAAACTGCGTTTTAGGCAGTAGTAGTTAAGTGCTGTTTTCAGGTTGCGCTCATAATCTGAACAAACTAAGGGCACGTGACTATTCCTATTCCGATTTCTGGATAAGTGAATGAGTGGAATATGGTTTCTAAAATAGCACAATTCTGAAAACGGTATAGCCTTAGCGGAAGTAGCCTGATAACAGCGCGCACAGTATTGTGGACCCCAGCGGATGAACTTGCGGCTCTGATTTTCCCGCCAAATTTTGCGCAGTAAACCATACATTCTTAAGACAGATTAAGTGCCAAAATAACACGCCCCTTTTATTCTAAGTATTCCTATTCTGAAATAGGCTTGTTGCTTCGGGAAATAAGCCCGCGCTCAAGCCAAAGGTGTTGTAGATTCCACCATTCACTGACCATGTTATTAACAATTTTTTTCCTCGAGATGTTTCAGCGAACATGGCAGAAAGGACAGAATGAGACGCTAATTCCAGTAGCACAGTCAGAATTAGTCTTCCATTTTAAGGTCGAGTAGCTGCTAATGCGGTTCCTAGGCAATTGGGTGATCTCAGTCATAAGATTGGCCCCACATTACAACCAGTTTTCACGAGCAAGAAATTACAACAAGAGCTTAAACCAAAAAAAAAATTAAGCCGCCAATTGTCAATCAACAGTGCGTTGTTAACCACTTTCTCATTTGATCTGTGCGATGCAGATTATGGTTGGTTATACAGCGCGACATCGTCATCAGCGCATCAGTTGCTGAACACAAAAATTCAGCAATCGGACATTTCACAGAAGCTCACGGTAGCAACACCCTTTTCAAAGAAACCAGTTTTGAGTGAGTGCCAGAGTAGTAAATTTGATTGCCTGATGTTTGAAATGCTT
The DNA here is from genome assembly GCA_016490735.1 of Pachyseris speciosa. Taxonomy (NCBI): domain Eukaryota; kingdom Metazoa; phylum Cnidaria; class Anthozoa; order Scleractinia; family Pachyseridae; genus Pachyseris; species Pachyseris speciosa. The sequence goes on from JAEMWC010000471.1 coordinate 483,017, forward strand.
TTCATGATTTAGAAACTAAAGCTTAATTTGAACATCCAGACAGACTCCATAATAATAATAATTAATAATTTAGAACTTATATAGCGCATTTTCCATGTGTATATGTTCAAATGCGCTTTACAAGCAGATGAAATTGGAATTATACGTGCCAACCTTTCGTTTAATTTGTTACCTTTTCTCAGCTTACATCGTTCTAATTATCTATTGTTCTTTTAGTATTTATAGCGTTCATTGTATACTTCTTTGACTTGATAGTGACGTTAAATTAACGTCGAAACGTTGTCGTTTCAAGCCTTTTTAAAATCTTTAAATGTTTTTAAGCAATGTCTTCTCGCAATTTTTTATAATCAAATCAGGATATTTCCAAGCCACTTCTTCTTCGAATTCATTGTTAATAATAAATGTTTGGTATCTGGGTAAATTACACCATTAAAACCCTTACCATTATTAACACTCTCATGTAAGGGTCCATCGTGGGTGGGCTGATGGAGGGGGACGCGGAGAAGGGCAGGAGGCCCCATTAAAAAGGTTTCACGGTGAATAGTTGGCCCTCTCTCTGTCTAAGAAACTCCTGGTGATTCTAAATTTGCGTCACGCGTATCCTCCTTAGCCCACCCCTTCTCTTTAAAAAACCGTCAAACTCGCACCAGAAAGCAAAGGAAACATTGCCGGAAAAACAACAAACAAACCGAACCAAACCAAACAAAACTGGAGGGAGAAGACCATCCAGCAGTGAGCAATAACATCAACTGATTGTCTCTCAAACTTAGCCGAATAAAAATACCCAAGAAATCTACCAATCCATTCCTTACCCCTCCCTATCTCCATCCAACCGTCCGTCCGTCCATTCATCTGTCCATCCGTCCTTCTGCATCCGATCAATCGAAAACAACGAAGTTATAAATGGAAGAACGTCCCTGCCAATTTCAGAGACTCTCTCAAAACCGCCGGGGGCAGAAAACTAGTGTGCTTCAGTGGAAGAAAAGGAAGACATGAACATGTTTCACTCACTCACAATTCACTTCAAGCAATTCACTTTAAGATGCCTCGTCAAAAAATGATTTGTTGTCCATTGGAAGAAATTAGCAAGGACATTTTCAAGTTCTCTTTTTTTCTTAGATCCATGTGTGAATGGAGTTCTTTGCCTTCAGAGATTGTAAATTTTAAATCACTGAACTGTTTTAAAACAAATTTAGCTAATTATTTTAAATACGAATGAGACATGACTAGGACGTTGTATTTATTAATACTATTAATTGCCATATATTACTTTTTATACTTGTACATATACATATGTAGGTTCACCTATGTTATTTAGCTACTTGCCGTGTGTTTTACTGTTTCTTGTAAAAAGTTGGTGTGATGTCTAATCGACTTTACCGACATCATAAATGTAGATGCAGATTCGTGTACTCCCTTACGATGTGCGTTCTGCGATCAACTGAAACAAGAGGCCACCGTACCAAGGGTGGTCCGTGATAACACGCGAGATTGCGAAATATTCATTCAGTTATCCCAATCTCGTACCCAGAGTCATAGGGTCAGCGGGTGGACGCCCGGAGAGACTCTGGGATACTGGGTTGATGGACCGGCCATTTTCCCAATCTCGTACTCAGAGTCCTCGGGCTGTTTGGTCAGCGGGTGGACGCCCGGAGAGACTCTGGGATAATGGACCGCCATTTTCCCAGAAAATCTGGGGTAAAACAATGGAAGTCGTTACGGGCCAGCCAATCAAAAAAATTGATTTTTTCCATTATCCAGAGTCTCTCCTGGCGACTAACCGCTGGCCAAATAGCCTGAGGTCTCTGGGTACGAGATTGTCTCATCCCCAGAGCCTTCGCATCTCACAGCAGGTAGATACAGTGGTCTCTAGGGACGCGAATGATTGCTTCAACATTTGGAGTGTGCTGTTGTACTCGCTGTGATCAGAAGAGAACTCTACAAGTCTGAGTGTAATCTGATTGAGGTAATAGTGTGTGCTGTTCATTATTTCCGTGTTTCTTTCTGCTTTATTTAATTGCTTTTTTTCTCGTGTTGTACATTCTTTGTGGGAAGAATTTGCACGTTAGTGGGGTCACGTAAATCGAAAGAGAAGGCCGGAAGTGAAAGAGATCGATAGCCAAACGAATAGCCTTGTAGTCTACTGTGGACATATATAATGTCTTTGTTTTGAATAACCACTACGTCAAAAGTACGATTTGATGTTGAAACTGCAACTATCGAGCAGTCTACGTTTATTAGTCGGTAGAAGGATTGTAAATAATACCCTTCAAGTTCAGTGCCATTGTTACCTGGTGCAGGTCCCTGCGTGCGTTTCGGTTACATCTGGGGAATCCGTTGAGCACCGTATTCAGTTGCACTGCTCTCTGGGATCTCGCATTGCATGTGAAATGTATCCTCTGGCGTGCATACATCCATAGATGATATGTAAAACTAGTTGTAATCGATATCATAGATCAGGAATGCGTTCGAGTATCCAGGTCATTGCTGGAGTAGTCTGATGTTATGATAATAACAGGTCTGATTACATGCAGGGTTACTGATATGAGTGGTTGTGATCGGTTGTATGCTTCCTTGTCGCCTGGTATTTAGCTGTGCTTCGGTAATATTTCCGATCTTGCGATGAGAAAACAACATTGAAATATAAACAAGGATTTGGGTATCATTTGCAGCAAATATTAAAACCTTCAAACTCAGCGAGCGTGTTCGATACAAGACGTGTTCAGCATCTTACGTCACAAAAGCATTTACCGGTATTTTCCACTGGGGCACCTTATTTTTTCCTTCGAGAGCAAGGGAAAATTATGTGCTAAACGACTCCATCGTTGTTTGACTTTGCTCTATGCGGGCATAATGGCAAACAAGAGGCTACAATTAGCCTAAACTCGGGCTTGCAAAAAACAGTATTGTATCCTTAACTGGAAGTCTGTCTTTCTTACATCGGACGCATTGTGTTTAGCTTGTGTTGGAGTCTATGTCTTTAGACCCCTATCAACATATATTCCTCTAAAATACAGCTCAACCATTGAGAACAATAATTGTAACACTTGTAAAAAATATTTCTAAAAGAACAAGAAAAAGAGAAACAGAAAAAACAAAGCCCGTGATATATACCACTAAAGGACATCGAACCCGGTTTAGCTGCGTCACAGGCAGGAACAATGACCTTTAGGCCACAGAGGTTTATCATTATGCAAGGTGATAAAAATAGTGTATTGATTCCAAAAAAAAACTAAGCACACTTGTTTTCGCTTCGATGGATAATGGTTTGAGAAAGGAAACGCTTATCGAACGATGTAGGATTTTTTCGCATAAATGTGAATGGAGTCTCGGTGAAATGTGAGTAGAAAATTAATTAGCAGAGTGAAACTGCTTACAAATACGTTAATCCAGGGTCATTTGAAACACAAGAGAGGAACGTTTCTGGACAGTTTCAAGCCGCTAGTACATTTGTAAAAACTAATCGCTTATCATTCAAAAATTAAAGTCCAGAAATTGAGATATTGTGGGAAAATAGTAAATTAACTACCTGTCAAAGTCTCAGGGGTGTGTGATATCCCGTACTTGAGTTATTCAACAAAATGTACGTCTCAATGGAGCGGATACAGGGAACACGGCAGTCCATCTGGAGTTAAATTTTGGTCATGTTAAAAGCTTTCTTCTCGCTGTTGAACTTGCACACATTCGTATAGACACTTCTCTTAACATATTAGTTGTTCAGACTTCAAAGACACAAGGTGAATCGACGTTTTCCGATACGTGACAACAAGTATCATTCTTGCTGTTGATATGAGATTTATACTTCCGAATCACTCGGCCGTGAAAGGTCAAACTCCCTTTGTCTGTAGTCTCTAATTTTTGGCGCTCCCCTCGCGTCGCGTCTCCTGGCAACTTCGCGCGCGCACGTGTCTTTCGCCCGCCCCACAATCCATCGCCAAAATTAGAGACTATTCGCAGTCTACTGAAGCAGACACGAGGAACACGGCAGTCCATCTGGAGTTAAGTTTACTCATGTTAAAAGCTTTCTTCTCGCCGTTGAACTTGCAATCATTCGCATAGACACTTCTCTTAACATATTGTTTGTTCAGACTTCAAAAGACACAAGGTGAATCGACATTTTCCGATACGTGACAACAGGCATCACTCTGTTAAAAATAGTTAGCGCTTGCGCAGAAACGCCGAAAGTGCATTTTGTGGATGGTACTCGACGACGAAAAAGAATAACCGTCGGTAATCTTAGACCCGGGCGACGCGCGAGACGCGCACAGCCCGAGTAATTATGCGTAACGCGCTCCCTTTCTGTAGTTAATACTGTAATTCCACAGTTAACAATCTTGGAACTCTCGATTGCTGATCGTGTTTTACTGGCAGTGAATAATCGCAAGCTAGTTGCCGAACTCGGTCAAAATTGCTGGGGAGTTTTAAAGCATATTCAGGTATGCATTTTCTGTTTTAAGCATTTTAGAGGCGCTTCCGTAGGTTCCGCTGGTCCCGTGAATTAGACATGGCGAACGATTCTTTCGTGAATACCTCAGGATACATTTACAAATGCGCTGCAAATATCATTCGCGAAGGAACTAATCCTCCTCAAGAGTTTATAAGTGTAAGGTTCATACCAAAGCAAGTCCGCGGTGGAGAGTAGTGCTTAATTTTGAAAAGTTTCTCCTCGTGGCGGCCGGCCAAATAAAACTCAAACGAAATTTAATCACCTCAAGGGTTCATTTGACTGTAAAATATTTATGTCAAAGTTAACCCTGTGGAGAGCAATGCTCAACGCTAAACTATTTATCGGTTAAATCCTCACCAATTTGTTTACAACATTTTTTGTGACCGAGTTCGGCAACTAGCTTGCGATTATTCACTGTGTTAAGCTGTAGAATAATGAACTCTTTCTAGTTGAATTTATTTCCTCGGGGCATTCTGCATATATTACATTCCGCATAATTATGCCATTGCGCAAAAGTCATGCCACATGGGGAAAATTATGTAAACGAAGCCAACATTGGTCGACTTTGCTCTCTATATTGTACAACACAAACAGTCCTAGATTTTACGAAAGGGAAGTTTTTGATTATAATTACGTATCACACGCTGACGCCACGGAGTCTAGCTACTTACCACAGTTCATTTCACTTGAAATCAGTTTTAAAAAATATATTTTCGGTCTGCAAAGCCTGTGTCAAACGCCGTACTTCACATGAGCCATACTTTGCAGTTTAGGTCGACCCAAATTAGTAAAGTTCGTCTCTAGTCAAACGTCGAACTTCACAAGCGCGTAGATAAACAGAGCGAGGCTGAACTCACGATGTCCTGGCGATTTATTTCGCCCAAATGAGGGGGCGCTTATTCGAAGGGGGGCGCTTAATCGAGGGGGGCGCTTATTAAGTTTTTGTTGAAACGAACTGTAACTCTATTTTCCCTAACTGCACGTAAACTGAAAGAACTCTGCAAGCACAAGGAGATAGAAATAACTGGAAGGGACTTGCGGAAAATAGGCTGTTTTCCTACATGCACTGATGCCGGTGTGACAATGGAAACAGGCTTTCCGTGTATCCCTACTATTTAAGAAAGTCAAGTGAAGGGGAGTGGGGGGGGGGGGGGGCGTATTCGAGGGGGACGCTTACAAGCTATTTTGGCCCGAGGGCGTGGGCACTTTATTCGGGGGAGGGTGCTTATTCAAGTGTGGGCGCTTAAAGTTATTGGAGGAAATACAGTAAGAACCAAATCCTTGTTAACACTTCAATATGTTTCCTCATCGCAAGATGGGAAATATTACCGAATCACAGCTAAACGCCAGCCGACAAGGAAGCACTCAACCGATCACAACCCTGTCACCTCATATTACAAAACTGTAATCGATTTCATTATTATCACACCAGACTACCGCAGCAACTCGAACGCACTCCACATATACGATTATAACTCGTTTATGACGTAATTCAAGATGGCACAGAAATGATACATGGACGACGAAAAATCTCACCATTTAGTATCACAGGACACCCAAGATTAGGATGTGTTCTCCCAACGTCGAAGGTAATCAGTGACGCTCGCGCGCGTGACGTTACGTCATGCTATTTGATCTCATATATTTACTGTGATTTGCAACGGTTGATTTGAGTAAGCGCGATCGGAAAAGATGCTTTATATAGTCCTGAATTTAGTATCTTTGATTCCAAACTGTGATGTACTGGGAATCAGATAAATGAAGTCCACTTACCTTTTCTTGGTGGGTCGATCTTATGAGATTTGATTGGGTTTTGAGCCTGTTTATTTCTCTCTTGTTAGCAAAGAAGTACAAGGCAGTCACGTCCTTGGCTTGAAGACGACATTACCGCCTGTATTTTCCATTGATTGAAAGGACTTCTTCAATGATTTCAAGTGGTTAAATGATGGTGCCATAACTCAAGCCTAAAGTATGGGTGTATGTCTGTATCACTTGTTTTGTTTGTTTCGCCAGTCAACACACGAACCGAATTTTGCTTGCTGTTTTGATAGAGACTACAGGAATACAATCTACATCTTCATTCTTTAATCCGCAGTTCAGTATGATTTTCATATGTTCACACTCACTAAACATACAATTCACACTTTATACTTTTGCACGATTGTTTAGTGAATACGACATGTATGACTCCAACGAAATACCACAGTTTTTAAACATTATCATTATGCAAGTTTTTTGTCGCCAGAATTATAGTTATATGTGGTCACAATAAGGAGACAACCCTCTGAAATCAGTCACACGTACTAAAGCAGAACGGGATAAAGACAAGCATTTTGATATGCCCCAAAGCGACCGGCAGTTGACTTTAAGACATCTGTAAAAATTCCAGGAGGTTGGGGTTTCCAGTTGTCCCTCAAGATTGCTGACAAGCTCTCAACTGTAGGAGCAATAGTAGGAGGGATAGTATGTGGTGCTGCGGCTGTCCTCAGTGGTTTGGTATATTGGATTCAAACAAACCCGGATTTAGTTAAGGCGGTGGTGAAAGCTGCCTTGGAAGATGAAGGTGTGGAAGTCAAGGACACTAAATTTTCCTCCATCCTTGTGGAAGTGCTTTGTACTACAAAACAGAATTTCCTCGCATTCATGGACGCTTTTGAAACGAACAAGGTAAAGCAACGACTTGAAGAAGAATTTCAAAGAAAACTGAAATTCAAAGGAGAACTGGAAGTAACAATTACAAATGAACAAGATGTATACGAGGATCTGGATCGGTTGAGGTAATTTCGTGTTACATTATCGCACTTTTCTTTATTAAACGCATTGTTGGGTCCTTCATATTGCGCGCGGTTTGAACAGCACTACAAGTTGTTGGAAAATATATTTTCATGGATAGAAGCTTGACGCAGTTACAGTATTCGTCGAATTTTTCTCTAAACAAGTAAATTATCTAAATCTTTCTCGCAGACACTTCGAAAACGCGAAGAAGCGGCCGCCATTTTGTTGACAACAGCTACTCTCTGTCTATAAAGTGTGCATTCTTTTGTATTGTTTAGACATGCAGATGAGGAAGACTGGATGGGACAAATGTCTGTGCCGACTGAAGTTGGTGGTATCCCTGTTACAGGTGATGACAGGAGCCCATAACTAGGAGCGTACAACTGCCCTATATTCCTGTCACGGCGTTTTCACAGACCAATTTATTTTTAGATTAAATTTCTCGCCAACATCGGACTCCCGCAGAAGCCTGATGACCAATCACTGGTCGCTGCACGTGTCCCAAGTATCTGCACGTGCAGAGCCTTTTCGCTCTTTAAAACTAGTGTTTTGTTGCCGTTGCCGTGCTTGTTGCCCTTTTTCGCGTGAAAATATAGTCTAAAAGTAGATCAAGCTGTAAAAATGCTGTGACATAGGGTAAGTATGGAAGTTGTACGCTCCTAGTGATGTTTTTGCTCCCGGTGATGACTATCTTTATACCAGTTAGTAATTGCTAATTTGTTTTTTCTTTTTCGTCATGATTACAGTAGCTAGTTTTAATTTTAGCATGCTGAGGATTGTTTTTTTTTCTAAAAATAACGAGCGTGGTTTAAATTTGGGGTAGCCCAACCGCGTTCAGTAAGTGTAGCGTCGTGACGTGTACCTCGTTTGCGATCATTTGGACTGCTGGCAGTCTAATGACGTCACGCCAAACTTCGCCCCTACCACATCATTAGAGTAATTTAATGAAATTGAATATTTTTAAAGAACTGCTGCAAGCGGAAACCGGGAATATAATGGGATATCGGAAGATGGTGAATTTGCGAAAATTGCAGCAAGATTTTCTTTACACCGAGTCTCGACTAAGGCTTTGTATAATTTGTCAAAGGATTGAAGCATTTTAATGCCCGCAGAAGACCCAACCTTACCTGAAATGTAAAATGACTTAGTTCTTAGCAACGGACTAAGGGTCCGTTTATATGTTCTCGGGTACCCGATACAACCCTCCCCCCCGAGACAACTTTACCGAGCGTTTATATGAGAATTAGGTGACCGAGACAAAGTTGACCCTACTTAGTTATTCAAAGCACGTCTCAAATTTACAAATCCTCATTTGCCCTTCTTTCTTTGTATTTGGTCGCTCTTTGATTGAATATCGTCAATATTGATCGAAAATTTCCTTCCTAGGTTCATTTTTGCTTCGATACTTCTTTTTATAAAAGGACCCGTGAGCCATCAGCCAATTCGAAGTTTGTAACGTGTCACATAACTTAGCTTCGTACTTAGCTCCGAATCAGTTTCTTCCCTATCTGAACACTGTGGGTAATGTTGGCTTTTAAAATGTAATTCCTTGAAATAAATTTGCGTTTTTTTAACTCAAAAATTGGACCGAAATAACTTTTTTTTCGCATACGCGCATATTTAATTTTCGGCCGTCTCGTCCCGGGTAGGCGAGACAAAGTGTTTACATGAGAAAAAGTTGTCCCGCTTGCCAGGGTTACCCTACCTGCCGAGGCGAGACAACTCGCCTACCCGAGTTGTCTCGCCCACCCGAGTTGTCTCGCCCATCTCATGTAAACGGTTGGTAGAACTTTTCAAAGAAATAAGTGGAAAAATAGCCGCCCAAGGGTAACTCGGGGGGAGGGTTGTCTCGGGTATCCGAGACCATATAAACAGGCCCTAAGGGCGCATTTATTGGGACAATTCTGTTTATTCCTATTCCAGTAAAGGAACGAAAGAATGGGTGGAGTAAGAGTAACCATTTCCAGTTTGGGCAATCATAACTGGAGAAAGAGACAATAAACAAAAGTAGAGATAATGCCTTCCGCCTCGTGAATTTGTCTTGTTTTCGCTGTTTCCCCTTCCCGGCGTTTCCGTTTCTCACTGCGTATTCCTCTATACTTTTCGAAGGAGCTTCTATGTCTTTTTTGAACTCTCTCTGCATGAGATACCAAGAATTATAAATCGCCCCAAGTCGTGATGCAAGACTTTGCGTTGAGCAGTGCATAATCTCAATAAGATGAAGTAATTTCCCACCGTGTCTTGTAATTTTAAGGTTATACTGTTTTGCCATCACAGTTGTCTCCCTTAGCGACAATAACATATCATTCATTTTTTTACTCAAGGAGGGTCAGCTTCATCGTCAGGCATGGCTTTCTCTACACAGAGAACTGTTGAAAAGGACCCAGACTTCAATGTTACATTGCTCGAAATAGCCAATGAAATGACACATGAGTTACTGGAGGACATGAAATTTGCTTCCGATTTGCCAAAAGGTAAACTTGAATCGATAAACAAACCGAGAGAATTTCTCAGCGCTCTACAAGAAAGGGGTAAAATTGCTCCGGGAAACGTGGATTACTTGCTATCACTACTGGAAAAAGCAGGGAGTAAACCACTTGCAGAAGCTGCCATGGCGAAACTGGGTAAGATTTTACAATTTATGTTACCATCCTGCAGTGAGCAATCATTTAGTTCTTCTGGACAGTTTAGCAAGTTGAAATCAGTCAGTTGAAATACCAGTCCTCAGATGGCTCTGGCTCTGAAGTTGTTGAATCGAGGTTCCAAAGAGCGAAATCTTTTACAGAAAATATACATATTTACATATAAGCTTTCCTATACATATTTGTTGATGTAATTTTTCCCATTGTTTCTCGTTCGCAGAATTCACAAAATTCTCGGAAGTGTGTTATTTTTCACCACTCAATTCCGCGAACTATGCATTACAGGTATCAGATTGCCGTCTTCGTCTTCTTGTGTTTTCTTCGGTCCAGAAAAAAGAAATCGATTAATTCAGTAATTTAATTGAGCAATATTCAGGCAAAATCCAGTTTTCCCGAGCCGAGGTTATCGTGATTCGCATAAGCCAGCATAAATTTTCTGTGTTTGAGTAAGCAGGAAAATTTCCAGCGGGCGGGACAAGTCACTGTAGTTTGATTGAGGTCGCTTGAATTCATTGCTTAAATTCTTTAAAATGAAATTCATCCTTGATGAGTAAACCCTTCTGAGCTAAAAGTTCACCGGCGACTGACGAGAAAAATTACCAAAAGTGTTATAAAAACTTATTTGCGATTGTTTTGCCGCAAGTGTGTATTCGGGCAGTTAATTACGTTATTGATAGCGCACAAGCAGCAAAAGGATGTAAGAGTAACCATTTTCGGTTTGGGCAATAGCTGGGGAAAGAGACTATCAAAAGTAGAGATAATGCCTTCCACCTCGGGAGTTTGTCTTGTTTTCGTTCTTTTCCCTCCGTTTCCATTTCTCACTACCTATTCCTCTCTCGGCCACTTTTCGATGGAACTTCTATGTCGTTTTTGAACGCTCTCTGAGGTAACAAGAATTATAAATCACCCCAAGTCGTGATGTTGGACTTTCGGCAGTACATAATGTCAATGAGATGAAGTAATTTCCCGCCCGGTGTATTTCCCATTTAAACAGCAGTTATCTTCGTGTGAGGAATTTTAGGTTTACTTATTTTGTCATAACAATTTTCTCCCTCAGCGACAATAAAAATCATTTATTTTTCACCCTAGGAGGGTCAGCTGCATCAGACGCTGGTGGTGTTAACGATCTACCCTGTGTAACAGCGCATTTCACTGGGAGAGAAGCAGTTGTGGGCAGAATCGTTCAAAAACTCAGTAAGGGGCCAAATCCTTTGCGAATGATTGTAATCAGTTCTATCCCTGGAATGGGGAAGACACAAATCGCAATTCAAGTCAGTCGTGATCTACTCCGTTTTGGAAAGTCAGTTATTTTCATTGAGGAGATTAACAAGCAGGACAACCTCACGAACGTCTGCAGTGAGATTCTTCGCCGAATAAGCGGTCGGCGCATATCGGAAAGGCACGATCTTGTATCAGTAGCTAAGCGTAGATTGAAGGAACTCCAAGAAAACGTAGTTATTGTGCTCGACAACACCGAAGATATTCAGGGAAAGGAATTTGATGAATTTGCAGAATATCTGGTGAAGTATGCACCAGCGATTCAGTTGATTATCACCACGAGAAAAGACTTGGGCTTCAGTTCGTTGAACGTACATAAGGAAAGCCTCGAGCCTCTGGACCAAGACTCGTCCGTCAAGTTACTTCAGGAATCAGTTGCTATTCGTGGGGATCGTGCTAAGGAGCTTTGCGACCTCTGCGGTGGAATACCGCTGCTTCTTGTCCACTGTGCGTGCTTGCTCGAAGATTCCTTTAGCCCGGAGGTTTTAATCGAGAAACTCAAAGAAAACCCTCTACGACTCCTGAAGAGTACTGCCGAAGAGGTCTATGATACATTAGGTCAGTTCCTGAGCACATTTTCCAAAAGATTAGTGGAGAATATTGTCCGAGTGTCAGTTTTTCCGTCGGTGTTTTCTACCAAGGACATGGGTTTTCTTTTTGATCACGATGACCCCTTGGATCTACAGGTAGTGAAAACCAAAATGGTGAAGTGCTCACTTCTACAAATGATGAAGAATGGAATGGTGGCTTTGCATCCATTGGTTCGTGAGTACTGCAGAGCTGAAAGAAGGACCTTGAGGATGGAGGATGTAGGTGACGCCGCCCAGCGCAAGTTCAATTGCCATTACCTTGAATTGCTTCAAAGCTTAAGTAAACTGTTTATCTAAAGATTCAGCATCGAATGCGATCTCTTTGTTTAGAAACGATAAAGCAAACATCATGGAAGCATTAAACAATTGTTTAAAGGATAAGAGCAGCGCTGAAGATAAGGCGCGTGGCTTAGATGTGGCTAATAGTACTGAGGTCTTGGATTTCTTGGCCAAAGTGGTATCGCCCTTAACAGAGTGTACTAGCCTGTATCAGAGTTGCTGCGACATTGCGAAGGCTGCTGGTGACTACAGGAGACATGCAGACAGTCTCAACTCACTAGGATTTCGTCGCCTCTGTGATGTGGCTCACAGAAAGGGTGACCGAGGAACTCTTGACATGTTCCAACAGGCATATGATATTCGAATGACCCTGTCAGCAGAGCAGCAGAAGTGCGAGACGCATGCGCACACCATCTGCAAGCTCGGGTTGTGCTATTCGCTTGAGGTAACGTCGTCAGATTCATTCAATAGGCCATGCCATGGAGATGTAGTTATTTCAAATTTCTTTGTAGTTGTGATGTCGGACTTTACATTTGGAGCCGGACTGAAATTTGCTCCAAACTAGGTAATTAGGGGGTTGGCATGCCTATGGCTCAGCATTTAGCAAGACTGCTAATTCTTCCTTCTTTCCACGATTGAATGTAACTCGGTCTCTTTCCAGTGTTTCGGTCGCCTTTCCCAACTGTTCAGTCTGAAAGTTAGGAACTATACGGCAAAACGCCTTATTGTGCGAACGGGGATCAAACCACTTTTACACTTGTTTTTTAACCATCTCACCTTCGTTATATTTTAACAGTTAAAACTGTTAATTTTCTTAGTTTTGTGTTTTGTTCTCTTTGTTGCTTTTCAAGTTCAAGTTTGAGTTTAATAATACTTTCAGGGTGAGATAGAGAAAGGCCTTACGCTGATCCAAGAAGGAATTGCCATAAGAAAGAGTCTTGGCATTGGTCTGTACGTTGCAGCTGGTTACTGTGATCTCGGAAGTAAGAATTTCAATTTCATTGTGAAAGCGAACTTTTTTTGTATTAAAGAGATGTGCAGTGCAGTTCTCGTTTGAAACGTTGGAACCCCAAAATAGTCACCCTCTCACTGTCTTTTCCTAGTGTGCTGTCAATAATGTTTTAAGAAGGTTGGGGCAGTGGTGAGAGCTCTCGCGTTCCACCAATATGACCCGGGTTCGATTCCCGGACTCGGCTCAGTTTGTTGGTTCTCTACTGCTTCGAGAGGTTTTTCTCCGGGTGCTCCTGTTTTCCCCTCTCGCCAAAAACCAACATTTGATTTGATTCAGATGAGCCCGGTTGACCGGGCTGGCTCGTGGGCTCGGTTAGCGGGAAGAATTTCATCATCTGTTCACATGGGAAATTACAGCCCGGTTACCGTGATGAAAAGTGGTGACGCGACCATTCACGCATGAACTTTAACGAACAAGTAGTCTGGTGAGAATTTTTCGCTTTTATCGGTTTTAGAAACCTCAAAATCCTTTATCTTTACTTTAACTATCAAAAGAAATTATTCCGAACTATAAATAGAAGAAAAAAGAAGTAAAATTCAAATACTGTCGGTTCTACTGACGAAAATGCATTGCATCATTTTCATCCCGGTAACCGGGCTGGAGTGTTCATATAGCAAAAATTCCAGCTCGGTCGGAAAAACCGAGATCTCGGCAACCGGGCCAGCCCGCCCTCTAATATGAACACGTAGAAATTTTTACTAAGCATTTAGTGGTAAGGCGAGATCTCGGGAACCCGGTCAACCGGGCTCATATGAAGAGGCCCTTAGCGTTGATTTGATTGAGGGCCTCTTCATATTAGCCCGGTAACCGGGCTGGTCGGTTAGCGGGATGAATTTTTAACACCTGTTCATATGGAAAATTACAACCCATTAGCGAGACGAAAAGTGGTAACGCGACCGTATCATTCAGGAGTGAAATCCAACGAACAAGCCTGGCGAGTATTTTTCGCTTTTATCGGTTCTAGAAAAAAAGACGTAAAAATCAAACGCTGTCCATCTATGACGAAAATACATTGCATTATTTTCATCCCGGTAACCGGGCTAGAGTGTTCATTTGGCAAAAATGTCAGCCCGGTTACAGAGACCTCGGTCTGAAAACCGAGATCTCGGCAACCGGGCCTGCCCACCCTTCCATATAAACATATCGGAACTTTTACAAAGCATTTACTGATAAGGCGAATCTCGGTAACAGGACTAGCCCGGTGAACCTTGCTTATATGAAAAGACCCTTATTCTCATAAAGTGACTGAAGGACAAAAGGACGTATAAATGTGTCATTCATAGAAGTTTGTAAATTTGGAGGTTTAATTTTCAAAAAGAAACTGTTCATTTTCATCCCACGTTTACTTCATAAACGAAAATGTACAGTCTCTTTCAATTTATCGTATATTTTGGTTTGCCAAGCTACATGATGATTGAAATACAGGAGACTTCCGATCAGCCATATGTGAAGTAACAGCTACTGACAGAATCATAAATACACGGCAGAAACAAATTTAATTTAAGAGCTAGAAAAGGCTCAAACATATCTACTTTACTTTCTTTTGTCGTTAGATGCTTACCGACTGTGCGGCGACCATCAAAACGCCATCGACATCTGGGAAAAAGAAACCTATGACGTATACAGAGCTGAGCTTGGTGACCATCCCTGGACCGCTACAATCCTTCACTACATAGCTAACTCGTACAAGGCCCTGGCGGACAGATCTTCAGAGCCTGAGAAGGTTGAAAAGGCTTTAGTTTACAGCACAAAAGCCTTGGACTTGCGCGTTAAGCTTCTGGGGGTGCATCAGGATACTGCTCGCTCGCACGTTGATCTCGGCGAGGTTTTCGAGATTCAGAAAGAATTTCGATTAGCTTTAAGGGAGTTTGAAAAGGCGCTCGAGATCCAAAACGATGTTTTAGGCTATGACCATGAAAGTACTAAGTGCACGCGGGAAAAGAAGGGGCGAATTTCGGCCATGATCAAAAGGGAAAGAAGTGAAAAAGATACGATTAGATAATCCCATTACTGAAGAGACACGTCAGTACGTACCTGGGGTTAACTTGAATTGAAAGTACCAACATGTTGATAAAATCTGTAAGAAGCTTTCTCAACGTATAGCGCTTCTAAGAAAAATCAGAGTTTATCTGCCTTTTAGACAAAGACTGTCATATTACAATGCGATAAAGAATCTTTGAACAGAGTGTTGAAGCTGCAGAAAAGGGCGGCTAGGGTTATTGTGTCTGCCGATAGAGATTCGCCATCTGTACAGTTATTTAATAAATTAAAATGGATTCCTTTTTATGAAGAAAATAAGATAAGCAGTTGTTCTCTAGTTTTCAAACTTATTCAAGGTACCTTACCCAATTATTTAAACAAACATTTTACTGTAAATAATCAAGTCCATTCTAGAAATACTAGGTATGCTAAATTTAACTTAGTTTGCCCTAAGTACGTGAGACTGAAGGTGGAAAGTCCTTCTTAGTTAAAGCTTGTAAATTTGGAATAAGTTATCTTTAGAATTAAGACGTAAGGATTCTCTTCCTGCACTTAAGAAGAGTTTATATAATGTAATTTTTAAAGAACAGCTTTGTTTAAATCACTTTAGTATTTAGCTTGATATTAATTTAATTTAATATTTTATAAAATCTTTAGATTTGATAATATAGTTTTTTGGTATTTGTATTTTGTACTTTTTTTTTCTAATTTTGAGGGCCACAAGCTTTTTAGCTTTTAGCTATTTAGTGTTACCCTCCATAAATAAAGCGTTTACTTACTTACTAGCTGCATGTAGTCTCGACTACGTGTCATTTGTTAATAACATCCGCTGTTGAATACTTTAATCAATCAGATTCCTCTCCCATGTTGTTTGTTGGTTTTGGTTTTTGTCCTGTTTAGCTCTTAGGCATAACAATGAAGAATAAATAAATGATGATGATGACGATGTTTTTTTGTTTTGTTTTCTGATGTGTGTGTGTGTGTGTGTGTGTGTATTACTTTGTATTACCGTGCATAAGAAGTATTCAATTAGAAATGTCGGCAGATATTATGGAATTATTGTTAAAAAAGAGGCATAGTCCTGATAAGTGTTTGCTAAGTCTCTCGTAGGGCCCAGACCAAACCATGGTTCTAGGGTAGCTAGAGCAAGGGTAACCCTTAGCAGGGTGGCTGTGGGGTTGCTGGCACTTGCCACCAATGCCAACCCAAACTCTGGTGGGCGGGAATGTCCAATTTCCTGAAGTAGGGTGAAGCATAAGCTTGTCTTATCCCATGCACTTCACTATCACCATCACTATTATTATTGCTATTATTTTTGAAAAAATTGAAAGGACGCAGCCAGGATGAATCATAGTAAAACTTGAATGGACGTTCTCTAGCTAAAAATATTAAAAATTGCAAGCTTTCGACTACTGGAAGACAGGAATGTGAAGACAGCGACCAAAGGCTCTAGAACTGCCATGCTTGGTGTTGCAACCATGTTATTGATTTCAACAATGTGTCGATCATTAACAAAGGAAATTTCCGCATCAGGAAATTTCTAGAATCTTGGCACACTTCCATCACGCCTAACGGGGACAATAACTCTCTCACCTCCAGGACAATATCTCGTACTTTTGAACAAAACTGTTCTTGTCACCTTTTTTCATACCTAATTTCACTCATTTGTTTATATCTAGCCATATCTTCTCAGAATCTTTGTTTTATTCATCATTTTGCCCGTTGAAGACCACAGTTCTAGTGGTCGAAAGCTTGCAATTTTTGATATTTTCAGCCAGAGAACGTCCACTCAAGTTTTTCTATTATTAATTTGAGAAAAAAGTGCCAAAATGAAATCTTGTGAAAAAAACACAAACGTTTCGGGTATAACCCTTCTTCAGTGTGAAAACCGTTAAATGTTTGGCACTTTTTTCTCAAATTAATATATATATATATTTTTGAAATTTTATATTGATTTAAGTGTCACGCATCTACTGAGGAGAGCAATTTCTTTATTTTTGTTCACCTAACATTTTACTATTATTATACTCGGGCTTCCCGCGTCTCGCGGGTCGCCCGGGTCTAAAATTGGCGACGGTTCTTCTTCTTATTCTTTGTCGTCGAGTTTCATCCACAAAGTTCACTTCCGGCGTTTCTGCGCAAGCGCTGACTATAAATAACAACTCACAACAGCAAGAATGATGCCTGTTGTCACGTATCGGAAAACGTCGATTCACCTTGTGTCTTTTGAAGTCTGAACAACTAATATGTTAAGAGAAGTGTCTATGCGAATGTTTGCAAGTTCAACTGCGAGAAGAAAGCTTTTAACATGATCAAACTTAACTCCAGATGGACTGCCGTGTTTCCCCGTTTTTATGGAGAGCGATTGTAAATACTAAGTTTCTGGTAATTTCTAGAATGTTGAATCACACAATGTTTGTACTAGAACCTTCTCCTGTCACGCTACATAACAATTTAGAACATTCTACTGAATGATTCAATTACGATGTAATGCTACATAAATAATTGCGTTAGAAGCTCTAAAAAGGTTCTAGAATGTTAATTAATTGTATATAAGGATTCCGCCAGGAAGCGGTTATTGTTGTTGGTGGTGGCAGGGCGCAAGCCCTCCCCAACAACTGATATACTGGCTATAACCACTATAACCCAAGCTACTGTGGACTACTATAAAGAAAGTGATCAAGAATGATGTTATATTCCAAGCTACTACAGAGTTCTACGAGAATTGATTCAGTTGTGGACTGCAGCAGTCAGAAGATGAAATATAAGGTGAAGTGAAAAGACTATACAGCTGAGAACTAGAATTGCCTGCTATGGTAGCAGTAGTTGTGGTTGTCGGCGGAGACCGACTGGAGAAGCTATACCGAGAGAATCATAGAGAGCTATTGAGGAACTTCATTCAAGGTCAAGTGGATCGAAAGGAGATTTCTGCAGAGACATTGCCATTTATTGTGGGTTTGCGTCAGTGGTGACTGAAGTTTTAGCAGTAGGCTTAAGCTAGTTTGATATTTATTTATTTATTTATTTAGCAATTTCCATTTAGTGAAAGTGAAAAAAAGAAAAAAAAAAAAAAAGGGCACTAAATGAGGGACTAACGTACGGACTCGAAGTCCCAGCGAGGTCAGCCCCCATAAATAAATACTTATACTAAAACATACATAAACAAAAACTAGTATTGTTGTACGGTCTGGGGTAACTGTACCGTTGGTAATCTCCAAAGAGTTTTACGACTACAGAAACGATGTGCTAGGCTAATTTTAGATGCTGATACTCACGAAAACTCAGTCAAGCTATTTAACAAATTAGATTGGCTGCCTATAGACGATATTATACGTATTAGGAAGCTTTATATGCTTCATAAAATAAATCAAGGACATTGCCCGGCTTATTTTAATAAATATATTGAACATATAAGTAACACCCATAATTATAACACGAGATCCGCTTCCAATAACAATATTACAACACCAGCTTGTAAAAGGAATTCTGGCCTTAGAACGTTTCACTCAAGTGCTTGCCGTTTGTGGAACGCTCTTGATCCCGAACTTAAGACACTCTCCCATGCTAATTTTAAAAATTACTTATTTAAACTTTACCGTAGTATGAATTTCCCTCTTGATCATTTTAAGATTTGTAAAACCTTTTAGTTTCATTAGAAGTCAATTAATCAATATTGTATTAATAGTAGTTCATTATGTAAATTTAGTTGGTAGATTATATAGGTAGTTAATTAATTAATCGATACGTTTTATTACTTTAATTGTTGGAGGGCCATTATGAAAACTACTGGGTGACCAGTAATCAATGTCTTTACCCTCGTTAAATAAAGTTATATCTATCTATCTATCTATCTAATAATTAACAACAGTTCTTTCTATTAATTGAGCGACAATGAGGGCAGATTGTATTGTTTAGAAATCGCTCCTTTGTAACTAGGATTTAGTTACGCATCGTTAAATACATAAGTTGGGTTTGTAGAAGAGTTTCGCAGTGTGTCTTTTCTGTCCGTTGAGCGATACCGTAACACCGTGTCCGCTCCATTGTTTTGTTCAATAACTCAAGTACGGGATATCACACAGCCCTGAGACTATTTTTCCACAATATCTCAATTTCTGGACATTAGTTTTTGAATGATAAGCGATTAGTTTTTAATTGTGTGACTTGAAACTGACCGTAAAAACGTTCCTCTCTTATGTTTCAAATGACCCTGGATTGACGTATTTGTAAACAGTTTCACTCTATTATGAAAGGGGTTCGTCATCGTGGTTTCAAATGATAGCTGAGTTAATCTTTTGTCTCACGATTGAGTCACAAAGATGTGGATCGCGACGTTTCGACCGCTATACTGCTGGTCTTCCTCATGATAGCTCTCTACCAGTGTTTTCAGAAAGCCTGCACACACTGACCAGTACCTAGCGTATGATTCATACCACCCGCAATCTGTAAAACGCGGTATTGTAAAGTGCCTGTACGGTCGATCTAAACACTTCATAACAAAACCATCAGTTATCTCTCATGAAAAGAAACACCTCTCATCGGTCCTTGTTTCCAACGGTTATCCGTTTTCGTTTGTAAAAAAATCTTACGAAAACCAAGGGACGAACAACCACTAAAGAACCTGAACCCGAAATTAAATCTACTTGGGTTCTGCCATACGTCAAAGGCACATCGGAGGCTCTTCGCCGTTGCCTACAACAACAAGGCATACGGACTGTTTTCAGATCTGACACAACTCTTAGATCACACCTAGTGCGACCTAAGGACATTGTCGATACATAATGGCGCCTGACAAATTATTCTTTTATTCTTATGATAATGAGCCCTACTAGCCTCGTCAGCATGTGCAAAATTCAATAGAATTTTTTCATTAAAGTGAGGTTAGTAAGGCTAATTAACACATATATAAAAGAATAATTAAAATCGTCCGCCATTATGAAAAAGGTCTATACTCACACGCAGCCAGTCGACACCATCGCCTGATGAAGACCAGCAGTATAGCGGTCGAAACGTCGCGATCCACATCATTGTGACTCAATCGTGAGACAAAAGATTAACTCAGCTATCAGTTTCACTCTAGTTTGCTGGTTATTTTTCTCCTCACATTTCACCGACACTCCATTAACGTTTATGCGAAAAAATCCTACATCGTTCGATAAATTAATAAGGACGAAACAGCTGTCCATGGTTTCAGCCCTACTTTATCGAGTCTCGGTCATGTTGGTGTCTCGCAAAGTCAACTTTTTTCACGTAGTATCAGCCTTGCTTGTTACATGTATATTCGATTTATTTTTTGGCTGATTAGATCTCTTGTAGATCCTACGTTTTACAGCATTATCGTTGGCGGTCCTTTGCTTATTACTTTCACCTTTGTTAAACAATTATCCATCGAAGCGAAAATAAGTGTGCTTAGTTCTTTTGGAATCAATACACTATTTTTATCGTAGTACATTACGATGAGCTATGTGGCCTAGATGTCATTGTTCCTGCCTCTGAAGCATCTAACCCGGGTTCGATATCTATTAGTGGCATATACAGCGGGCTTTTTTTTTTTCGTAGAAATATTTTTTACAAGTGTTATAATTATTGTTCTCAATTGTTGAGCTGCAAAGCAATTTTGTAATTTTAGAGGGATATATGTTGATAGGGGTCTAAAGAAAAAGGCTCCAACACAAGCTAAGCGCAATGCGTCCGATGTAAGAAAGACAGGTGACAGACCTCTCTATTCTTTTGTTTAGCGCTAAATTAGGGATACAATACTGTTTTTTGCAAGCCCGAGTTTAGGCTAATTGTAGCCTCTTGTTTTTATCACTTCTTCTTTGTGAGACAGATATGTGCCAAGGAATCTTGTTTCTTGTGCACAATCGAATCCCCATGGTTTTCTGTTGTTGCTGCTGCACAGCAACCTCGTACCAAGGGACTTCGGTTCCCTTTGACCAGCGGTCGGGAAACGAGCGACCCTGGAAAGTTCCGATTTGAGCTTCAAACTTCAAACTTCACTTTATTTTGCATTTACTTTTTGAAATTACATTATTAGCATAAAAGAAAAACAAATACATATATAACAATTAAAGGTGACACTGAGTGGTGTATAGTTTGTGATAGGAAGCTAATAGAACCGCGAGCCTCCATCTCGTTTCGTTCCGGCTGAACTGCGCATGCTTACGTTTCAGCGCCGCGTAAGAGATCTGTTTTACTTCCGTTTTTTGAATTGTTGTGAACGCGGGGTCGCGGGTTCAAACTCCGTTGAGGTCCTGAATTTTTTTCAGGCTTCTTTTCGCAATTGCATAAATTGCGTTCACAACTGCGAGGATCATTCTTCATTTGATTTCATTTCCTCAGTTCATATATGATTCATTTCATATATCATTCACACACATTTCTTTCACGGGGGCATGTGGACCCACAATTGACCTGCTCCCAGCGTCGGTGGCTTCGTGGCTCGGTTGGTTAAGGCATCGCGCCGGTGGTCGCGGGGTCGCGGGTTCAAAGCCCGTTGAGGTCCTGAATTTTTTCAGGCTTCCTTTCGCAATTGCATAAATTGCGTTCACAACTGCGAGGATCATTCTTCATTTGAATTTTACCGTGTTAAAATAAAGTTATCTGATCTTATCTTATCTTATCTAGATAAAATCTGGAGATTTTTTTTCATCAGGACGCCCCCCCTCCAGGTGCAACCCACTCACTTCGTAGAGTTGCAGCGACTGAAAAGAAGAGGCATCTAGTGACTTAATGAAGTCAGGCTATCTAATGTTCTGTTTGAGATTCGTTTAGACAATGAAGTTTAGACTGAAAATCAAACTTTACTTCACTCTACATGTAGATTAAAATTTAAGTCTTTCCAACAATAGCTCCTCTTTCTGCCTTTTCGTTTGCTTTGATATTTTCTGCGTGACGCTCTACAATGTCATATGCATGGTACAGTGTACTGACATTTTGAGGGAGATGAATTTTGAAGAACCAGTTATAAAACAAAAGGGGCTTCGATCTTTTTCACGCCTTTATACCTGAACCCTCTTAAGCGTTTTGTTATTATTATAAATTGGACTTCAGAGAAGCTAAAGGTTACTTATTCTTCTGTGAAATCGTAGTGGATAACGCAGGAGTGGATCAGGAATTTTTTATCGGGGAGTCCAAACTTGTATTCAGTAAACGCAGGCTGCGACTGTTGTTGGTGCTGATCCCCGGACCAAGGAGAAAGAAACGAGGATTTTTCTTCAAAAGATCTAAAACCGTGCAGGAAGGGTTATTTCGGGCTCATGGTATGATGTTAGGTCTGCAGAAAAATGGAAAACCCTTGAAATCAGGGGTCTCCATAGTAAGGCTGTCCTAATGTATACCACTCTGAATGATCAACAGGCTCCCTACTCCTTTGTAGCCGGCGTTATTTGGGTCGTCACTTAACGCTCCTCCCCACTAACGGCTGCTCACTCGAGCTCTGCATTCCTTTCCCTATGTTACCGAGAACCAATAAAATGCATGTAATTCTTGGCAGCTGCGCCAATCATATTTCTTGTTATATTTGCCGCCAAAAACACAACAAGACGAAGACTAGGACCAGGTTTCTAGAAAATGGAAGCCTGCTCCTTATTGGTCGAGAAGCCTACTCCGTATTGGTCAGTTTGAGGGAAAGAATGCAGAGCTCGAGTGAGCAGCCGTTAGTGGGGAGGAGCGTTACGTAACGACCCTAATAACGGCTGCGGAGGAGACTATCCGCTCCCCATCTGAGAGACTCCTTTATAAAGCTCAATGAAAGTAGCATAAATTATAATCTTAGGAATCTTGAAACTGACCTGGCACTTCTAAAGCCAAAACTAATTTTCTTAAGCGTAGCCGTAAATATAGTGGTGCAATGCTCTGGAACAATCTTCCCCAAGAGACCAAAACAGCACAGTCGCTTTCTGAGTTCAAATGTATAGTTTCCTCCCTGCATTCTGCTGGGTCACGCTGTTTCCATGTATAGCTGATGCTTGTTTACCTGACTTATTTAATGTACTGTAACGTATTGTAATTTACTTGTAATGTATTGTAACGTGTTTGTCTACGCCCCACCTGGAAATCAGCTTTTGTTGTGTGTGGCTAGTGCGGTTAAATAAATTTGTATTGTATTGTACTGTATTGTATTCAGTGAACGGCAAACGGCTTGTTAAAAATTGCAAAAGTTGGCGAGAATAAAAAATTTAGCAAATTAAGGAAAAGAAAAGCAATATGACAAAGGCGAAGAGGGCCTTTGAGAGGCCCCGAATGTTGTATACATAAATAGAGTATAAAACATGAAGAATTATGAAGGTATAGCGTCGTTTTAAGCCTGGTTTACGTGGTGGCTCGATCGCTGGATGGCTACGATAGAGCAAACATTGTTTCGGCAGATCTGAGCTCCGTTTTTACATTTGCTAAATTATATCTTCATGGCTTACAGCCAAATTCGATGTTTCGCTCTGCGTGTTTTGCAAATTTCAAAGGGGATTTTGGGTTTTTCTGTTCCGCCAATCATCTGATTGGGGGCGGGGTTATGTAAATAGTCCAGAACGCTTTGCGTTGTCATTTTGCATTAGGCCGGTTACAGACGAGCAAGTTTTCCTTGACAAGTGTCATTGACAATTTTTATTTGCTCATATTTATGAACGACAAATTTTCTTTGACAAGTTTTGCTTTCACAAGTTTTATTTGCTGGTGTGAACGAACGAACAAGTTTTCTTTGGCAAGTTTTCCTTGTCGACCCGTACAGACGAACAAGTTCTGCAATGTGTCAAGTTTTTCCTTGACAAGTGCACTTGTTCAAAAACTAGCATGCTAGTTTTTGAACAAGTGCACTTGTCAAGGAAAAACTTGACAATTTTGCCTTTACACACCAGCAAATAACGTTTGTCAAGTCAAAACTCGTCAATGAAAACTTGCTCGTCTGTAACCGGCTTTACGCCGGCCCCACTCAGATAATTGGCGGAACAGAAAAACTCAATGTTTTTTGAAAACGCTTATCGCAATACAACGAATTTGGCTGTAAAGAACGGAAAATGAATATATTGTTTGTTCTGCATGTAACGCCTGTGAGTTTTGCAAATTTTCTTCCTGTTTGCCCTTGCTAATGTTCTTCTTTACCTTTGTCATTTGCCTTTATTCTTCCTTACTAAATGTGTGAAACTTGCTAAATTTGTGAGATTTCGGTTAACAACCATTTTGGCAGCTGCAGCGGATTAATTCCTTGTTTGTTTTGAGAATTTTTATATTTTAATCCTGCTCTGTTAATTTTGCTACTTTTTTGCTATTCCTGAAGGCAATGTCTTTTGCCCGGGCCAAGGCCAGAGTCAGGCATTAGAATTGGGACTAGACTCATTATCTAAGAGAGACAGGAATCACAATAGACCCTGTATGTTTTGTTTTCCCAATGTAGGTCATGTGATGTTACCCTAGAGAACTGTTTCTTTGAAATTTCGCCTTATTCACGTATATATGTACGCATAATTTATGAAAAGACAAAAGGCAAAATCACATGGTCTTTTCTTGGGAAAACAAAATCTACAAGCTAAAAAGGTCTATTGCGGCTTATGCGCTATGTTTAGAAATAAATTATTTCCCACAAGATCCAGGATGGGCATATGACAACAGGTGCATGGTTATTCCCGTTGCCCTTCATTTGGTCCAACTCTCCACGGTTTAAAAATCCAATATGGCGACCTACTCTCGTCTCGTCCGCCCAAAAGCCTGCCCCGCAGGCCAGAAGGCGACTTAAAGGAAACTGCCCAAAGGTGAGTTATTCGAACTGTATGATGTTTTATGGCTTTAGCGAGAGCGAGGTATATTTAGTATATCTAAATCCGAAGAAAAATAAAGTTATGTATGTATATATGTATGTAGTAGCCACAAACATGTACAGAACTGATGAAGATTTGCAACAACGCAGAGGGTGTCTCGAAACTCAGACCTCGAAACCTCATGATCAGACTCATCGAAAACTGCAATACAATCGAAAAACAACAGCCACAGATCAGAATAAAATACACGCCAAGCAATCACCGCACGTGTAACCAGCGGTCAGACAGAATTAATTGACAGATATCTCTCACGGCACTTAACTTGATCAAACGATGAAGCACACGGGTTACTAACTTTTATAATATAGCTCGCGCATCTTTTCATTGAAATCGAGCTTATGAGAGTACAAAGCACGCGGATGACGCCATTTGTCTGCCCATGCAGTTTCAAAATCATTACAAATATGGCATTTTTCACAATTCAAACAATAAACTTCTCGATTAAAACAGTACAGCCATAAAATAGAATTGACGACACGAATTTTAAGTGCTGCTTCTTTTAACTGAACAGTTTTTAACCGCCTGTTAAAAGAATTTTTATAACAAGACAGTGTTGACACAACATGACTACGATCAGTGACGCCATTCCGTGCGCGCAAGCTGAGAATAAAATTTGCTCAGTTTTCTCACAAATTGAAACGAATTTAGCTACAAATGTGGGAAAAACTATATTATAAAACACAGGCTTCCCAAGCTCAACAATGGTGACGCGTAAACATGTTGTTGTGTTACTGACTGTAATAAAAAGTTTTAATTTGTACGGGAAACAAACAGGAAATATCACACTTTCTTAATAAAATCAACTTACCTCGATACAATGCTGTACTCTTTACTGTCTGGTAGTTTTTAGGCTGGATTTTAGCCGGATTTTCGCCGTTCGGGTTTCCTAACGATAATAAATATGCATTGCATATTTATTATCGTTAGGAAACCCGAACGGCGAAAATCCGGCTAAAATCGCTAAAAACCAGCCTAAAAACTACCAGACAGTAAAGAGTACAGCATTGTATCGAGGTAAGTTGATTTTATTAAGAAAGTGTGATATTTCCTGTTTGTTTCCCGTACAAATTAAAACTTTTTATTACAGTCAGTAACACAACAACATGTTTACGCGTCACCATTGTTGAGCTTGGGAAGCCTGTGTATAAAACAAATAAAAAAGCCTTAACCATGCTTTGTTCTGTTATAAGGCACTCAAGGAAGTGACGAGAGCAGTCAAGAAGTAGTTAAAAGCACTCGCCTGTGGCTCGTGCTTCTTCCTACTTCTTTCGTGCTCTTGTCACTTCCTTGCGTGCCTTATAACAGAACAAAGCAGGGTTAAGGCTTTTTTATTTGTTTAATAAAGCTAGAGAGTAAAGAAAACAAAGAGGGTAAAAGAGGTTGACAGCTGTACGGTTATGCTGGAGACAGCACTAAGCTGCGTGACTTAGCATGTCCCAAATCGTTAACTTAAACTCAGACCTTGAAAATGACCTGTTCTTTAAAAAATGCTTTCCAAAATGGTGAACAACGCTTGGGGGTTTAACTTTCCGATGTAGAAATTGAAATGTGCAGAAGATTACAAATTCAATTCAATTCAATTCTTTATTTATTTACACTATAAACGGCATTTAAATACAGTTTTTAAGGTAAAGAGATGACAATAATAAACAGTCAAATGAAATAAAATCAACAGCTGTAAGTGCATGCCAAGGGTACAACCCTGGGCGTAGTTGTGTTTAGACAGCTGAGGAAAAAAAAAGAACGCAACCAGGAAGGGTCTCAAATTGAATACATGTCCAGCAGTCAGAAATTTCTAGTAAATTATAATGTTATTAATTAATTGATTGATTGATTGATTAACTGACCGACTGATTGATTGATTGATTGATTGACTGATTAACTAATTAATTATGAAATGTTATATTTCAGTTCCATATTTGGATTTTAAGAAGGAAAATGTAAGGAGGATGCAGGTTGTGTGGATTTATGTTGACTGTAATGTGGCCAGGGTGGGGTAAGGAACTTCCTATTTATAGTTAATATCACATTCTTTCAGTTCCTGCTGTTCCCCATGAAGTTCAAATATCTCTGTGGTTCTCCCGCTGAACATTTTACAAGTGTGTTGTTCTTGGAAATAAAAACATAATTATGCAGTTCCTATAGAAGCCTTTGTTGTGGACCCCACCCCTTCCTGTATCTGAAAATTTCAGTATCATTCTTGTCTTTTCAAAACATTGGCTTTTAAGACCTTCTACCCCTCCAGATGGTTACCAACGTACTTCCTTGAGGATGAGAGAGCTACATGTATGGATGTATGTGAACTTTTATTACACAACTTCTTCCCCTTTGTTCTGCTTATGGCCAGCTTGAAAATTCAGGTGTAAGACCTCCCTTGCTGCAAGTTTTTGCCATTTTTGGTCTGATTGGTATCAGTGGTTCAATCAGACTGATAATGGACTTTAGTTTATGGCATATGTCCAAAACTGGACTGGGAGTAGGAGTAGATCTTTATTTAAACATGGTAAAATCCATCAGGAGTATAAAAATTATAAATAATCTAACTACCCTAAACAAAATGCAAAGACTAACTACAACTAATCTAACTAAAACCTGTTTTTCATGAATGCCGTGTGTACTTACAATCATGTATAATATTAAAAATGAAGATTAACCAATCATTTAAATTGACTTAGAGATTTAGCTACTCTCATATCACAGTGCAGGCTGCTTCACAGAACTGCTCCGCTTTAACTTAAGTTGTTTTTCATGAAGTTAGATTACAAGAACAGGACAATTGTGGCTCTCCACAGGATTTCAGGTAAAATGGTGATGACACGGGCACGCGTGCGAGGACACGCTAAACAAAAGAAATTTCTTTTAACACGCCAGCAGCGTGTCACCATGCACGTCTCATTAAAACCGCCTTTTGTCTTATCTTACACGGAGAGCACAAAGGAAAACGTTCAGTCACACAAAGAAGCGTGTCAAGTTATGAAACACAAAGGAATCGAGCAAAATGACACGCTAGCGTGCAAAATGTCTCGCTTTGCGGGCAAAATCACTCGCTCGAAAAATAATCATCGCATAAAATGTTCGTATGACCTTGTTCATCAGTCGACAGTTCCCGAGAGAAAATTGTTATGAGGAGTCAAAAAATTGAAACACAGCTGCCAGCACATGGAATGACTTTCTAAATTTTATTTTGCAAAAGATAAAGCTTGACAAAGTTCAGCCGTGTACAACTAAATTAAACAAGACCCTCCGCTCAGAGACCAAAAAGTGCCGGCTTTCCTGTATAAATTATGTTTAAAATGCTCACACCGTGATATTTCGCTTATAAGGCACACTCGGTTATAAGACGCACCCGCAACTCAGCAACTCAACTGTCCATTTTTCTGATGGGAAATTTCCGTAAAACACTTAGTTATATGACGCACTATAAACTGAAAAAGATACGTGGAGCGACAACGGAGTTGTAATAAACAAGAGAGAAAAAGCCGTGCATAAACAAAGAGCCGAAAAAGCAGAAGGAATACGATTTATGAAGTTTACTTACTAATGTGACCTACTAAATAACCAAATGCGTGAAAAAAAGTTGCATCCTGACTTGATTGATTCAAGCAAATTTGTCGCTTGCGTGTAAAAACTAAAGATTCACTTTGATTACAAAAGCGTAATTACACGCACTCTGAATGGCGATTTGGTTTGAGTTGTCAGCGACGAGAATGCTCGAGTTAACCGGCTTCATATGTCAGTGCACAAAAGTGGATGGATGGACGAACAAGGTTTGTATAATTTGTAAAGAAACACAATTTACATTTCGCAATGGAAGTGTTTGCGATTTTAGCGCGACAAGTATCACATTACAGAGCACGTGCTTTCAAGCACGTCTAATAATTATGCAAATGAAAATACTCTCTTGGGAACTAATGAGTAGATTCGAAAAACCTCCATAGCTATGAAAATCAGTGCTTAATCATAACGGAAAATGCGAATTTAAAAAATTGTTTCAGAAAAAGATTTACTTTTTAATTTATGGCCCATTTCAAACGTCGTGCTACTGCTGTAGTTTGCACCCGATTGTTCCTGTGGTGTGACATATTACGCGACGATAAGAACGATAATTATCTTCTGTGAAATCGAAGATTTTCAAGGTCAAAAGATTACAGATCTTCGACTGCTTATGAAAAATAAGGCTCCTTTATTTTTTCTTCAATATGAGCAGCTGCACTTCGAACAAACTTCGTTCAGCTAACAAAATGCGCGTTGTGTTACCATAATTTTATGCAAACAACTGTTTGCACTGTTCCGTACCGGTGAGCTTGTATTCAAACCTTGCACGGTTTTCCTTCAGTCTCGCCGAGCCCTTTTCTCTAGATAATCGTGTAACATAACACGCTTCCCGTGTTTAATCACACTCTCCGCGTGACAAATTGCACGCTAGCTTGAACAAAAGGTTATGCGTGTTAAGTCACGGAAAACAAAAGCTGCGTGCCACTTTTTGTCTTCTTCATTAAATATGTGCATATCCGTGACAAATAACACGCTTTGCGTGCCGTGTCCTCGCACGCGTGCCCGTGTCATCACCATTTTACCTGAAATCCTGTGGAGGACCACAATTAGTATATCGGCGTGGTTATTGGGAGACATATACGATTTGGAATTTTTACAGTCTTTCCCATAAAGCGGTGAACACCAGAAAAAATTTCTGCAATGTTTATTGTTTCGCGACCAATCAGATGCGAGATGAAACTGCAAAAGATAACCGCCAAACCGTAACGGCCTGAAAAGTTTGGATTTAGTCACAACTTCACACGAAACAAAGTGCTGGCTTTTTTCTTCTACGACATATCTTCAATTTTACTGTATTTTGGTCGTGTAACAATAAACATTCCAGAATTTTTTTCTGGTGTTCACGGTTTTACGGGAAAGACTTTGTAAGATCATTCTATATAGTTTTGACTATTGGGTACAGTCCTCATTGCAAAATTCTGCCTAAAAATTGAAACCAAACCACAGACTTATAACGGCCTTCCTGAATCTATCCTAAACTCTGTTCAAAGTTCGGAAATTAATGTGTCTAGGTAAGCTGAAAGCCACTCATTGGGCCCTAAAGCCATGTGGTAGTGGGCATTACCCCTCACATATAAGGGGTAATGCCTGCTACCACATGGCCTTAGTGCCCAATGAGTGGCTTTCAGCTTACCTAGACACATTAATTTGTGAGGTATCCTTGTCACTCCAAGCCACATCCCACAAGCTTCACATTTTCATTTTCTGTTCAAAGTTCATTCAGTGTCACATAGCCTCTTATTGGTATTCTGGAATACAGTCAGTGGAATACAACCTTGTTTTGTTGTTGTTCTGGTGTTGTCGTGGAATGATAATCGACCGTACTTAAGCTTAAGTAATTAGTTATTAATAAGTAATTACTTAATTAATTCATAATTAAAATTACATCTCACAGGCAGTTTAATTGAAACTGATGGATCATGGCATATATGGAGTACCAAATAAGAAAGCTGCCATATGGCGTCCAAAAGAAATTAGCAGATTCCCTTAACATTCCTAATAGTCCCAGAAACTGGAAAGCCCTCATCAGTGTTATGCCAAATAACATGTATACAGCCATGGAGGTAAGGAACTGTTAAGCAAATGTGAGCTTCTTTCAAAAAGTTTAAAATTGAGAAAAGGAAAAACAATGTGACCTGTATGCCAACAAAAAATTAATGTTTCTAAAAATTGAACTTAGAGTCTTTGATTATTTTATCTAGAGTGGCTAAAAAATCATTCCAGGACTGAATTTATGGGATAAAGTCAACATGGTCAACAGTCAACCTAATTTCCATAGCACTAATCAACTAGTATGAGCCTTTCTATTTTCAATTGTAATGGAATGCTAGTCCATCACGGGATACCCAGCTTGACATAACCAGGTGTATCACTGCTTCACGATATATATGCATGATTGGGATGTACATACTAGTTATGCAGTGCTTTCGAGTGTTATTAAGCATGGGATATCCCACAAGTTATTTGTATTTTCTTCGTCTACACATGAGCCTTTAATAGGTAAGTGTGTATGCAAAGAAAATACAAGTGACATTAGTGGAATATTCCATGGTATATCACTCAAAAATATTGCAAAACTATTTGTACCATGTCATAAAAAATACAGTACATTAATAGCCCTACAAAATCAATGTGGTGCACCACAAAGGTTTAGAGGAATATGGACAATATACTGTACAACAGCTTTCCAGCATTTCTGATTTGCTGTATTTTCTATGGCATGGTATAGAAGGGGATACAAGATTGGGACCAAGTTACTTAAAGGAACTCTTAAAACATTTTGTGCATATGAGGAATCTATGATCTAGTGATCAGAACAATTTTTGTGAACCCAAATATAGGCTACTGATGTATGGCAGTAGAGCCTTTTCTGTAGCAGCCCCTTAGGGTGTGGAAGTCAGTCTGCCAACTCCAATTCATTCTGATTCTGGCAATCCTTTTCTAACTTTAAATCAGAACTCAAGACGTATAGATACAGATGTACACACTGTACAAGTCTACTGTAGAGTACCTACATGTAGCATGAAGTGACTAGAACATTACTAAGCCCTTTGTTTAGGATGCTAGTCCATCACAGGATACCCAGCATGAAGTGACTAGGAGTATTACTACTCCCCCTGGATGGGATGCTAGTCCATCACAGGATACCCAGCATGAAGTGACATAGAATTATTGCTACTCCCCAGCTGACTGGGATACTTGTCCATTGCTGGGTTACCCATAGCAGTATGTTGCTGGTAAAGAGAGATAGAATGTGGAGTAAAGTTTGTGTCTGCAAGTGAAAACTACCTACATGGCATCAGAGGTTCAAATGGCAAACCTTCAGATCTGTTATCTAACTTGCTGAACACAATAGCACTGCACCTACACAGAATTATAAAGAGAAAAAAAATTTCTGTCAAGTGCCATTCTTAAGTGCCATTCTCAAGTGCCATTCTTAAGAAAAGTAAAAAAAGTGCAGTGAAATAAAGATTTTGTTTTGGATCCAAAGTTTTTATCCAACTTCCATAGATTTCATTCTCCGGCAAAACTGTTTTCCCCAAATCCATAGTTTTTCCTTTGGATCCAGCTATGGATTTAAAGTTAGTACTCCGGATCCAAAGTTTCATACTGTGGATCCACAGTTGTTACTCCGGATCCAATGTTTTTACTGCGGATCCAAAGTTTCTTACTGTGGATCCAATGTTTTTACTCCGGATCCAAAGTTTCTTACTGTGGATCCACAGTTATTACTCCGGATCCAATGTTTTTACTCCGAATCCAAAGTTACTATTCAAGATCCAAAGTTAGTACTCTGGATCCAAAGTTTCATACTGTGGATCCACAATTATTACTCCGGATCCAATGTTTTTACTCCGGATCCAAAGTTTCATACTGTGGATCCAATGTTTTTACTCCGGATCCAAAGTTTCATACTGTGGATCCACAGTTATTAATCCGGATCCAATGTTTTTACTCCGGATCCAAAGTTTCATACTGTGGATCCACAGTTATTACTCCGGATCCAATGTTTTTACTCCGGATCCAATGTTTTAACTCCGGATCCAGTTTCTTACTGTGGATCCACAGTTTTTACTCTGGATCCAATGTTTTTACTCCGGATCCAAAGTTACTATTCAAGATCCAAAGTTATTATTCAAGATCCAAAGTTTCTTACTGTGGATCCAAAGTTATTACTTCCGGATCCAAAGTTATTACTCCGGATCCAAAGTTCTTACTCTGGATCCAGTTTTTTCAACTGCATATCCAAAGTTTTTGTCGTTGGATCCAATGTTTTTATCCAGGATCCAAATTTCTTACTCTGGATCCAGTGTTTTTACTCCGGATCCAACGTTGCTTTTCCGGATCAAAGGTTCTTACCTCGAATCAAAGGTTTTTTATTCCGGATCCAAAGATCCAATCCAATCCCATTTGAACACATGACATCTAGTTCACCGTTCAAACATGGCGGGTGCGTAAGGTGGAGGTGTATAAGAGGTAAGTTTCCTTCCATTTGGTCTCTTAATTAATTTGATGCACACCCTAACGAGCGACTTAACTATTGTGAAGTAATTTTCTAGAGAAATTGATCAGTATCTAATGTTGAGAAAACTCAGAACGTGTTGTTCTGTTCGTAAAACATCAGTTTGCAGAGCATGGGTTGGCAAGTGAACGGGCAAGCCTTTTGTTTAAACGTTCATTGTGCACGCCTGACTCGTAGCATTGAGAGCGGCAGCAACTGCCTTATCGAAATTTGCACCTTGCACGATTAAGAAGAAAAGATTTGACGCAGAGATTTGACAGTTATATAGCTCGACTCTTTGTGAGATTAAGAAGGCAAGAATCTTCATGGAGGTGGGGGCATCCCTCCTCCCTCCTCCGCAAAATATAAAAAGCAAAATGGTCAGAAATGCTTTTCTCTGCCTTTTGTATTCCATTTCATACTCCAAAATATGTACATAGAATTACAAAATCTTATACATTACAATTGGTAACAAGGGATGACAGCTAAATACACTTATTTAATATTACACTACATAGTGAGAGAAGAAAAAACAAAATAATTAGATAAAAACATAATATAAATTTAAATTTAAATTTATTTATATAATTATATATATAAATAGATAAAACGAAATTGAAATGGTTATATGTAACCGTAATATATCTCTCACAGGAATAATAATAAAATGCATTGGGTTGTTCCAGAAAAAATACACACCCCCCCGACGGATGGGATTCTGGAAATTCTCGCGGGAGGGGGGGTCAAAGACCCTGGAAATCCAGGCGGGAGGGGGGATTGAACTCGAAAAAGTCTTCTACAGGGGTCGTTTCAACCGATAGTTCACGCGATTCGAACGTTTAGTTCAGTGACACTTTAGCGCTCTCAGACCCTGAAAATAGTAGAAATATTTTGTTCACATATTTCCCACCTGACATAAATGGTAATCTAAGTGCTTTCGCAGGTCCTTTTATAGCAGAAAACGCAAACAAGATACTAAAGAAAGAGCCGTCGCAACGTTATTGCAACGAAGGGTTTGAAAGGGTTTACCTAAAACATGGAATCCGGAATCCGGAATCCGGAATCCGGAATCCGGAATCCGGAATGCAGAATGCGGAATCCGGAATCCGGAATACGAAATATGAAATCCGGAATACGGAATGTACAGAAGTTTGGTAAAAAATTTTGACAAAGGTTGAAGTCACTTGGGTAATAATATGGTCAACAAATTATATGATGACTTAGCCTGGGTTTTGCAGCAATCAAGCAATCAATCAATCTAGGGCAGCATTTTAATACTTTGGTTTTGCTTTTAATAAACCGCCTGATTCCTTTAAAGCACACAGCTTTCAATCACACTTCAACAATACTAATCAATGCTTTGTGCATTTTGAACATTTTGAATTAAAATCATTTTAATTAAAAGCACCTTTTCTTATTCTTTTTGTCGATGAATAGTGTTAGGCCTGTCCACAAGTTGACGGCAACTTTTTGAACAACTTTCGATTTTCGATTAACCTTTTTTGATTTCGAGCAACTTTTTTTCCGTTTTCAATGTTTTGTTATTGATTTCAGCTAGATCTTTATAAAACAAGAGCTATTTTAAACGCTTCGTGACCAAAAAGCAGAGAAAAATC